>PYXC01000047.1:1040000-1092500 GCA_015244755.2 Tenualosa ilisha | reverse complement strand
GCTCCGCTCTCTCTTTGGATGACTTCAGTGTTGTGGCTTGGGCTGCAGTCAGTGGTTCAGCACATATTTCATTTATGGGCTTAAGGACACATGGTGTCATAGTTGGATAGAGGTTTAAGGTCCTTACCTAAGATCCTAGGCCCTTATTGTGGCTTGATTTCAAAAACAAACCCACGTATTTCTCTGATCTGCCTTCTACTTCCAGCAATATTATATAAACAATTGTGAAAAATGCTTGGATTTCCATAGGGAAACAGGGCACCAAGAGTTGAGTTGAGTCTTGAGTTAAAACACTAGGTTTTCAATCAGGAGGTTTGATAAAGTACTTAGGGATTCTAAGTACAGGACACAAAACAGACACCTCCCTGTACCTTGTTACAACATCAAAGTTCAACTAGAGTCAATGAAGAAACTCCTGCAAAGAGAAGTGTGTGAGAGACAGAGAGAGAGAGAGAAAGAGAAAGAGAGATACACACATTACATCAATGAGGTTTTTAATGACTTAATGACATTATAATCAGGATGTGAGGGAGACTAGGCCTGAGCGAATGGAGGTTAGAAAAAAAAGGATGGAGAGAGAGAGAAAGAGAGAAAAAAAGACAGATAGAGGCAGATCTCGGAGGAAACAGGGAAGAGGAGGAAATCTAACATGACGAAAGGGCCTCTGGTCAGACTGCCTGACGCCAACGAGCCTCTCCGAACAAACAGACGCATGCATCCCCCCCTCTGACCCCCCACCCCCTGGGCTTGTCTCGTGATCATCTCACGTCCGTCTTGCGTTTGTCTTGCAGACGCCTCCAGCAGGCCTGACACCAGTCTGGGGCGGCCATTAGAACGTCCCGAAGCCCAGAGGGACACAAACAGGTGTGAAAGACTCCACAGGCCTCCGGCTGTGTGCATAGCAAAGCTTCAATGGTGTTAATTGCATTTACATTTAATTCAGTTTCAGTCGTTCAATAGAGCCAACAAAGCTATATGCAGCATGCCATACAGCTGACAGAATCAAACCCACAGTTTTGTGATGATAAACTACCATTACAGCATGTATAGGTAACTGATTTATGAATTTATGAGGTAAAGACATTTGTGTGTTTCTCATTATCAGACATGTTCTTGGAGATGGAGTTTTCTTTGAGAGGCTCTGGGGAGGAGGAGCAATGCTTGGTTTGGGTTTTTGAGGCTTTTTTGTTGGAGACTGGAAGGAGACACACTCTTGGTTTAGCTGTTGTGATCAACTCTGGGGGGGGGGAGTAAACTGGATGCAGGAGATTTGAAGAGATCACACAGCAAGAACCTCAGTCGGAAGCATATGGCCATAGTAATACAAAGTTCAGGAGTTCAATCGCATGCACACATGCACGTCAGCATGCACTCACACACACTCACACACACATTCACACACACGCTCACACACACAGGCACCCTCACATACACTGTATAATTCTCATGCACACAAATACAAATTAAATATTTACATCCTAAAGAACTGACTCATGGATTGTAAAAAGCTGTTTTGTTATGAGTGGCCTCAGAGGCCAGGATGAAATGTTGAGCTGTTTTTTTTTTGTGATTCACCAACTTCTCCTTGCTCCTCCTGAATCTTTTTGGCTATGTCCATTTGTTCACAAGGTTACACAGAATCGGCTTAAGATCAAGCCTTATGACGCAAGGATTCTGATGAAAGCTTGAATCTAGGGGGAAAAAAAAACAGAGATTTACCAAACCTCCTCCTGCTTAAGCATATGTTAAAGAATGTCTACAAGCTCAAGGTATCTCTTAATCCAGCAGATTTAGAATGTGATTGCTTTTTGGACAACTGCCTCTCTATCAACCCCCCCACCCCACCACCCCCTCTCTCTTGCATACCCACACACACACACACACACACGCACACACACTCAGAGAGAGAGACACACAGAGGCTCATGGTGAAAGCATGTTGTGTAACTTGCACAATCAATCCAGTAATAGTTGATAATAACTTTTACCAATAACCGATGACAACAATAACTTTCATGAGGGTATACAAACTGATGTTCTGGATGCAATGTTTGTTTATTTTTACTGTTGTGCTTGTGTTAATGTTGTGCTTGTGTTATTCTCTCTCTCTAACAAAAGAAAACATTTTTCTTGCTTCTTTGTGTGTGAGTGTGTTCACGCATTACGCCATCAAAGAATCTCCCTGACATCATTCATCTTACAGTAACACTGAGTGTAGTGGCCATGGTTTGTCCCCTCTCTTTCTCTCTCTCTCTTTCTCTCTCCCTCTGTCATTCCCAAAGTAGCAAAAGAAAAGATCACTCTTGTTTCTTTTTACAAATGAGCCCCATTAAAATCTTGTCACGGATAACACAAATATCAGCTCCTGCGGTAGAGCTCAACCATCAAACGACTCCAGGGACCACCAGCGCTCTGTGCTTGGCTTAGGCCCACTTTTCTTCTCCTTCTCTCTCTCTCTCTCTCTCTTAGCGTTTGTGTGTACCTAGCGGTCTGATTGTTATTCCTAAAGATGTGAACAGATGAGAGAAAAAAGAAATCAAGGGAACACTGGGAACATGTTTACCTTAATTAAACAAGCCTACAAACCTGAGTTTAGCCAGCCTTTGTAAGTTTCATCAATGGGGTATCACAGCTTTCAAAAAAAATCCCTTTCATTATTATTCTTCTTATTATATCTGTCCTCCAAAAACTAATCTTGTGTGAACACCACCTCTGCAAACCTTTCGGAGAGCTTCAGTAGACAGAAGACCTCCTTCTCCAGTAACCCTACCCCACCCACCCCACCCCTCCTCCTCCCCCCCAAAAAAAAAAAAAAAAACAGCACAGCACTGCCCCAGCTCCATGTCTTCCTATTGTGTGCATCCTCCTTTCATTTGGCCTTGAGAAAGCTTGGGATATTGCTTGCAGTTCCAGAGCAAATAATCTGGAATTAAAAAATGGATTCCTTAGGCCTGATCCCTAGCAACAGGCCCTTTGCCATCTGTTCTCACCGAAGAGACAACTACTCTAAGGGTGGTGTGGGGGTGTGGGATGTGTGTGTGTGTGTGTGATGGGGTGTGGGGCTTTCTGGTCGGTGCTCTGTCACCTGTTCCTTGTTGAGCCTTTGTCTGTGAGACTACCATCATCCAGTCGACTGTCTGAGCACCCTCCAGCAGTCATATACCGAGAGAATTTGCTTGTTAGAGGTGTTTTATGGCTGAGCTTATCGACAAAAGCTATGTTGGTCAAGTTCAACTTGTCATTAGACACACCTAAATACTTTTTCCTTCATTCAATAACAAACAAACAAAAAGAAACTCAGGAGATCTTTCTGCCTTGTCTAGATAGACAGTCTTGTAGTGGTCACTGAAGTGATTCTCTCATGAGGTGACTCACTCTACTGAAGTACTGTAGGAGGAGTTGACAGACCGATAAAACACTATCAAGAATATGCGGAATATGTAGTCTCAGGCCAAATGAGTCGTCCATATAAGATTATAATGTCACTGAGTGGGTCCCAGGCTATTGTTTTAATCCCTACACAGGAGACTAACCAAAGCCTATTAACTTCCATTCTCTTACCCCTTCTCTTCTAGACACATAAACAGAAAGACTAGAGAGAATAAAACAGAGAAGTAAGAATTAATAATCATTTTAATCTGAGTCACGTTTAAAGCATCTTCATTGAAAGCATCTACGTTCACATAACCATAACTAAACTGTGAATGACTGTACTTCCCCTTGAGCCAACTCCTCCTCTTCCCTCCCTCCCTCCTTCCCTCTCTCCCTCCCTCCCTCCCTCTCTCTGTGCCCCTGTCAGGTACTGTCACCCTGGACTCCATTCACTGTACATCTCCCCCCACTGTTTAATCATTGAACACTGCCTGGTAAGCACCAGAGACAAAGAGTGAGGGAGGAGGGACTCTGTGTGTGTGTGTGTGTGTGTGTGTGTGTGTGTGTGTGTGTGCGTGTGTGTGTGTGTGTAAGGGGGTGGTGGCGGAGGCCTGAGAATGCCTTCATTACGACTCGCTCAGGCCCATCTCAGACAGCATTAAGCTGCGGGGTGCCCCATTCACCTAGGGGGCATCAACAGCTGTTCAGTGCCCTTCATTCCAACCCCAACCCCCAAAATCCAATATAAAACTACTACAGGGAGCTCTAATCTTTGCCATTATCCCCTCATTTAAGTGCAATGGGCCCGTGCATTTATCACCAACATCAGGGACATATTGCACATTGCCTGAGTCCGTGCCAAAATTGCTCGGATAAAGAACTTCGCCAAATTCAGAATATACCCAAACTGTGAAAAGGAAGATATTTTTTTCCTCCATCACATGTAACAAGCTCACACAGGCTGAAGATGGAAGGATTCCGTTACATGGGCAACTTGGCCTTAAAATGACATCAGGCAACGGCAACAAACAGCTTTCATGTAAGGACGCAATTTCAAACAGAATCTAAGTCAGTTTAATTTTGTGTTCTTGGTTTCCATGGTGTGTGATGGACTGCCTGATGGCAATTATCACGAGAGACAGAGACAGACAGAGAGAGCAGAGAGAGAGAGAGAGAGAGAGAGAGAGAGCAACAGTAAATATCTGGCATCCCCACAATGGCCCAATAAACCGACATTAAAACCTTCAACCCCACCATGTGAGCAAAGCCACTGTTTGCAGATTTATATGACAGGCTTTTGGAAGTGCACAAGTCTCTTAGATGAAATTAGCAGAGGGGAAAAAAACACAGGGAATACACAGAGACAACAGAGACTTGTGTCTGCGGCCTAATCTCATGGCCATGATTAAATCAATATGCCATGGCCCTGATTAAAAGGATATGATCAGCCCCTTTGGATAGCCCCACCCAATGGTGTCTCTTCTCATGTACTGATGACTTGAAAAATAGCTGTAAACATCATCTACTCTCACCACACCACATGGAAAAGTAGATGAGAACTGTTCATAAGGCAATGTTTTTCATTATAATATTACAAATGGTGATACATTATCATTACGTTGTAAAAGTATGGCGATGTGATTAGTAGATGTATGCTGGAATTGTCCCTGAAACAAGAACAAAAGATATTAAAAAACATATTAAATGATTTTTGCATTTAAGCTAAATATGTTCAAGAACATAGATCAATTTCATTGTTCATTTGTGTGTAGGGCACTATGTTTTTCTTCTATGAGTGTGTGTGTTTGTGTGTGTGTGTGTGTGTGTGTTTGTGTGTGTGTGTGTGTGTATGTGCATGTGTATGTGTGTCTTTGTGTGTGTGTTGTGCATTCTCATGCTACTGATAACAGTATCACTGAATAAACTGTTGCACCTGTAAGGACCTTCCTCAGCTGTCCTTTCTCCATTATAACATTATATTTTAGGTGGCCCAATCCTCTTTAAAGAACTGCCAACTTTTTGCAACCTCCAATTAGAGGTACATTTTTGTTGAGGGAGAAAAAAAAATATTTGCATCTCAGCTTACACCTGTACCTTTCACCTCTTTTATCAGGCATCGAGCCATTAAACAATAATGAGCAGAGCAGAGCAGAATCTGCAGGTTTAACAAAGACAAGACATAAAAAAATAATCTCGGCAATAATCAAGGCAGATAAACAAGGCAAAATAAACCATAATATCTGTGTCATGCCAGTGGGGCCATGCATTCTTTCCAATCAAACCTTAGCAACAGTACCCTGGGGCTGTCAACTGGCCCTTTAGGTAGACAAAGACAGCCTCTGTGGGTGCCAGCAAGACCTTCTTGACCAGGGGACATAAAAATGCATGTAGAAATTCCGCCAAAACCTTGTTTTGTACAATTGTGCTTTTGAAGGTTGCGTATCCATGAATTTTAAAATGTGACCACCCCCACCTCCCTCCCTTTGCGGGTGTCCCAATAAGGTGAATGTTGGCGTAAATTTGGTGTGCAAGGCTCATAAAGACGGCACTGTTCTTCGCTCCCCGAAGTGAAGTCTAATTGTGTGGAGGAATGTATGACAGGCTTGCCATCAACAAAGAGCCCCTCTTTGTTGCATGACAGTTCATATCATATTTATAGAGTATGGCCCAGACGTGCAGATTTCATCTAGCTATGCTCCTGAGAGTCAAGAAAGTGTCCCTCTCTTTGTTCCTCCACAAGGGGCGGCACTTTCATGATGGTCACCGGTTACTTATGGTCTAAATAGGATCATTATGTGTACTGACCTAGCGTAAAATAGCCTAAAATATATTATAATTCTGCTGAAGTCAATCCATGTTTTGATGTCACTCCACAACTTCATATAAATCGTTCATATTACAGAAAAACAATAATATTCAAGGAAACCTTTTATTTTGTCTTTTCATTAAAGTGGAAGATCAGACAAGGCACATTAGTAAGAAAATGGTGCTTGGAGATCTAGACCCATCTGCTCTGCTTCTTTCCCACGGACCACATCCTGTCTGACAGGAATTAGCTGTGTGAGGCTGGATGATGGGTGAATCAGGTGATGCGGAGTCCAACCTGGAGCTGGCCTCGGCCCAGCAGTTTTAAAAGCTCCCTTGTCTCGGAAGCCCGGTTAATGATTCTTTTTTACCCCTGTCGCCAAAGAAATAAAACCCCCGTCAGGTCTTTTTGGGGAGGGAGGGAGGGAGGAGAAGAGAGGAGAGAAGGAGGGGAACAACGGGGGGAGAAGAGAAGGAGTAAGACCAGAATGCCCCTGCAGGCCACGGCGCTGGTCTGAAAGGCAGGACTTTCCATTGCGAACATGGGGCTGGATGAAGGCGCCGCATTGTGTGACTTTCACAATGGCCACTCTGTCACCACTGTCCTCGCTAATTTCATTTGCCTGCGAGGTAGTTCTGAAAAATCCCCAAGAATTCCTCTGATAGAAAAGAGTGTTGCCCCCAATGCTGCAGGGACATTGTACGTATTTGTGTGTGCGGAGTAACGCGCTGGGTAGAGGGGTGGAGGACCCCGAGTGACCTGCGTGTTGCACAGCCATTTCCTCTGAGGGGTTCCATTCATGTTCGCACCCATAACATGGGATCCAGGGGTCATCTCTGGGTCACACAGGATGCACTGGCGGGCACAGACTGTTTCATCTCTTAAGGGAGGGCTGGCAATGTCGGTATTTCTAGAAACCATGATTGATTGCAGAGAATATTTAATTCACATCAAAAGAAAGTGTGAAATATGTGATATGAAATGTAGTGTTAACGAGGAGAGTTAAGGGCCAAATGATGAGAGTTTACAGCCACTCAGCATTAGGCTCTAAATGTGTGAGGCAATAAGATTGTTTACAGTCAGAGTACCTGGCTCATCAGGTTGCAGCCATGTAACTCAATTTCGGTCGACAAAGCACCACTGTGTGTAGTCCAATTTTAAACTACAAAGGCAAATGACATAAAGTAATGACATAAGACATAAAGCCTTTCAAAACGCTCATAGTTTTAAGTGAAGATCATGTCCATTGGACAGTTGCATTTCCAGGGTGCATGACAAGCATCCAGGAAGGGACTTCAGCCATGCAGAGAGGGTCTGTAACTAACAAATGAATGGCACTACAGCTAACTGGAAAGTATGCTATTCAAACCTTCAGTGAGGCATTACCTACATGTAAACCAAGCCTTCCAAGCCAGCTGACAGGGTCTTTATTTCCCCATACAAGGCTAACCCTACAGTGGCTTCTCACAGTGTCCATCCAGGTGTTGCCCGATAATAAATGCGTACAAATAAGACGATTTTATTAACATCTGTATCATCTCAGGTTTTGCAGTGCAACCCACCTTGGTTATACATCCATGAGCACAGTACTGAACATCCATGGTACTATACCACAGTATTCAGGGAGCAACTGGTTACCTTACTCTTGATCTTTACTTGGTTCAGTGCCCATCAGAAATACCAGAACTCACATAATATGGCTGCTCTCTGGAGCTAAAAACAAATAAATACATAAATAAATCAATCTATAAATAAAGAAATAAAGAAATTTCTCACAAACTTAGGAATATCTACAGTATTAATAAGTAGAGAATCTACAGTATCTAACAGCAGAGAATAACCCTTATTTTTCTTGTCATATATACATATGACTTACTGTCAGGACAACGGCTATTAAACAACTTTGTCCCATTAACGCACTGGATGCCCATGTCAAATCCACAGGATGAAACAGTGTGCATTGTGCCACTGCATTCACTGACCCAGTCTGCCCTCATAAATAATGAACTTTATCTAAAATAGATCACGCAGTTCATCAAATAGCTGACAATGACTCTCTCAGACTGCTGAGCTCCTGTGATGGATGGAGCTCCACTACTGACTTGCCAGGAGCCCCCTGCAGTAAAGGCTGCTGTGACCTGGGGTCAACTCTGGCGTGCTGAACAGTTACCCGCTTAGAGGCAGATCAATTAGAGCCGAGAGCGACAGGCAGGCCGGGCAGGACGTTGAGGTGGGATCATCACAGAGCATTATTCTCTCTAAGGCCGCCCCTGAACTGCTTAACTCAGGCTTGCTGTGTGACTTTTTAATTACAGCTGCAGCACTTGTCCCACAAAGCAGCTCTTGCTCCGGCAGTATTAAGTCTTAGCGGTTTTATTTTGTTTTAGCTTTCTTTGCTAACATGAATGTCTGTATGAGGGGAAATTGCTTCAAGAGCTTGGAAGTCTTTTCTAATTTACACAAGGTGTACACAGTATCTTCATTATTACATCATCGTTTCTAAAATAATGTTTCATTCTGAAAAAAATATATACTTGGTGTCCTTGTCAATTCTGTGAAAAGAGCCATGCATTTAACCTCATAGCGAGAGCTGCATGTGCCTAGGAGTGTTTAGGAGTAGGAGTAGTAGTGTTTTTTAGATATGCCAAACCAACAAATCACTTGACAGGACCTCTGGTCAAGTAGAGTGGCTCCTTCATCATCTCCCTGATGGCTTTCTGTTTTCTTATTTGAAAGTGGTAAATAAGCCGTGGGGCAATCCTATTTCATACCACAGAGGAGGTTTTGTTTCGCATGCTTGACAAACTCTAATAGTCTAAGCTAAAACATGTTTTGATTTTTCTTTGTTTCCTCTCTCTCTCTTCTCTCTCTCTCTATGTTCAGTATTATTTTAGAGCATACACATTTAGAAATGTCATTTTAAACTTTAGATGGAAATTCCAACTCTCAACGATGGCACCACAGCGATGACACAAACACAATGCAAAGCATGGAACAGGACCAGGAAGAAAATAGAAAATGATGTAATGCCCTGCTCATCTGCATCTCCAATATATAAACATATAGCTTGCTGGGGACATTCCCTGTGTGGGAGTTGAGCAGTTATGTGCACTAATCATCATCTGCATCATGCACATCATTTAGTTTGTGTTGATCGATCCCTCTGACACCTACCCGTCCAGTGCCAAAGTCAATGTGTCTGTCTGAAGTAAATCAACAGCCCTGTTGTTTGAAGTTGTTTGAGTATTGTCGGTGGGAATAAGAATGAGACAGTTTTGTGTAAAGTAAACTGAATTTGCAAATTGGCATCTAACACTAACTGAAAATGAAAATGACAGGAAAACAGGAAAAAAAACAGGAAAACAAAAATGAAACAAAGTTTCCTTGCCCCCATCTCCAATCAGTTAGCGTTGGCTATCGTTTTGCTATTTGGCAACTTGTCTTATTCTTATACCTACCGACATTCCTACCTATCTGCAGTGCACCCAAAATAAGTGGCATTAGAACAAAAAGTTCTGGTTGGAGTCCAAGTTTTTTAGACATTTCCATTCATTCCTAGCCTGAGAAGCCAGACTATAACATCTAAATGTATAGTCTGACCATAAACAATAGACCGAGCTCAATCCTAAGGGCAGAATCAGCGGTTGTCTTTTAAACTGGATAGCACTACGACCAATCAGAGCATCGGCAACATGCAGCAAATGCATCCTTATTTGAATTGAGTGACTTGAGTACCTTTTTCTGCTCAATTTTCAAAGAAAAGACCAAGTCTAACTCTTCCAAAGTTGATTCCAAAGCCACTTAGTTGATTTGCACCGTGACAGCCCTGTCATTATTGTGCTAAGCCCACCCAACGACTCTCTACATATATGGAGCATTGTGATTGGTCTTACCAAGCTTGTGTAGAACCAATGGTAGACCTACTAAGGCTCCAATGGTGCATGGCTATACATACCACTAAGCAAAAGTATTTGTTACTGCTAGGGTGAGTCTAGATTTCTAGGCTAATTCATTTCAGTCCGATGAGCAAATATAAACATACAAAGAACAGTACATGAAGAGGCTGCATCTTGAATAGTGAATTAGGGTCTGCAGCATCACTGATGTTGCTGCATTATTACCAAGATGGCTAAGATTGTCAACAGTATGCATCCGCTTTTGGTTAAGAGTCAGACAAAGGTGAGAGGGGAGGGATCAAGATTGCAGGACTAACATGATGCAATTGATGTCACTGTACTAAGTAAATATCAATTCTGACAATTCACTTTTCAGTCCTCTATTTGATTGACAAAACTCATGAACTAAGACAGTTGAGAGTCTTGGGCCCTCATAACCACATCAGCAAAGAGGAATGAATAAATGTTGGTAATTGGCTCTGAGTTATCATGCAAAGTATTAAGTGACAAATGATTATGTGTTTACTGAGTAAAAGAAATGAAATAAAAGAATGACCCTTATCTTTGGATGGACGCGTTTTATTTTACTCAACAGTTAAGGGGTAGAACGTCAGTGGCCTTGAACTTAAGACAGTGGCTTTGAATCTTCAAAACGACTCTGAATGTCCCATAAACACCATCTATCTAAACCGAGATGCTTTTAAGGCAACTTGCCACATCGTAATGTTGCAATATTTGAACACGTTAGAGAGAAATGGTCACCCCTGCATTTCCATCTTATAAACAATCTCATAATGTCAGCACTGGGGCCAGAGAGTTGCCTATCCATCCCTGAAGCTTACAAAGCCTTGGAGCAGTCAAAGCACTATTTTTGGGTGGCAAGCAGATTGTTTTAGTTTGAGAGTACTAAGCTTTACCTGTGTGTGTGTGTCTGTGTGTGTGTGGTGTGAGTGTGAGAGAGAAAGACTGAGTGAGTGTAAGTGTGTGTGTGTGTGTGTGTGTGTGTGCCTGGGCCGGGGGCCAGGACTCTTTCCCCTTCTGTTTCCCAGCTCCACTCTCCCAGGCACACAGCCCATAAAGCTGTCAGTGCGTATGTAGGCCCTGTCACCTTTGCCACGGTTTAAGTCAGCAAATTTCCTCTCCCCCACCTCACTCATTCATTTTTTTTCCATTTAAATACAGAACCCATAAGGATGTGCTGTGCAAACGTAATATTTAGACACTTGTATATTCACTCACTTTGATAAAGCTGATAACAGTAGGAAAGGATGTAAATAGCAAAATGTCAAGTTGAATGCTCAGGAAACAGATTTTTTTTTTTAAATTAATAATGACAATATTACCTGGACTGAAAGAAAGTGTTTAGGATTTTTGTATTCATGTGGGGCAGTTACATTGTTTGTTTCTATAAATGGCCTCAACACAAAGAATGACAAGGAATCAATGAAGACCAAAGAGGCATCACTGAATTGACACTGTGGAACATCAGCAGAAACATCAATGGTGAAGCGCGAAATTGAATATCGTTTCTCCACGAGACATTATTGGAAGGGGATGTTTGACATTGTGTGATATTATTACACCGGTGAGAACTTCTGAGCAAGTGTAGAAACTTGAGATGAATACTTGAGAGGTCAGCGTACGTCCCAGGAGCAAGGTGTGGACACCATACTTATCCAGGAGGAAATAAATTGCCCACATCTGTCACTGTGCACAGCACATTTTAGGCAAACCTAAGGCCCACGCCTTAACAAATGTAAGGACTAATCTTGTACTGCACATGTTTCTGGTATGAAACAATCTGAAAGTGGTATGGCACACAAAACCTGAGTCACAGGATGGGAATCAGAGACTGAAACTACGCACAGGCCAGGTCTCACAGCCAATACACATCATGTTCACCATGTAACTTCCAAGGAAATTCTGAACAAACAGTTGTATAAATATTTGTTTATGCAACATGTTATGCTAACACACAGACACCAGCATGACAGGTCATCATTTTTCTATAAGCTAGCATTTTCTGAGTAGAGTATATACCTACCTAACCAGTCTTCCACTCCAATTACATCTCTTAGATTTAATACACCATGTCTATCTCAGTGTCCGGGTCATCCTTCAACCCTACTCCCTCTATCTTATCCAGGCTCTGAGAAGACATAGTGTCTAATATACATGTATTTATACACCATTTAGTTAGTCTGCTGTTTTAGCAGCCGGTGTTAGCCGATTGCTTAAATGCTACCATTGGTCCTCTCACTTATGGCTCAACAGATTCATTTCAGCCTTAAGGAGCAGCACCCCATTTGGGGGCTGCATTACCGTCCACCCACACCAGTGCCAGTAATGTGGAGTATTTTTATGGGGCAGTGATGTTGGTCTTGTGCCCAACCACCAACCTGGAGGGCCTAGGATTTATTTATCTCCTCAGTGACCTGGTACACCAGGATTAACTCTTAGACTCCTGAATGCCCAGACACTAATCTGGCAAATACATCATGTGATACATTGATGCTTTATTGCAGTGTTTCATTGACACTGACAAATTCAGCCATATTTAGTCTAATTTTGGGGCTTAAAGTCTTTAAATAGGACATCTTATTCATTCAAGGCTTCAGTAACTGGATGAAGCTCTTTGTTGCTGACTAGCATTACAACATGTTATGTTTTGTAGTGATTTCCTGTGATAATCACTCTAGTGTACATTTATTGTCAGAGAAACAGATTTGTAATTAATAGTAAAGGCTTCGGTCTGAACACAAGTAACATGAACATGATCTTGCATCGTATGTCAGGGTGGAGTCTCATGTTCCTAATACAATTACATGCCATTAGCATTGAAAAATGTCTCCTGTCTGAAATAGTCCTGTTCAGAGCTACAGAACCGAGGGAGACTGACTTGACTTTATAAGGAAATCATAAAGTGTCATTTAAAGACCTTATAAAGGCAAATGTCATTTTTGTGCTGATGTTTTGTACTGTCTTTTCCCAAATTTGCTTGTGCTTTTTCTAAATTCTTCAAAAAAAAACAAACAAACAAAAAACATTCTGCCCCAACTGTGTAACACACTAGGAGTTCAGCATCGGAATCCTTTGCCTTCACATGAATGTCTCTCCGAGGGTGCCCACGCTTATCTAATCAGCCTTACAAGCAAAGCTCTCACTTCACTTTGATATTCAGCTTCACTGAGGCCGACACACTCTGGTCCGATGACACAGCCATCAGTCATGTTCTCTGAGGAGCCAGACAGCCGTACAGGTCGTCACCTCAAGTTGACCAGGTCAGTGGACTGCTGGATGCCCTACTGATATTGCTTCCTCTGTCAAAATACTGACACACATCCTTATCTCTGCAGATCAACTAGACCTTTAGCTCATTAGCACAGGATTTAGCCACAGGTCTGGGTGAAATGCTGTCTTTGTTCTCCAATATTATCCTCTCTGCCTGAACCAAAGCCCTAAGCATTAATCTGCGTTTGACCAAATTACTAGAAGACACACACACACACCCACACACACACACACACACACACACACACACACACACACACATCCATTCTATACTGTTGGTCCCAGCTGTCTTCTAATCGCTGCCTAAGGTGTTTCACTAGTAAGTGTAAGTGCATAAAGGACCATTCCAGTGGTCTTCATTGTAAAAACTCAGTTACATCCACATATCCACCAGCCTTACAATAAATTCAGTTACGTTTTACTCCGTCAGTTTTTGTTTATTCTCTCTAATGGTTGAAAGCACTTCACATTGAAGATACTGCACTCATTGCAGAAGTATAATTTGTTTACAGAAAGGCCTACAAAAATGCCGAACCTTGTCAGTGATGGAAAAAGTGGCTGAATAGATAAACTAATATCCACTGCAGTCTTATCTTACCATGCACACAACAGCCCTACTTAAGCCGGGGTGAGAACATGTCGCAAATGCAGGGTCTGGAGCACTGGCTTCACTTTGAGAACTCAATATTAAGGGAGCGCATCTCATTGCAAAGTAAGTGAGTGAAAAAAAAAATCCTTGTCAAACATCCAGTCACTGATAACTCACAAGGCTTTCTATTCATCAGGAATTTCAATGGGGTCATCTGTTTGGCAAAGAGAGAGGACTTTCTGTGTGTAAAGCTAAATAGGGACATTTTAGAGTTATCCTGACTGTAATGGACTACCAAAGCGCATTCATCTTTGTGCTGGCTGCCCAAATCAGTTGACGAGACGGACAGGAACGCATGAGCTGAAACCAAAAAGGTCAGAAATTTTATGGAATGAAGAATCATAAAACCATATATTCACACATTCTTAATTTTTAATCTGATTGGCACTGAAGCCCAAGTGAACATACAAACTAAAAAGAGGTATTTTCATCTGAGCAGAAATTCAATACAATTTGAGAACAGAATAATTGGTGAGGGGTTTAAGGGTGGGAAGGGTGATGGAAACATCCCATCTGTATTATAATGCCAGAAGTCAATGGAGGATGCTTTTCAACCTGTAATAAGACAGACATAACTATGTCATAAACATACTAATTCCATTAACATGTTAAAGAACATAACATCTGCTTCATGATACATAGACAAACGTTAAAGTTAATGTTTCATTTCAAATGGACAGAGGTGAACAGTATATTTATTACCATAACAAAGTATATTGTCACGTTGAGACTTACAGACTTTATAACACACATTTTTCAACACATAAAATGTTATCTTACAGAGCAGATGTGAGGCCATGTAAAAGGTGGTCTAATATACAGTAGCATCGCTGCCTGCCAATAGTTGGCCCACTCGGCACTGTGGAATACAGAAGTCGCTATCGTGAACAGTTTAGTGGTCTTGCCTCAGGGTGCAATTTTTTCCAATTAGAGCTGCAGGGATTCCCCTAAGTTCAAGAGTTGACTGGAAGTCTCGGAGTAAAACAGACCTTGTGACTTGACGTAGCATGACGTTAACACCCAGTGTTATGTACACTGGGTGGTGGAAGCACTATTAAGCCTAGGTGGCGCTAAATATTAGTTGTTACTCATGATACTATATGTCAGGTGCAACATTGAATGGCCACATATTGGCCCAATGTGAAAACTGTGAATTTCCTCAGCATTGTTAGAGTGTAGGCTAATTGACAGAAAAGCTAATTAAGAAAAAAACTGACAGCACACAGCTCCTTAGAGGAGTCCACTTTCACAAATTCAGTGTTTTTCAGAGGTTCAGAGGTTCCCTTGAGAGTTGGAGGACTTTGAGCACAGTTTGGAGGCCTGGGTTAGGGGTGGAAGAAACAGGCACCCTTTAAAACCCACTACTGGTCAAATTAAGCATGACAGTGTTTTCTATTGCAGAACTGCCTTATCAGTTCATACAGAAGATGGCAGTTCAGGCTGCAGATGTGAAATTGACACACCACACATATTATTAATCAGTATTTCGATCTGATTGGAGTCTGTGGTCTCCCACTGATGCATCCAGGTAACAATCGTGAAAACAACAGTGAACAATAGTGAAATAACTTTACTTTATGTTACTAACTCTAACCTGCTTGTCCACTGTTTGTCTTATATATATATATATATATATAAATATATATATAAATAAATTAATTGATCTGCATACGGTGATCTGTAAATAAAACTAATATTTTCTTCATAACAGAACATAATACAATCACAAACCATAAAACAGGCATATAAGTCAAGTATTACAATCCAAGGGGAAAACCCATGCACATTTATGCCAACAATGAGTCAAATCTTCAAATCGTTTAAATTCAATAAACTGCTGCTTGGTTAAAAACTGAAAATGATGTCTTATGGGTAATTTTTGAAGTTTATCAGTCACCAGATAGTACAGTATGGTGTGTTCCCAGGGCCATGGGAACAATTAATGCTAATGTGATTTTGGAGGCCTGTGAGTGTACTGCTTAGATGTTTTCCATCCCTAATTTGAGAGCATGGAGGGGTTTCTGTGTGTCTGCAAGGGAAATAAAACAATAGGGAGGAGCTGAGACCTAGCACACATGTAGGCGTACACGGCCTAATGAAACCTTTCACATGCAGCTGATTTCACACTGCAGATTCATGTACCTTTAACTGTGGTGGTGTTGGGCTTGCACACACGTACTTGCACCAACAAGGTTCCTCTTTCACCAAACCACACCTGAAAAAATTCGACCTGCCGTTTACCCCGCTATGCATGTGGTCATATGGTGCAATATCCTGAATTTGGCAACAGTACACAACTGACAAAAACACTTTTACCTGATGCCTTTGTTTACACTGATGTTGGATACATAGCTTATTGTGTAAAAACTAAGAATCTACAATGGTTCTGGACCAACATTTGAGTCTGCATTTGTTGAAATATCAAAATTATTTAGAGAAATTACAATTATAAAGTGTTTTCATTTGTTTTTTTTCCCAAGGGCTGGTCAGTGAGCCCTATAGGCTACAACTACCTTTTCGGCCCTTGGAGAGTGGTGACTATTATTTCTAAATACAGAATACTGAATGTGTGCACACTTGGTACTTTTCAAATGATAGCAAATGTTCAGCTGTCCCCATGCATGGTATTTATGGCATGCAGACCTCAATAGGGTGTCACTATATCAAACCCCTGGCTAATATTTACTGTAGTCACATTTAGCCTTAGCCTTGTTTAATGTGTGTATAAATCAACGAGCAGGGAACCAGAATTAGCTTATGGCTAATTCCAATAGCACTCAATGTATCAATATTCCATTCACAAAGCTATACACATTGCATATGCTCACTGCACAGCCATCAGCTACATACATTCTCAGTTATGCCATCAGCTATATGCATTGTCCCATGCCAAAGGTTCCCTCAGTCCATGAACCATGATTTGAAACATGCGGTCTTCAGGGTGAAACACCATTTGGAGACATTTCCTCATCAGTTTGAGCTAACACACACACACACACACACACAGATAAAAAAAACACACTCACTCCAAAATAATAATAATAATAATAAAAAATAACTAAAATCAAAACTAAAATCAAAACTTGATTAATTGCACAGCTATATAATCATAAGGTAGGTGATGTAACATGGATGTACAGCCCAGCGATCAACAAAAGTATAATGGTTCTTTCAAGAAGGTAAAACCTGTAATGTGCTCTTGGATGGCTGCAATAAATAAACTAGCAAATAGATACATAAAACGTATGTCCTAGGTAGCCATTGACCAAAGTGTTATTATATGACACTATAACCTAACACTGCTTATTTTACAACATTAGCAAATATAAAACTGCATTGTAGCTTATCTAATAGTATTTAATGTGCAGTGTTGCTGAGCTGATCAACTTTATCAAGCATCAACAAATATTTGAAAATGCCTTGGTTTAGTCTCTAACAGAAGTGACCTTTCTGAAAAAGGACTGAGTGTTTGAATGATTTCTCCTCAGACTTTTCCTTATTATTTTTTTCACTGATACACTTCAAACAGAGAAATCCTTGTTCAGACATCTAAATGCATGCACAATGGAATGTTTGTTAGTTTGTTTATTTTCTCATTTGGGTAATATATTATCTTGTTTCACTCTCTCACATTGGAAACTCCCTGAATGAACATCTCCATTGTCAGGTGCTTGGATTTTTTTAACTGCAGCACCACACTGGAAAAATTACTCTGTTTGGGATTCCATGTTTTTATTAAATTACACAAATTAGTGACAAAGACACCAAAATATTGCAACAAAGCATGCTTAACTAATTAAACTGCTACCATCCATACTAAGAATGAATTTAGCTTCTCTGCAATACATGTAAGTTGTAGGGAATGACCTATAGTTCCTTTTGACAACATCATGCCATTGTGGAAAAGAAATCGTTTTATTGGTTAAGAGCATGTTTAACCTGCAACCATGACTAAACAAAGGATCCACACACCCATACACAGTGAGGAATGTGAAATGATAGTTTAATTGCTACACACCTAAATTTTAAAGGCGACATTATTATGCCCAACGTTTCAGCCTCATATCATAATGTTGGAGATAATAAGCAACTAACATGGACTGTGTTGCATTAGTTAGGTTTAACCTGCGAACCCTCTATCTAACCTTCTATCTTTTTCTATCTAGAACTAGATAGAAGAAGAGACTGACGCTATGAGAGAGAATGGCAGAGACAGCATCTTGATCAGTTGGGATACCTCCCTAAAATTGCTTTTTGCAGGTTGGGATGTAGTTTATTTTGCCAATATATGGCCAACGCATGTTAAGGAGATACTGTATTGTAATGGAAAACTAACCAAACTGAGAAGAGTTAAGCTGGTTGAATGTGATGGAAAAGAGGCACTAGTTAGTTGACTTTGGTTGATTGTTTAGGGCACTTGCCTCCCAGTCTAGGGTTGCTGTGAGGTCACGGGTTCGAGCCCCAGGCTGGGCTGCGCGGGATGACCTCAGTTACTTTAGCAATGTATACATGTTTATGTTAAACAAGATTGAAGCCTTAGATGTCCATTGGAAATATATTCTTTGTTCACTGAACCATTTTGAAATCAATTAGGACTTACAGGAAAAGTCCAGAGTACATTAACTCATAGTCCTGCTGTTTAAGGTTGCCCAATGCTATTAGCAGGAATAAGATAGTTTGGTACAACAGACTGAATTCGTGAACCAGCAGCCCACACTAACTGAACAGGGCACAGGAAAATGAAACTGAAACATTTTGTTATTCAGTCTACGCTATACAAAACTGTTTGGTTCTTATTCCTAATGACAACACTTGGCAACCTTGAACAACATGGCTGATTGACTTCAGACTACTGCTTTAACTTTCAAAATGTTTAACAAATACTGGATTTAATTACTCTAGGATGTTTGATAAGGGTAGCAAAACCCCAGCTGACTAACATATTACAACCAAAAAAACACAGCCAAACAGCACAGTCAGATATCATCACATTACATATTTACAGTTCAGACATTAAAAAGTACAGTGCCTCCTAACCAAGGTATATCAAGCCAATGTGTGGGTGAAAATGCACTTTGTATTTTGCACAGATGAAAGGAGTCAGTTGCGACACCTATGAAACAAAGCCTTTATGATCACTGGCTCCTCCGGAGCGCTTTAATCTTCAGAAGAAAACAACACTAATAGTTTCCTTTTCCGACCACTTGGTGACTACACACTCAGACTCTTGGCCTGATGCGGACTTTCCAAACACAAAGAGGGCTTGGCCTCTAGTCAAGGCACCTCCCTTCTTGTTCGGTTTTCTGTCATAACTGTTACCTAAAAATATGCCCTCTCAGAGAGAAGTGGAGTGCCTCCCTTTATTTGTGTTTATTCGTTTTGACATTCGTTCTGACATTTTCCTAGTTTTCTTGCCTGTTCCCTCACATTTGTCTTGAAAGTGGAGCGAAAGGCAAGGCTGCACTCTTACCGACTCTCCTGTGACACCTCAGATTGCTTGCTAGTTTTAAAATTACATGAAGAGCTGAGCATATAATTACTGCATTCTCATGAGAGAGGCTGGGGAGTTACCAGGCTTTACTCAGCCCCCATCAGAATTACACCCCTGGCTGTAATAAGGAGATGGAGTCAGATACAAGTTGTTTCTGTCTACACCTACGCCGACACAGATGATGCTTAATTTCCTCTTGCCTCAGAACAGACGAATACACCCGCATGGACACACACACACACACACTCACACATACACACACACACTCACTCTGACACAAACACCCCCCCACACACACAGTGTCAGACAAACACTGACACACTCTCTCACACACACACACAAAACCTCCCCAGTATGTCTCATGCAGCGTATTAAATTTGCGACCTGTCAAATGACCACCTTTTCTGTGCAAGTCTCTCTCAGCCAAAAGCAACTTTGGCAGCATGTGTCTCCTAGGGGGTGGGAGAGTGAGGTGTGTAAGCTGGACCTAAAGAGCAAAAGAAACAAATGGGACCCTCCTCACTATCAGGCCTTTGGGTAAAAAGTCCAAAACATCAAGGCCAATTCAAAGCAAAAGCCAAGTTGTCATGACTCTAAGGAGTACACCTTTAGCAGACTCCTGGTGTAGTGTTTCTCCACCGTGGAGGGAAACGAACGTCAACATCATCTGTTATAATAGGGAGGGACAGTGGGAGGTGAGGTGGTGCTGGATGAATTAAGTCAGGTCCATTTTGCTCGGACGATGCTGACCAGATCAGACACTTCATCTTTGATTTGTTGTCCCAGCAACCTGGCACCTCCAGCCACCCCACTGCCAATGCCCAACCCCCCCCATCCCCCCCATCCCCCCCCCCCACCCCTTCGTTTTCTTTTTTTGATCCCTGCCGCCAACAAAAACGCAAGTCACTCCGCAAACGTGTGGCCCACACCTCCTTCTACCTTCTTGATGCCAACTGTCTGTTCACTGGAAAGTTCCCCTTTTGCTTCTCCTTTTTTCTCTCTCTCTTTTGCAAAAGAAAAAAAAAACACCAAGAATAATGTCTATGCAGAAATCAGAAGAAACAAAAACACATGACCGGCAACAGGATGACTGCAGTAACTCCCACGCAGTGAATTTTTTTAAAAAAAAAGGCTCTGTCCATCTGACAGCATTTTTCAGAAGGGAGTGTGCCTGTTGCAAATGGAAGCTTCCAGTTTCTCACGAGCCGGGAGAACAGACAATTTCTTTTTGCCATTTCACCTTGAATATGAACTTGCCCACTCATTTACATTTTCTGTGTACAGTCATCTTTTCATCTCAGTGCACTATGTACTGTATTTTGAAAACCAGATAAGGCAAGAATGTGGAGAAAAAGAGGCACATGTGGCATTTTACAAAGTGCAGCAGTTACAGAAGATCAGACAAATAAGCAGTGCGCTTGTTGGCAGATACTCCATGTTGTCAGAGAGAAAGAGAGAGAGAGAGAGATAGTAGAACGTGACCCAAAGGTGGGCGGGAGTGAAATCTTTGATGTCATCTGAAATGTCTAAACCAGGGTTAATGTACTCTGAGTGTCAGCTCCATGGAGGGAACTGAAAGCGCACAGTTGTAAAGAAAGAGGGGTCTCAACACCAACCTGTAGGCGTAACCTTGTTTGATGCTCGACTGAACTCTCGGCGTGAAGGGCTTAAGTCACATCTGGCCTTGCTTGACATATAAGGCCAAGCACTTGCATACAAGTAAAAGTAAAAGTTAGCTGTTTTGACAAATCACTTCTAAAAAGTAAACTTGGCACCTCAACAGTTCCAACATATTTGTTCTTCCATATTTCTCAATATAACATACCAGAGGCATGATGTAATGAATATTGAAATTCAAAAGAAGCCTGAGGGTAGGAAAAGCTAATGTCACATCCAGCCCATCTAGTGTTAAACATAATAGGGAATGGGTGTGTGGAGCCGCCCTAGTGGTATGGAGACAGGAAAGTGAAATGACTTGGCTGTGTGAAATGGCTGAGACCAAACATTTGTGAAAATTCACACTGTCTGCCCCACCCCATCCCCCCCACCTCCGGCCCCCCATTTGCTCCTCATTTTTTCCTCTGTGACTCAGAGAAAGCATTATTAAGAATATTCTTTTTGTTCCGTTTTTCATATTTGCTAGTTGTACATGTTTCCAATTTAAGGTTGAAAGGAATGCAGTGTTTCACCAACTTTTGGATGCACTCTGCTTCTGAAGGCTTTCATTGTTAATGATGCTAAAGAAATTGGTTTGGCCCATGCCCTGGATTGCAGTGACACTTCGGGAAAAAAATGATGCAGATGCAGAGATTTGGACCATTGCATACTTTCTACATGTGTGATACCTGACAAACAAAATTGCAGGTGATGACTTCACGGGTGGTAACATTATTAATGCTGCAGAAACATTCTCATTTATGTTCACTGAGTCTAGATGTACAATGAAGAGTATCACTAGGTTTTGACTCTGCCTTAATGTCTGAATCAGAGACACAACTGGAGACTTTGATGTAATGTTTTCTTTTGTCTTAAAATATCCCTCCCATTATTTATGATTCATTTGTCATGTGTTGAGCAATGAGTTTAAATGGCTCTTTCATTTCAGGGTGTCTATGGCAGGAGACCCCTCTCTGGCTTTCACATCTCCAGTGGAGACAGATATATTGAGATGCCACCGCCGGGCAGTCTCCAAGAACAACATGCAGCTTAGAATATGACCCGGAGAGGACGTCCTGACCCCTCTTTGATTCCTGAATAAACATATCTGGCACAGGATCCATCTAAAAATCAGTTACAGCTTATGCAGAGTTTGGGGGATTGCTGTGAAATTGGCTCGCAATGGGGATGTGTCCTTAAAATGGAATGTTTTTTTGCTGTGCAGAACTAATGGGGCAGTATTTTGTGACACTGTTCTCGGGTGTGAAAATCCTTCAGCATTTTGCGGTGAAACACATGCAAAAATGCTGTTTGACATGTTTTCAATATTAATGATGAAAGATGCAATTTCTTGAGCGAGCATAATGTGAAAGTCTATCCACAAATTAACTTACAAGAGAAGTACAGGTAAATTAGGTTATTTAGGTAATTAGGTAGGTAATTACTTAGGCAATTAGTAAATTAGGCTTATATTGGGAGATAGGACCTTTTGAATTTTACGCAAATTTTATTTACTTTCATTTAACTGTAGCCTCACTGAATTTAAATGTACAAAAATACAGTATGAAGTGCAAAATCTGTGTCCTTGTAGGTAAATATTTTAAAACTAGTGCTGTCAATCGATTACAAAAATGAATCTAATTAATCACAATTGAAAATCTAAGCCAATCAGGATTAATCACAATTAATTACACATTTAAATGTTCAGAATTCTCCTTTATTTTTGTGAAGAAAGAATGTCACACACACCCCTGGTTAGCACAGGCTTCAGCAAAGTGGTGCTCCTCGGTTTCCTGTAGTTGTAGAATGTAGTTGCCACAGGTTGTCTATGACAGGGGTGCCCAACCTTTTTCCGCTTGCAAGCTACTTTTGAAATGATGGGGATGAAAAGATTGACCACATGATCTTTGAATCATTCCCCTGCCACACTCAGGCATGCAAATTCTGCACACTCCCTCTTGCTTCCTTGCTACCGCGGTTTGGGCTTTTCCTTGTAGGCCCTACTCTCATTCAACATGTCTGTCAGCTCTTTTAAAATGCCATATTATGAAGCATTGAAAACTGTCATTATGCTGCTTGAATTCTGTGAATATCGTCAAAGAGAAACTCTCATCCCCAGACAAAGCTCTTGAAATCTTAACAAGAACTTGAGACTAGGCTACTGTAGGCTTTCCTTGCCATCTCATGTCAGTGCGCAGCAAAGTTGCAATCAACCTTCAGGTAAACACGAACAGCTGACTTTTTGAACTGGTCTTGTGCATAGTGAACTTCTGTGTAGTCACTTGTATACTTTAGATTACCTTAGAAGAGAAAAGAGATCAAAGAGACCTTTACCACAAGTTAGGCAGTAGTTTGCAGCAGCTGCAGACTTTCTGTGCCATCCGTGTCTATGTTAATTGCATGTCAAAGCCAAAGTGAGGAGGGCACTGGCAGAAAGTGTGACATATGCGTCTGCATGATTGATTTGCGTTAAAAAAAATAATTCATTAACATTTTTTACGTTAATTACATGCATTAACACAGCACTGATTAAAACTGTAAAAACCTGTTCTTGGCATTCTTTTTAAAACATTTCTTCAGGCCTGTGTTACTGCAAGGAGAACTATCACTTCCAGTATGACATCATTCCCATCTTGTTCAGTGCATTTGACATGTGCGCAGTAGTCAGCTGTGAGGGTAATGAAATGTGGGTGGGGTGACCTTTGTCAAATGTAATACCCTGGTGCTTGGTGGAGAACAAAGTACTGAGGCCAGAATAAAATGAAATGAATAATGCTTTGCCTTTATAAAATTGGGCAACGGATACACCTATAAACACAGCTTAGCTTCAGACAAATAGGCTACGTTTTGGTCGCCCTCCAGCTGACAAGCGCTAGCGTGGACTCCAGCTGTGTGCTAACACCAACGCTCTGGCTCCGGATTCTGTATGGGCCTCATGAGGGGAGCAATGGCCCTTTAAAGGTAGGTAATATGCATCAAGAAAAACAGACATTAAACGGGTCCCTTGGCTGCCATTCCCTCCCACCAAAGCCGTCTTGGCTATCGCCTCTTTCGGCTCCAGTTGACTTTGGCTTTCTCCTCCCTTAATTTCAGTGTGACCGCCAAACACCTGACCTGGGATCACTCCCACTGATCTGCCCCCACCTACAACTAGGGAGCAGTGATATCACAAGCACTCTAATATGCACCAATGCAAGAGAGAGGGTTCTTTTTTTCAAGTTTGAAAGAGGATAGTTGCTGAAAACAGATAAAGTTTTGACACGCTTCAACTTTGATCTGCCAACATCTGTTGAATGAAAACAACACTTGGGAATTGACTAGTTATTCCCTATCCCCTATTCCCTATAAAAAAGTGATTTCAAGCAAAGTATACTTTAAACTTCTGTTTGAAGTTGTATACAGAGAAATATAGGCTACAACTACTGCAGAAATGCATTGTGAAAAAAATAAAATTCATTCTACAGGTTTATATTCTCCAACAAGATGGTGAAAAGTTTGTCAGCAATATTTTAACAATTATGGCAAAAGAGAAAGTTTTGCTTAGATGGTGGATTTGTCGGTTTTATTTAATAGAAAACAATGTTTATGAACCTCTTATTTACCTTGGTCTGGGGAAGATACCACCTGCCAAGTATCGTTTAAATCATAACAGCAAAGACTGATGCGATTGAGAATACTCAATGTTCTGCCAATTCACCATGGATTAGTGATTTTTTGCAGGACTTTAATGCCAGGAAGATAGTTATTATGGTCAATGAACACATTCAGTCAACTTCTAGAGTAAATAAATATACAGGTACTTGGTGCTAGGAAGCACTGAAGTGCAAGAGGAGTAAATCACAGGGAGAGGAGAATGGCGAGTCGGTCGGTGGCCGAGCGTGGAGGTGGGAGACTTTTGAAGGGCTAACTTTAATGCTGATGGAGAGAGGCGGACTCTTCCAGGAAGACGGCTATAAAGACTGGGCGTGGTGACAGCACAGATGACATTAACATGACCTGCCAGATCCTCCCAATCTTAAAGCTCTCACTCTCGGCTAAAATCACTGCATGGCAGACACATGCAGACAGACACACACACACACAAACGGATGCCTGCACATTCACACACAAGTGTGGTAAAGAATGCTTTCATGTTAAGGGTGTCTGTAAGAGAATGTAAATTGGCCAGGTGCACAGGCTTTCAAGGTCCACTGAAAATAATGTGATTTTGAATGCAAATATGATGGTATGCTGTATATAACATATGCTGTAAATAACATGCCCTGTCTTTAGGTCAGCATAATTGAACTCCCATGGTACTTATGGATGGTAGATAAGTTGACTGATACAAACAAAACAATCAGATAGATAGCAATTAATCCATTTCCAGGCTATACATTTCAGACAAAAAACAGTGGCAGCAAATGCATCATTGACTAACAGCTTATTGACATGCAAATTAGTAACATGCTAGCCATTTGTCAGTCATTACAGGTCACTTATTAAAACCTTATTCTACATAACTTTATTCTACCTATAGTAGACCATTAACTAGAATTTCTCCAATAGAAACTCCTAATTACTGCTTATTCATAGTAAGTAAGCTAATCTAAAGTATTATCATCTGTTCATTTTGTTCATTTGGTTGTGTGTTGCTTTTCTCAGGAAGGGACCAAGCTGAGGGCCTCAACTGGAGAGTTGGTAAAAGTTTGGCGCATGCCTGTGGTTCCACTAGCAAACCTCCCAGTGGAAAGTTTGTTGAATTTTTGGATTTGAAATATGAGAGTACCTTTTGATTTTGAATTACAGCCCGAAATTGTCTAGTGCCCAGGAACCGTGTGCTAGGAGTGGGTGTCCAGTGGAAATGACAGCGTGTGAGGGGTGGGGTTGAATAAATGAATGTGGACCACCCATTTACCTCTTGGTGGTGCAATAGATTTTTTATTATTCTAATCAATGGGGAAGGGGGGTAACTTTTTTGTTCTTTGCTCTTTTTTCTTTCCTTGAAACTCCTTCTTCAAATACACACACACACACACACACACAGACTGATACACACACACACTCACAGACACACAGACACACACACACACACACACACACACACACACACAAACAAACATGCACACGCCATCAAGAAGGGTTTTGTTATGATATCACAGAGAAAAAAAAACTCCTTCATGGACAATACCTAGGCGGTTATCCTCTTGGCTGAACTGAGAGTGAAAGAAGGAAAGAAAGATGGAAGGAAAAAAAAATCCATTTTGCTCTCTCCTCCTCCCTCTCCTCCCACTCATCTTTAGAGCTTCACACGTCCTCGGCTAAATCTACCTGACAGCTACCGCACAGGTAGTGGCTAATCCCTAACCAGCATTTTGTTTTGTTTGCCGAAGCTGGCAGAGTGAACAGATCAAGCCTGTATCCCTCGTGTTTGTTTGTCAGTGAGGAGGTTGCTGTTGCTGTTGATACAACTGGCCTACATCCCTGCTGCTCACCATCTTGTTTACAGAGGAGTGAATCGAACCTGGGCTCATCCGGATTACCCACACAACAACAAAGTCCGGAAGGCCTGACATGAATGCCGGGACACCCCAGGCAGCGTGGTGGTTGACCGCATTCTGTGGCTCATGGTAAAATCTCACACACTCCACAATAGAAAATATCTCGCAACAAAAATTTCTGCAAACACTTTCAACACTTTGCAAACACTTTCATGTGAATAAATTCTTGCCTGTACACAGAACTGCTACTTTGCTAAAGGCTAACGCAGGTCTTGGGTGCTGCCTTTTTGCTAGCACGCTACAGCCCAGTGTCATCTAGCAGAGGAGCTATGCTGTGTTGTGCTGTGTGCCTGGAGGCTGGCCTGACGAGTCCCCCCTCCTGCATTCCTGGGCCCTCTTGTCCCACTGATATCGCCCACTTTGTCTGACTATCATGCCTTGCATGCACTTCCCTTTTGAGCAAGTCAGGCTGATAAAGACAGTGCACCTCTCTCTCTCTCTCTTTTTTTCATTCTCTGTCTTTCTTTCTCTCACATATGCGTGCACACACAGACACACACACACAGACACACACACACAAACCCACACACATGCACACAACAAGACACACATTTACACCCCGACAAACACCAATACGTTCAATCTCAATCAGACGCACACACACACACACTCTTTCACACACACACACACACAGAGGCATATTCATTATGGCGGGCGCTAATCAGTGGCCTCTCACATCCGACAGGCTTCCCTCTCCTGTCCGTCAGAGCTCACCTCACCACTTCCTCCCCGAGATAGACTCCCCTACTTCCTGAGGATGGCTATAGCCCACTCACACCGCACACATGCATGCAGGGCTCATGCACAGTTACGTTATCAAGCC
Organism: Tenualosa ilisha; assembly: GCA_015244755.2. Classification (NCBI taxonomy): domain Eukaryota; kingdom Metazoa; phylum Chordata; class Actinopteri; order Clupeiformes; family Clupeidae; genus Tenualosa; species Tenualosa ilisha. The sequence continues at coordinate 1,064,977 of PYXC01000047.1, read as the reverse complement.
CGGAGCCTTGACAGGAGCCTCTGCCGGGGGGTGATACCTAACCTAGTCGGATGTGCACGCTGGTAAGTATACGTGACCATATTTACTGCCTTTATCTCTCTCTCTCTCTCTCTCTCCCTCTCTCTCTCTCTCTCTCTCTCTCTCTCTCTCTCTCACATACACACATATGTACAGACTTACCAAAAAAATCCAAAACTTATTAACACCCTTAATTGCCTATTAAGCTATTGGAAATTTAAGTCTAGTGCTTGTCCAGACTCTGCCTTTTTTTCTACTTTTGGATTCATGGATGAGTATGACTCAGGATTCCAGTGACATTTTCAAACACAACATGCAAGACGAGTCAAAGCCATGCACTTAAAAGCAATGAGGAAGGAAACCTCATGTTTCAGGATGGGCCTCTTTTGTTTTTTTTTGTTAGGCCTCCCACGCTCCTGAGGGGAACAGCAATGGCCGCGTCTCTCTGACAGTTGTGCCGAAGTCGGCATTATCTCTGTGACCTGCGGTCAGCGCTCCCTGGCTCGGACTTCCAGTCCGCCTCTGTCGTCAGTTCACCTTGCCCTCGTAGGCGGAGAGGGTGTCAGGACCTCGGCTCAGAAGAGCTGGATACTCCTGTCACGCGGTGTCCTGCCACACGGAGGGATGTTCCATGTCAAGTGCTTCCTCCTCTCTGTCCTTCTGTCATCCCTGAGAAATATGTTGACATCCTTGTGATGACGCTTGTGCGCGTTCATGCATGTCTTTTTTCCATGCGGTCCATTCCCCATCATGCTTGATCGCCATAAGCTATGGTTTCATGTTTACATCTTCTTGTATGACTTTTTTTTCATCCATTTTCTACTATTTTTCCTTCATTTACCCTCTCTCTTTCACAATTCCTCTCCTTTGTCAGGCTTTTCAGGACTCTCGAGCATCCGGCCTTCTTTATCAGCAAACATGAGGGCATGTTTGACAGCCGTGAAGAAGTGCCAGCAACCGCCTCGGGAGTAAATTTAGCCCCAGCCCTGACAGCCTGTCTATCTGCATTTCTGACAGGAGTTGGCTGCACAAGCCTTGATTAAGATGCAGGGCTTCTGCACGCCGAGGGCCTCTGCTCTCCCCCAACTGCATGGGGAAACCAGTCATTTATCTCCGTTTAAGTTTATGTTCATGTATCACCATTATTGCTCTGGGATCTCTTAATGCCTTTCTGTGAGGTAGTTAGTGACTTTTACTCAGTGAGAATGTGTCCTCAAATACACCATAAAGCATGACATTAACCCTGTTGACTTACCGTAATTTCCCAATTATTAACTGAAGTTAATGCATTGATTTTGCAAAATTTCTTCATCTATGAATAACATAGGTGAGAGCTATATACAGGTTTGAATTTCTTTTCATTCACTTACTTGATCTGATATGATTGGGATTCAGTAGCTAATGTTTAGTAAACTGAGGTTAATACATGGGTAAAGTTAATACAAGGGTGAGGTCATTACATGATTTTGTTTTTTTGATTTGCATAAAACACTGACCTGAAGTTTATACATGGTGCAACTTATATTCAGGAAATTACTTTAGTGTGAGTGTAGTGACACTGAGGAAATCAGGAAATGCTTGTTTTGGTAGCTTTTCATCAACAGCAAATTATTATTATTTTTTTCTATTTTAAGACTGAGTCAGGGTTTGGGGGGGCTTTTTGTTTTTCCACTGAAAGTGGTGACACTGCATCAGAATTTTTCCCCCTGAGGAAAGTGATGCCATTCAGGGGAGAGGGAGAGCTTTGAGTCAAGCGTCACATTAACCTTCGGAAATCCTGCCATGCGATTCAGGTGAAGTGGCGGTTCTGAATGACTAAGTAAAGCTGAGGCTTACAATTAACAGTTTTTTTATTAGCTTGTGTTCTTTGCTGTCACCCCCAACACCGCCCCCACCCAAACCTCGTCATTCTATCATCGTGCAGCCATCATCTTTTGTGGTTGTTTATTTCCTTGTTGTCAAGGCCTTTCAAGAAAATTGGTGTCAGACCACAGAGCTGAAAAAGACTTTCGGTGTTGGGTTCTTGTCTGATATGATGCAGCCCCCATCAGATAAATGCTAATAGCGTGTATCAAAGAAATGAAATGTGACAAAAGGCACGAGCTATAGCTATCTCATGAGTACATGCCAGAGACATCTGTATGCCATAGACTTACAGTTACAGTGTAGCTCTTTGATCTTCAGTCGTGTGTATCCCTGACCTTTTGTGTGTGTGTGTGTGTGTGTGTGTGTGTGTGTGTGCATATGTGTGTGTGCATATGTGTGTTAAAACAAGTTCGGTTCACCTGAAAAGACAGGAAGAAAATGGCACTGTATTTTGGCTTAGCTGGATGGAAACAAGATTCTTCCTCTAGACCAGTTCCAGCTGTGTGTTTTTCCCTCTGCAACAGAAAGACGTATCTGCCCCTGTGCCTAAATCATTGCTTTCAGTTTTAGGCTTCATACGTCAGTGAAGCTGCTTTGACACATTATGTGTTTTAATGATGAGATCGCGGTGGGTTTTGGTATGGCATTAAAGATGAGAGGGCCCAGAGGGTAAGTCACCTGTTGGCCGGGGTGGGTACTCCAAACCCAAACATCTCCAAAAATAGGCAGACGTTTGTAAGGTATTTTTATCAGGATTACAGTTTTAAAAGGGTGTATAAGCTGGTAAGTGTGTAAGCACTGGAATGTGTGTGTGTATGTGTCTGAATCTGTGTGTGCGTGTGGGGGGGGGGGGGGGGCTCCAGTAGAGTGTGCATTACACCACCTGGTGCAGATCACAGGAGCTGGGTCTGTGTGATAAAACTGTAACAGGTGCACAGTGGCACGAGAACCATCCCCCTGAGCCCCCCGACCCCCACCTCTCCCCTGCCCTGTCGTCCAGCCCCCTCCCTGTTTTGACCTGACAGGTGTCCAAGTTTGAGTTTCAGCTCTCTGCCCCTTTAGCGCATGAGCTCGTGACATTGGTATTAGCCATCGACCTGATTGCTAACCCACAGATGTTAATAGCTGGCTAGGTACACTAATCCCCCCTCTGCCTCAGTGCGCTGGAGCAGAACAGCCGGCTAGGTACAATAATCTCTGATGGCAACATTTGGTCCACCTTAATCTGCAGATGTATTATAGGCAGGGGTGGGAGGAGGAGTAGTAAGAGGAAAGTAGGGGGGAGTAGTTTGTGTGTGTGTGTGTGTGTGTGTGCGTGTGCGTGTGGTGTGTGTGTGTGTGTGAGGGGAGGGAAGTAGGGAGTAGAGAGTGGAGGGGCCGATCAGGCAGGGGAGGAATTACACTAATCAGACTCGGCCCCTGATGTATAAAACTGCCCATTAGGCTTAGCAAGGCATAGCAAGCCCTCTCACTGCCTGGGGGGTCTCACATCTGGCCCCGTATGGCCCCTGATCGGCGACGCTGGCGGTGGGGTCGACTTTTTTTCTGTTGTTGAGTGAGAGTGGGAGAGCAGAACGTGTGGCAGTACAGCACGTTGGGCTTTAGGTGGAGAAAGGGGGAAACAATAGCATAATGGTTGGGATTAATAGCCTAGACATTTGGGTCTTATATCTTACATTGATTTTGAGGAGGGTGAGCAAGGTATCATATTGTTACCTCCCAGTGGGACACGAAGGTCACAACACTCCAGTGAAGCACATCTTTAGAGCTCTCACCTTTTGTTTGCTTTCAGGGTGTTCACAGGGTGTGTGTGTGTGTGTGTGTGTGCATGGTAGGGGCGGGAGGGTTGCTCAAGAGCTCAAAGCTATGTCCTTCTCCTCTCCTTCCAGTCCTTGAACCCTGCATAGGCCATATTCATTAATGACAATTAGACCCCACTTCAGTGACTCCTTCAGCCCTTCGTAATAAAAAGTGACAACACTAGATTGAGTGGTTTTAAGGTTGGACTTTCAATTTTATTCATCTCTTTAAAAAACAGCTGTCTTTTGACATGGGTTAATGCCCATGGAAAAAAAATCACTGTATTCTTGGTCCATCTGTTTGTATATGTGTGCTACACTGATTATGTTAAGACTGCGCAAACAAAGAGGTCTGGATAATATTATGGGATTGAGTGATTTAATAAGACCACTGGATCAGAAAAGTACGATGCCTATGCAAGATGGAAAAAATGTGTACATATTTGCAGCATTTTATTGTTTTATTGTTGTAATGCAAATGCAAATAGATAGATAGATAGATATGACTCCTATATCTGATAGACAAACAACAAATGTCACAGATGAGGTAAAAACTTGTGAAACTGACTCATGACATTAATGGAAAACGACATAAAGGATGTCTGCCTGATTTTTAACCCAATCCATGATCTGAGTCAGGAACTGACGGAGGTAAAATGCCTGTGTTGAGAAAGGGGATTGCAAAAGTCTGAGGTAAACAAATGAGTCAGAAGAAGGAGGAAGTACAGTTGTATGCAGCAGGACCTGGTGGTAAAAAGCAAAGGTCAGAGGGTGTCAAAATACACCCTTCACCTTAAGAGGAAAGGTGAGGAATCCTGGCAAATTCTATCCCACCTAAAGGTCATAACCACCTCTTGCAATCTTTTCCTGGGGTAACACACTGCTACATTACACTGGTCTGGTGAGTAAGGCTGCAGGCCACTTGTACCCTGTTCAAAGGTAACAGAAAATCTGGTAAAAAAAAAGGACAAAGGACACTGATTTCAACGTGTATTTAAAGGACAAACAAATACACAGTGATTTAAATGATCTCAAAACTTTGTCCATGCTGTAAATGTACTTGATAATATCCCCCCCCCCTCCCCCGAGCCAGGATTTCTGATCAGGATTTATCATATGTACTGCTTACATAAACCCAATCCCGGAGGAAAGGCTTCTCTAAGCCACCATCGTTTACTCTGTTTGGACAATGCCTGACTTTTAGAGAAAAGAGAAAAAAATGAAAAAGCGTGTGAACACAGTAAAGCGTTCAGACACAGGAGATGGGCCTATAGTGGAATCTCTGTATGCACTTCTGTAAACAAAAGCCGCATGCACTAGTGAGTGATGTGCATGAAAGTTTGACTCATAAGATGAAATGCATGTCTGAATGCGCCGGGGATGGCCCCTCCAACATTAAATGTCAACCCACTGCCTGACAGTGCAGTGCAACAAATAAAAAGATTGATATTGACCTCTTGGTAACTACATGAGCACAATTATGAGAAATTTCATTAGTTAGTTACTTCATTTATTCACTTTTATATATTTTATAGTGCAGAAGGTCTACTGCGCTTGATGCTCATCAGTCATCCAACAACCTTTGCAAGAATTCTGTGTATTTCCTGGCCTTTGGTTTTAATCTCCACTGCCTCTTGCTGGGATTAGTTGCTGCAACCCCATGCACACATACACACACACACACACACACACACACCAGCCACCAGCCTCACTCTTCCCTCCCCCTTGATTCACTCCTTCTCTTTACCACTTACACCAGCATTACAGAGATAGATAGACTCAGATTAGCGATGTGTTTATGTTTGACAGCAGAAGCTGGATTAGGTCATTCATGTGGGACGCAGAGGGAGGGAGGAGGAGGATTGTGGAGGGACACCCTCGTGTTTATGAGTAAGAGAAAGCAGGGGAGTGTGTGTGTGTGTGTGTGTGGGGGGGGGGGGGTGTATGAGTGAAAGAGAGAGAGATGGCACATCATTGTATATGTGTGTGTGTGTGTCAAGCACTCCACCCTGAAGACCAGACTTAAGGCTGAATCTTGACAGTGACCTCCATTGTCTGCTATGTATGTCAGGAACGGTTCAAGTTGAATGTGACACAATTAGTAAGCAACTCAGATGATATCTAATCTCTCTGCCACTGTCTTTACATTCTCTCACCTTAGTCTAGACTTCAAGCGACATTTGGCAGGTTTGTTCAATATACTGATTATACAAGTCATGCATGGTGATATATAGTAGATCTTCAGTCTTTCAGAAGAAAAGGGGCTGACAGGATTTTGTTGTGAAAAACAAGCTTAGTCATATTGTGTGCTGTAGGCCTAATCTGATGGTACCTAATCATGTTTCTGTTGCCTTGTAAGCATTTATTTGAATATGTCTCTGACAATCAGACAGTTAAACAGAGTGAGAAATACTGTACATAGATAGACCATGCATACAAGGATAAGACATATACATGCACAGAGAGAGAGAGAGAGAGAGAGAGAGAGAGAGAGAGAGAGAGAGAAAGTGAGACTTAGACCTTTTTGTCAGCTTCTTTGTGACCTGGCCATTTCTTTCACTTCTTCTTTGTGTTTCCAAGAATTTGCTTGATGGTGATAATGTGACAGAATGCACTAACTATGATGCACTCACTATGCTTACAGTACGGTAGGCCTACTTCGACTGCATGACCGCCATTTAACAAAAGTCTGGTGCAATGTGAAAGAGTAACTTATTCCTATTTGCCCTAATATAACATTTTTCAACAACATGTTGACTGACAGAAAAAAAAATCAGTCATCATTTTATCTCCAAGAAAACGAAGTTAGGAATATCTGTGAGGCTTTTGGTCTCTCTCTCTCTCTCTTTCTCTCTCTCTCTCGCTGAGTATGTCTGTGTGTGTGTGTGTGTGTGTGTGTGTGTGTATGTATGCTTTCCTCAGGATGAGAATGGCCTGCGTGAGCTATCAAAACCACTGCTGTTGAGGATTTAAAGGAGAGCAAAGCGGCTAGAACTAAACCTACTGTAAAACAAAGGATTTTGCATATGCAACAATCGGGATCACACATTTCCAACGACAGACTTCCCTGAAATTCAGAATGCGACACATAAAGTAATGCAAAACACGAGGCGACTCTCACCATGCCATTTGGATTTTCGTTTGTTTAAGAATATGCATGGCTACTGTGGTCTTCAGAAGATGCTCTCGGCACTTGCTCTATGTCACTTATTTAGTCTCCAAGAGGCGTAAAGTGTAATGAAATCTATGCTATTAAATCGTGGGCTGATGCATTTTTGTTTTAATTTCTTTTATTTTAAAGAATATGGGTGAAGCTCTTACAGTCAAATCCACGCACATAAATGCTGTCGTTAGTGTTTGTTCACTGTGCACTGTAATCCAATTTCACGCCATAAAGAACTGATGGCAGTAGAGAAAGTTCAGCAGAGTGACTCATATACACTATGGAATTTTCTCCTAAATATTATTCGATTTTTAATTTCAGACCTAGTTTTCCTCAAAGAATAAAACATATATCCTGCATTATCTTACAATGTTGTACTTGTCTTGATCACACCGCAAAATAATAGTGATCAAATAATACAACAGATAGGCTATTTATAATCAACTACGTAAACTAAATCCAGACCCATCAAATTCATAACGAAATTACATTCATGACAAGATATAAACTTGAAAATTAAAAGTGTATATCTGAGGAATGGAATTGCTTTCATTCGCTGTTGTAGGCTAACGAATCCAGCCAGCAAAGTGCCCTACTTCTGCAGACATTACAGAAAAGGCAGTTGGTCAATCAAAGCAACTAGTCGATTAAAAATGAATTCACAAATGCAAAGCAAATATAGTAAATTATTCCAGACATTGCCTCAAAATTCCACTAAAATTATTCAAGAACGGAAACACAACATAAAATATAAACACAGGCAAATCTATAATTCATTACATAAACGGCCTCTTCATTATCTGGAACAGCCATACAGGCTATTGATTTTGCATATGAGTGCACTTAAACATAAAAGAAGTCAGTAGCATACTCTAATGCGTTGAACTGCACAGCAGCATGTGAGTGACTCGATACTGAGGGGATGCTACTTGCGACGACATGCATTTCATCATCGACTGTAAAAATATCCATGCAAGGGGATGAAATGCACACACACAAAAAGATCAATTCGTAAATCAAGGCACTTTACAGGTAGACTACTTGCGACTCCCGGAAAGGTGTGTGTGCGTGCGCGTGTGTGTGTGTGTGTGTGAAAACACGCCGAAGTCAGATTGTACCTGCATAATCCAGGTAGCGATATCTCGCGCAATGAAAGAGACAGACCACTTGTGCACGCCGTCAAAATGATTTAGCTTGTCAGGTCACTAAAAGAACAGAGACTACCTGTGCGTCACCAAAACGCCTACTATCTTACTGCGGTGCTCGGATGTGGCTCCAGGTCTATAAGCCATAGGTCAGCTGATGCCACCCAACCATGTTTGCCCCCAGTCTTCCTCGTGCTATAACACAGCCTTAAATGTTCAAAAGGTCGCTTATATATATTGACAAAATATTTCAGAATCTATTTCAGAATCTACGTTAACTCAAACCCTGCCTGTTAAAAACACGCCTGAACTGTACGTCTAAAATGCATGGCTCTGTAAGTATTGCCAAACGACACTTTCACGTTAATGTTTTTCAATTATCCCTTCGCGTGAAGATAGGTGGCGTGTGTTGCAGGGTCTTGCGCCTCTGTATCACAGGGAATAAAGAGAGCGAAAAATGTCATTAGAGGAGGCGTAATACGTCAGTGCGTCCTCAGGTCTGTTCCGTGAAGTGGCTGGAAGAGATCAGTCCAAACCTGCCCATCAGGAATAACGGTCCCTCGTCAAGCTAATTCCAAGGCATACACGTTTGACAAAGAATCCTCAGCGCTTCATAACATTGTCGGCTTATTTTCCCCCATCTGTCAGTTTGGAAGATTACATAAACAGAAAAAAACGGGTAGGTGTATTTTACTCATTTCTTTTTAACTATGTGGCATTTCAGCGACAACTTGCAAAACTTCTGTCTTGATGTGCTAGTACAGGTAAAAAAGTTGCACAGACTTTCACCTGTGCGCAGGTATGGGAAGGTGTGCGACGCGCCACTAGGGATGTGCCGGAGCCAAGTCCTTGTCCACGTTTTATTCATGTATCAAAAGGCTGTCCGTCAGCCTTGATGGAGAATTATTGCGGTGCGTCTTGCCGGTATTATCGTTCCCATGCCTCTGAAGTCTCAGTGCTCTCCGTCGCCATTCCATCGCCCGTTGTTTCATCATAACACGGTATTGCTGAACTCGCTCAATTAAAACAGCGGTTCTGGTGTATTTCAATAATGCCAGAGACTTTTTAAAAATCTTTGCAGAGGCTTGGTCGAGATGATGAAAATGCTCCAAAAATAATTTCTTCAAAGCATTAAAAACAAAACAAAACAAAACAACAACAACAACAACAAAACATTCAGGTTCACTATTCAGTCGTGACAGTGTAGAATCAGGAGCACTTCTGATATCAGCTGTTAAGATGTTGAGTCGTAGCAGTATAACCAAGTATCCGCCAGACCTTTGACTTATTTATTTGTTCGCCTGTCATGGCTCGTTTCCTGGGAAAATAGACGTGGAGACACAGTGTTCTTAAAATCTTCACTTTCAGGTTTGATGTCTGTTCTGAATCATCATTTATCATGATATAATCCCGTCGACTGCTTCTTCACACAGACACTTTGGATAGCCTACTGCATGAACAAACATTTTCAAATTATGTATAGGCCTAACATAAGCTAGACTACTGTTCATAACTTCCTATTCGGGGTAAAGATCACCAAAACCAACGGTTAAATTATTAAGAACTACTCACTGAAAGTACTGCTCAAGGAGAGACTATACTGTATTCTTATTTGTCAATTGCGAGTGGGGCATGGGAGGGGAGGGGGCGAGGAGCACATGATAACAGTTGCCTAAAAATGGTTTTCAGAAGTGTTGCTTAAGTTATTTGTGAAACAAGCCTTGTGTCACTGCGACATGGAGGACTGCGCTTGCAGTTTTGTGAGACCTACAATTATATAATTTCTATCGAGTAAAAAACACGAGATGAAGCACTTTTGACCTGCACACCATAGTCGAGAGCAGTGAAACTTTTTGTAAAGAAAACATTAGTCACCTTGTTTGTAACAAAAGTTTTGCAATGTGATTTCTGGAGACCTTTATTTACTGCTGCTGTGCGACGTGCCCGACGCTGAGTTGAGCTATCATCCCGTACTGGGACTGGTATCAGAGGTGTTGATGTTGGTGTCCGTCCCCCTACGTTTGCTGCTCAATGCACTGCCGCTTGTCCGAGCAGACACTTCAAAGACACAGGCGACGACGTAGGACGGACGTGTTTCCTCCTTCACTTTAAACTCTCCACAGTCGGACACCTAAACGCGAACTTTAAAGTTAGACTTGGTCATCCTCACAAAACGGAATCTATTCGGTCTGAGTGGACATTTGTTGCCGTTTTGTTTGGTTGTTAGATCCTACCGGAGGCTGCGTGCTGCGCTGTCTGGAGGAGCGGAGCCCATGCGGACTGCTTTCCATCTGACCCGCTCTTATCAATGAAGCAGGAGAGCATGGCGGAGGGGCCCCGGTGTAAGAGGCGAAAACAAGCCAACCCAAGAAGAAAGAACGGTAAGTAACGACAGGGTGTCGATTAAATGTGATCATTTAACTTATTGGCAGGATACTGACAGTGTTTACGAAAAGAGTCGCGTGTCCTCTGTCTTTCACCTCTGCGTTCAGAGTTGACATAAAAAGCGGAATGGATCCAAAGTAAAACAGCGAAGTTATTTGGGACTGTTTTATCTTTAAACTTTTGGAAATATTGATGTTTCTCACGAACGCTCTTCTCTAAATATGTTTTCTGGGCCGAGGAAAAAGTTTTGAAAGGCAGCACTACTTAGTACTGTGTTCGAGGTAGCGCAAGGACTGGAATAACGGTCCCAAATAGTGTTATTATCTCCTGGGCAAGAAGGAAACCGTTATGTGAGCGATTGTGCGTTGGGATTGTGATTATTTACTGTCATGTACATGGACATGAATCTTTCACGTCGTTTTTAACAAAACCAGCGTGTTCTAAAATACACTTTGCTGTTTGCATACCCCCACTAGCCCAGTCAAATGTATGACTTTAGAACAACATAGATTTTGCGTATGGTGTGAAGCCTATGTAAAGGGTCTCTAGTATCTTTTTCGTAAATATCGCCACACTTTTCGCTTATTGTGACTCATTCTACATAGGTAGGTTGCATATTTTGTTGTTAGCTCTATGGTAGGTTGCATGGTAGTAGTCTAACTGAATAATTTTATTTTGCGTAGTAATTATATCTGGATAATGGTTTTAGTAATTCAAACTTTTATGTGTGTATTTTCCACTTTACATGAGGGGTATATATTTTTGTTTCTAAAACCACTGATTTTCGGCTCTTAAAAGAGTTACTATTAAATGCACATAGTGACGGCTTGATACGAGGAGGCTTCGTTTACAAATTTATTGCTTGTTTGCTACGCTCGTGGCGCTCATCTGCCTTGCACAAAGTTTGTGTTATGTTGTGCCATATTAACCGTTGCCTTTTCAGTTGTGTGGCGACTGTTCTGCAACTCATGACCCGAATTCTTTATTAAGGTATTGATTCAATAAAATCAATCATTGTCTGCTGAACATGTTACAGCAAGGGATAGGCTATGTGTGTCTGTAGGCTGTTAATTGTTGTTGCCGCTATTATCAGGAGAATTATTATGCATTAATTGGACTAAGTACAAAAAGGACCTTGTAAGTTATGCTTTGATATTCGGTCTAAAGATAGGTCCATTTTTGTATGTTGTTTTAAACACAAAACGAGGCCTTATAGAGACAAGTTCTATTTTTAATTAAGAAAGCTTTTATTTAAAATAGTTCGCTGTCAAATATGGAGAAAGACGAATTTGCAAAATGTGGACGATACATTCAGTTTGCTGCAGCTTGCAATAGGCCAAAGGTTGACTCTACTCCTGGGGAGAGTGATGTCGCGAAGTTGCTCTCATACAGTAGCCCACCATTTCGGGCCCAATATTCTCAAGGTCTAAAACATTTGTTTAACTCAAATTCAACCTATGTGCATTCAAATGCAGTCTGTGAATGTCTTGAATATATCCTGTCTCAGTGTTATAGGCTACTGCTCTGTGAATTCACTTGAGGTCATTTGCAAACTCTCTGCAATTCGTTTTTTTAATTTTCATTCTTAACATTAAACTGGCTAATGTAGAACCAGCCATATATCAGTGAAATCATGTTGTCCGCAGGGTGGTTGACCGTTAAACTCCGAGTGGAACACTTATTTAGTCCGTTACATTGTTATGGAATTATTTTACTGCAATAGGTTAACTAATGCACATTTACGCTTTGGTGATATACAGGCATTCAAACGATGGAGTTAGTAATAGCATTATATCAGAGATTTAACCCCCCTACGCATCTCTCTTCACCACCACACCTCACTCCCAAAACTCCCCCCCCCCCCACCAGATCCGCCAGATCCGCCCCTCCTTTCCAGAGCCCGATGGGAGGTCACATTAGGCCCTGTGTGTAACTCGATATGCGCCAAGCTGCACGGTGTGTTGTGGTTCTCAGTTACCCCCCTCCCTTCACCCCGCACACACACACCACCACCATAAGAGCGGTGCGTCACATCCAGCTGTGCGGGGTAGCTTGGCCTAGTACGCGGGCGCAGCTGTCAGAAACGCTCGGCTGACTTTGCCAAACACTCCAGTCAAAATGGTTGGAGATTTGTTACTTCGCAATGGTCTGCTTTAAGGATTAACACACAATACACTGTGGTTATTATTTGAAAGGATTCCCGAATAAGTATTCTTAAAGTGAAATGATAATTATTATTTGATCAGTCACGGGCTAAACAGATTCTGTCTAAAAAATAAGTTTTGTTTCGCTACAGGGACAGGCTTGTTGACAAGCATCTTTATTAACATTTCCAGCTCGCCAACATCTCTCACTTTTTCTGTTAAAGGAACATTGTGTGCTGTTTACTTGGAACTATTTGCAAGAGGTTACCAGGTTCACGAGTGCCTGTAGACAATGGGATGTCATTGGAGTGTGTCTCATTGACATGCTCGTATCGTCAGCGGTACCAGGGTGTCCAGTGCGCCATTTCTGTCACATTTCTCACAAAGGTGCCATTGTACCCAGCTGCTCAGGATGATACCTTTCATAAGACTCGTTTTGCTTCCTCTGCTTCCTCTTAAAACGGCACACGACTATGTATTTGATATAGTTTAATTGCATTTAAATTTAAATTTAGTAGATGAGGTCTGCTACTGACAGCTTGTTAGGATGTTGCCATTTTAAAGGCAGTGGAAATCTATTTACCCATGGGTACATGCCAATGCGCGCACACACACACACACACACACACACACACACACCACACACACACACACACACTCATACACACACACACATACAAAGCCAAACTGGTTCTCCTTTGGTATAATCTTCACTTTCGCTCACATCAGTGCTGACCTGAATGCCTTTCATATCTGCTGCTCCACTGTGTCTCTCTCACTCACTCACCCCATCCCTCCCTCCCCTCCTCTGTCTCTATCTCTTCTTCCCTCCCTCCCTCCCTCTCTCCCTCCCTCCTCCGCCACACACCCCCTCAGTAAACACCCCCCGAGGGCAGAACAAAGAAAAGGAGCTCCTCTCCTCCTTCTTAATCACAATTCAGCCCTTTCACTGCCGCCAGGCCGCTCTCTCTGGCTTTCAGCATCCCAAAGCCGGAGATGAAAAGAAGGGTAGAGGGAGAGAGAGAGAGAGAGTAAAAGTGAAAGGAAAGAGTGAGGAAGAGTGAGAGAAAGAGAGAAAGTGAGAGAATGGAAAGGAGAAAGAGAGAGTGTGTGAGGGAGAAAAGACTGGAAGAGTGGAAGAGTAGAAAAAAATCGATTATGTCGAGGAAAAGTTGCAAGAACACAGGGGTATCAGAATAGAGTAACTGACTGATAGATTGATAGACAGAGAGAGAGAGAGAGTGACGTAACTCATAACTTACCCTTTGCCAGACTGCTTCTGGTTACGCACCTCCCTAAGCATAAACCACTGGCCTAAACAGTGGAGCAGGCTCAGTCCTAATGGGCAGATAGTGTTACTGGATGCCATTCCTGAGTGACGAGCAGCTGAATAAGAGTGGGTGTGTGTTTGTATGCATGTATGCGATTATATGTGGGCTTGGTGCAACTGTTGCTTGAATAGCTGGAGAATCTGAGGAGAGGAGAGACGACAAATTGAGAGAGGCAGCAAGAGCGGGTTTGTGAGAGAGAGTGAAATAGAAGGGGGGCGGGTGGGGGGGGGGTGAGCAACAGATTGTTTGATGGACTGAAAAGAAATATTGCAAGTGCTTGAGAGTGCTTCGATTCCATTCTGAGAGGCATGGAATAGCTGGTGGCAGGTGTAACTGCATGTTTGTGCCACCCCCCGTGTCAGCTCCCAAGCTCACCATAGCTTTTTAGTTGCATAAGAAACTCAGTAATGCAAGGAACAACGCCGCAACACCATCGTCAGTGTTTTAAAGAACGCATAAAACGATGTGGTCGACAGTGCAGAAATACCTAAGAGGACACTCTCTCACATAGTTTCAATCGTTGTGTGTGTGTGTGTGTGTGTGTGTGTGTGTGTGTGTGTGTGTGTGTGTGCGTGTGTGTATGTGTGTGTGTTTTCCCGGGGTTGTTCATGTGTCACTTTTGGTCAGTGCTCTCGTGTGAAAACATGACAATAGCAGATCGTCTGAGGCGGAAAGGCTGCGCCTTTGTCTTGACTGACGAGACATACCTCATTGTGTGTGATTCCCCTCTCCTTTCTCCCCAACCTCAATAGGTCAGGGATCTCAAATGCAAATCTACAAAGTCAGAGAGGATAAAAAGAGAGTAGAGGGAGAGAGAGGAGAGAGAGAAAGAGAGAAAAAGAGGAGGATACCATAGTTTTTCAAATGTTCCATGTGATATGAATGGCAATTTTTTTTGACCCCTCCCCCAACCTCCCACACACACACACACACACAGAACTTTTTTTGTCAAGAAAAGAAGATTACCCATACACCTTCATTCAACCCCTCCCTCCCCTCTCTGCTTGCCCAAGCTGTGCAGGATTTAGGCCGATTTACTTCAGCAAACACCTATGGACATTGGGAGGGGACCAGCTTTGCTTGGGAAGAGGGGGCCTTTTGTTTGGTGGGGCGCAGCAGAGCCTAATGCTCCCCAAGACGGACGCATTATTACATTAAGCTGTATGCTGGTGGCCCGGGGAGGCTGGTTAAAGCTGCGCAATCTGCTATCTGTGGGAGGAATAGAGTTGTCTCGGGCATATCGCGCGCGGAACATACGAGAGCATGCGTGTTATATGCAAACACATGTCAGAGGATGGGCGAAGATCGGAGCCAGTTAGTGTGGTTGGGGTGGATCCACTTGAGTCGACGTGCAAACAAACACAGGAAGGTCAAAAAGTGTAACACTGCATCTTTTGTTGTTGTTGTTGTTGTTGTTATTTATTTTTTTCTGAAAGTAGCAAAAAAAAGTACACTTGTTTATTTTCTGTGTGGTGTGTGTATGTCGGCTGCGAGCCTGGTGAGGAGCTGCCGGTGAACTGTCGGCCTGATGAAACCACCCTGCCGACTTTGGCGGATGGGAAGGCATCAGGCCACAGGGGGAATGCCGTGTTTTTATTTGGAGTTAAGCTACATGAGTCCCACCTCCCCCTCCTCATATCTCCCTCCCTCTGCCTCTTTCTCTCCCACCCTCTCTCTCTCTCCCTCTTTCTCTCTCTCTCTCTGCCCCCCCCCCCCCCACACACACACACACATCCCAACCCTGCCAACACTAGTGCTGTGAGCTTTATCCTAGCCACTCACCCACCCCCCAACATCTGTCATTGCAGAGAGCGACTGGGGGAATGTCACCCGGGGCTGCGTTAGTCCTGTGTCACTTGTGACTAACTGGGCATTTCACCATAGGAACTTTCTGCTGTCCCTGTATCCTCTTCCCCTGCCTCCACCGACTGCTCTCACTCACATCAGCTCAGCACAACAACTAGTGTAGAGGTTACGAATATCATCACGCTGTGGAGAGAGACTGGTTAACATTCCTTACACACACAAACACACACGCACACACATGTCCAAATCTGGGAGTCTCATATAGTGTCTCATGTTTTAGTTTCAGCCACTACTCCAGGAGTAACATGGTGCCTGTATGTTGTTTATCTGTGAGTGAGTGTGTGTGTGTGTGTGTGTTTGTGTGTGTCAAGGTGACTGACATGGCTCACGGTACATTTCTCTGTCTCTCTCTGGCTGTCTATCTGTCTCGTGTTCTCACTGTCTAAGCATGCGCACATTTTCTTCATGAGCGAGCTCAGAGTAGCGGCGTGACATTTTGTGGCGCCGCATGGCCGTTAGCCTAAACAGGGAGGATTTACCAAGGTCAATAATGAGGTATGTCACTGGAGGCAGCAGAAACAACAGTGCCAGTGATAATGAATAGGACCAAGGTTCAGCTCTGCCATCAGGACTCTGGAGTGGAGGAGGGGATGGGGAGGGGGCACCAGAGCACAGCATTGCAGAGCAGGGGAATGCCTCGCTAAGGGAAACTGTAATTTTTGGAAAAACGTGCTGCTTTTGGATTGGTTGGGACAGAATATGAGGCGATACGCACAGGTTGTGAGCTTCTCGTGGTATGCACATTTGTCATATTTGGGAGTTGGTTCTTTGTGTGTGTGTGTGTGCGCATGTGTGTGTGTGTGTTTTTCCTCTCTTTTCCCGGCAAATTTTTTCACCGGCGCACACGTACCGGCACGGCACAGATACACTTGCACATGCACACACTCACACACATAACACACACTCTCTCTTTCTCTCTCTCTCTCTCACACACAGACACGCACACATTTGCTCACTCACCCACTCACTCACTCACCCAC
Source organism: Tenualosa ilisha (assembly GCA_015244755.2). NCBI lineage: Eukaryota > Metazoa > Chordata > Actinopteri > Clupeiformes > Clupeidae > Tenualosa > Tenualosa ilisha. Next base: position 1,048,280 of record PYXC01000047.1, on the reverse strand, counting down.
ATGGATATGCCAGTTTGATTAGTGCATCACCTCCGGCAAGGTCATAGACACATGGAACAATCAATAACGGATCGGTGGATTAAGGTGTCATGACATCTGTGGGTCCAGACCTCCTGTGTATGGGTGACTGCCTCCTAAAGCCAGCCCTGTTGACAACGCTCCTGTCAGATGCCCTGTTCTCCTCCCTTCCCCTGGCCACACACACACACACACACACACTGTCCCAAGTCTGTTTCTGATTCCCCCACCTCTGACACTGGTCACCTGGGCCTGCAGCATTTCCCCCCCGGAACACAGTCTGAGGGGAAGCATTCACTTTGTCCCTTTCCCTTGATGTGAGGGCAGATAAAGGGCCTGATAGGCCATGTTAGGCTAATTGGAACCAGATTGCTTGCACAGATTAGGGAGAGAGTGCAAGAACCACTCTCTTACATTAGGCGACAGCTCCTGAGGTATGGAGCTATTTGACTGGACGGATTTCTCATAGCGAGCCCCTCGTGCTTTGGCAGTGGAGCTGAGTGAGCTTCAGGAGGAGGAGGAGGAAGAGGAGGAGGAGAAACTGGCTCAGGCTGTAATTGTATTTGGCATATTATTGAAACATTCACTTAACCTGAAACCTGTTTAAGAGCAGAAGTGAATTGGAAGGGACTGGTACTTAGCGTCAGGGAGGGAACAAAAAAAAGGGCACAGTAGTGAAGAGAGCTGAGAGAGGCTTGGAGAGGAGAAGAGACAAAGAAGAGCTTATATGTGTTGGTGAGCGAGGACACAGTGTGAGGTGCCCACCCTGCATAGGTGACACAGGACGCCATTCACAAGGCTGGTATTGTTCCAGGCTCTGCCGTAAACCAGTGCCACACGAATGCCTCAGGTGGCCAGTGTTGCTAGCGGATTAGTCACCACCACAGAATTCCTTACTGTCACCCCCCCTCCCGCCCCCAACACACACACACACACACACACACACACACACACACACACATATGCCTATTCCTTTTTTTTGTCAGAGACAAGACCATTCTGGTCAGCTTGTCATGGCCTGGAATGCTATCCAGCAAACATGTTTTGGTAAGAGAGCATTCTTTACTCAGTGGAACGCATGCACGGCTCAGACTCCCAAACATTTTTTTTATAGTTCTGCTACCTAATTTGCTGATTGAAAAAAAGAGAAAAAAACACAACAAAAAAAAAAAAACGCAGCCCTCCTGAGGAGGCGACAGCAGGGTTCCAGTCGGAGGATCACAGAGCGGCCGCGTCCCTCTGGTCGCAGGTCCTGGCAATTAAAGTAATGAGGAGGTTTTTTCGCTCTCTGCTCCGCGGAAGCCAGGCCCGAGTGCAGTGCTGACTCGCCGACTTCCGACTCCGATAACTCCAGGGCCCAGGCGAGGCATGCCTGGCTTCTTATCGGGGAGGATGTCCTGTTCTCTTTACATTCCTGGGCTAAATGATCCTCTTCCTCCAACGAGAGACCCCTACACTCAAGAGTGGCACTGGAGGAGCGGACGCTCCCTTCAAAGTTAGCCCACACAGAAACAGAAAAACGTACAGCGTTTCTTTCACCTCTTTTTATGGTTTTTTTTCTCTCTTTTTTCTCTCTCTCTCTCTCTTTTTGGGAGCAAGAGAGGCCTGTCTAACTGCTAGTGTGGCTGTTGAGCTGCTGTTTGTCCTGGGGCTCAATGAAACTCTGTTGATGTGTCTCTCTCTGATGTTGCAGAGCAGGTCCTGACCTATTTGGAAAGGCACAGTGTGCGCTAGTGGGGGTGTCTATGACTCAAATACACCAAACGTCTTTCCACATTTGTTGCTAAATAACACAGTTAACAAAACACTTGGCTGAGTAAATACGAGGATCCGGTTGGCTGCATTCAGTGGCATACAAAACGTAGGGAGTGTGGGCCTATCCAGCGCACGCACACACGCACACACACACACACACACACACACACACACACACACACACACAGACACTTGAGCTTGTCTCGTTTAACAGGCCATCGGTATGACTGTGGTCAACTCGTCGAAGATACAGATACAGCAACTGTCACCCTCCTGCGCCACTTGCAGTCAAGTGGAAGGTGTTCGCCCACAGGCAGGAAAAGAAAATCTGGAATAGCCATGTGTGCCACCCATCCAGATGGCATGCCGTCTCAGCCTCCCATACCTCTCAGACAGGCAAAATCACAGGTCTTAATGCTATCGCTTTTCAACTTTTACAATGGGGCCGGGCTCGTAATTACCAATGGCGGCTCATTTGCCAGGGACTGCCATAAAGAAGTGTTCCTTAGCAATTAAAGCTAATGAAATATTCATGTGTGGCACTGGCCCCTCCATCCAGGCGAAATGAGTAAGCCACACTTAATGTGCCTCTCTCCCTCTCTCCCTCCAACCAAAAAAAGAACTCCATTTTTATGAAGGGAGCAGCCTGCCTTGTCTACCCTTAATGCTCTCTAGCAATCAGCCATAACTCCGGTGGTAGGTAGGATCATATTTAAGTAATAGCCTACATTGCTTTCACTCAATTTGAAATGTGTGTGTGGAAGGCGAGTTTGTGTGTGTGTGTCTTTGTGTGTGTGTGTGTGTGTGTGTGGTGGAGAGAGAGAGAAAGAGAGAGAGATTCATAGAAAACCAACATTGGCAATAGATAGCGATTTTTGAAAGATTATGACTTCTCTGAACAGCAGATCTGGAGTTACTTTTGTAGTACAGCTTGTCCCTTTTCTCTCCTTCCAGCGAGAGATTAATGAAGAATAACGTACCTCATATTCACACAGGACACCAAGGAAGTGTGGTTTCATCTCATTTTTAAATAATATTTTTTATTAATTGCTCAGGATAGTTTTTTTGATGTCATAGAGCTGCCAGATACAGCAGTTTCCTAAATATAAGCCATATCATGTGTAAAACTCAAGTCAATGTTTTAGGCAATCTACAAAAACAAAACCATGTATTGACCTCACCTTTTTATTAACCTCACCCATGGATTAACCTCAGTTTACTAAACATTAACTACTGAAACACAATCAGATCAAGTAGAATAATGAAAAGAAATGCAATCCTGTATATAGCCGTCACCCTTGTATAAACCTCATAGATGAAGACATTTTGCAAAATCAATGATTAACCTCGGTTAACAATCGGGAAATGACGGTAGTCTTATTAAGACCAGACTTACTTTTTAGTGTGACTCAGAATGTTGCCGACCCGCACTTTGTGCTGTTACGTCACCATTCCCCCAAAGGGGACATCCTTTTCTAAATACCTCTTTATCTGTTGTTTTCTTTATGTCTCTGCCTACAAGCTCAGCTATGAGAGCAAGCAGCTGTTCCACTGCAAGGCTGAAACTCCCCCTCTGCCTCCTCCTCCTCCTCCACACACCACACACCACACACCACATACACACACCACTGAGTTTGTGCATGTGATGTGCTGGAACTGATGGGGTGAGGGATGTCGGCAAGTTGTATTGAGCCTAAGTGGCGTAACGGTGAAGTTTTGTTAAGCTGCGGACAAAGAGCTGGAGGAACATGGGATGACATGTTTGTGTCAATATAAACATTACATTTAAAGTGTAATGAGTCTGGCATTTCCCTGTTCAAATCCCCCCAAAAAATTGAAAATAGATAGTACCAAAGATATCTCGGCCGCAAAAAAAAGAGCACATAGACAAGTCAGATCTATCACTTGTTGTTGTCACTAACATCACTAGATGCTCAGAAGAAAAAAACCCTGCATAAATTGTTACCCTTTATTACACAATTCTCCCCCAGACTTGGAGCCTTCAACCTGACATAACCACTGAAGCGGCTCATAAAGTGACTTGTCACTTTGTAGGTTTGCACTGTGGTGGAGTCCCACTTGCATTTCAATGAGCTATTCTTTTTGCTCTCCTTGCGGCTTTCCCACGCATGGAAGCCTATCAGTGGTGCACCTTTCGCTGGGCTTTGTGAGAAGTCTCGTGCATCCTCCCCTCTCCGGCCCAGGCCGTGTTTGCAGTTGGATTAGGGGGGCAGAGGGGGGTGGGTGTGAGGGAGTTTGGGCTTGGGGTTGTGTGTGTGTGTGTGTGTGTGTGTGTGTGTGTGTGTGTGTGTGTGTGTGTGTAGGGGGTGGTGGGGGGTGCTGGCTGGAGGGAAGGAGGTGTGTTGCAGGGCTCAGGGCAGCTGAGCGAGAGGTAGCCATGGGAAGGGCCCCCCAATGGCGTGGAATGCCGGTGAGGTCAGAAAGAGGAGGTGGAGGGGGTGGAGGTGGTGGTGGTGGGCGGATGGGTGGAAGGGGTGGAGGAGGGGGTGGGGGGGGAGTTTGGGCAGCCTAAAGGAGCTCTCCGGGGATGGAGCAGGTGCTTTTGTGCAGCCCGTCAAGCATCAAAGACGTGACAGAGCTGAAAAGGTTAGCGCCGCCGTGCCAAAGCGCAACACCCCCCCCCCCCCCCCATTCACCCCCCACCCACCCCCAGTTCCCCCCTTCCACCACCCTCATCTCCCTTCTCTCCCTCTCTCTCTCTCCACACCTCCTCTGCACCTCAACCCCCCCACCCCCCACCCCCCAAACAAACTCTCTCTCTTTCCCTATTGGGCTGGTGTAGGGCCTCCGAGTGGGTGCAGGAGTGACTGGCCGTCGCGGGCTTCCCATGCCCCCCCTGCCATTCAGAGGTCACTCTGTGTACCTTTCATGGGCCCTGGCCTTGTTTTCAGACTCCTGCTTTCTCCGCTCCACCTCCCTGACGCTCCCAGGCCACTCAGCCCATAGCCCCTCCCCCCACTCCATCCCACCACCACAAGCCCCAAACCACCACCCCCAAACACACACACACACACACATTTGTGTGGCACTTGTTGGTTTCAGGGTTGGAAGGTGCAGTTCACCTGTGAAATAGAAATGTGATTTCATGACTAATGAAATCCAAATAGGACATGTGCATCCAAATGTGTATTCAGTGAAGTTAATGGTGAGGTATTCAGAGGCATTTGGACCATGTGTGCAAGGATGTGGATAAGTATTCATAGGAAGTTGTAGAGGTGGACAGAATGGCTGGCTGTAACTTTATGGATGGCACCATATTGGAGTTTTCTATCGTAGGGGCTACTGAACAAGTCAATAAACCCAGGAAGCCATATGACAAAAAAAAAAAAAAAACACTAAAATCTTTAGCAGTCTAGCAACGAATTGTTGTGCTTTTCTTTTCACTGTCTTTTCTAGGCCCAATTGCTATTCCCCCTGTTTTCTTTTCTTCTTTTTGTCTCTCGCTCTTGTCCTGGATTGGTAACAGAGGAGGAGGGAGCGTGGGGCTTAGTTGTTGCAGGTTGCGTCATGGGACCTGCGGTGTCCCCTTTTGTGCAGCACGTCAAATGTGGTTAACATGCGGCCATTTATCCCCAAAGCCCCCTGGGTGTACAATGGCCCGTGTGTGTGCTTGTGTGTGTGTGTGTGTGTGTGTGTGTGTGTGTGTGTATGTGTGTGTTTGAGTGTGAACATGCTTGTGTGTGTGTGCATGTGCCTGTGTAGAGAGTGAGGTGGGGGTGGTGGAGCGGTGAGCTTAGTGTCAGAGTGCTTCCATTCTCTCTCTCTCTCTCTCTCTGTCTATCTCTCACTCTCCCTCTGTCTATCTCTTTCTATCCCCATGCCCCCCTCCCACCCATCGTTTCTCCTCTTGGCTGCACACAACCCCGCCGTCATTGTTTCTTTTTTTTTTTTCAGTTCACCCCCCTGAGGTGCTCTGTGGAGTGAGCGGGTCAGGCGGCATCTGACAAGGTGCTTCAGAATGTCGTGCACGCCCGTGAGATAGATTGTTCTTTGCAAACGTAGTGTAACTAAACAGGCCATCTATTGGCTGATTCAAAAAAAGTGTACTTATATTCTGTGTGTGTCTGTGTGTGTGTGTGGTGTGTGTGTGTGTGTGTGTGTCAATGTGTGTTGTTGTCATCCCACATCTAGTGATTTTTTTGCTAATATATACAGTATATATAAGGCGCCAGTCCGACCAGAGAGTGATTTAGCCTGAGCTGGTGCCTGCATAGAGAAAAGAGATTTCAGCATACTCAAAAGAGATTTCAGCATACTCAAACATCTCTATGACTCCTTCCTCTTTTGTCCGCTACATTGCTGAGGAGAGAGTTTTTGTGTCACAAGTACAAATGAGTGCTCTTAATTAAAAAAGTAAAAGCATGTCGGAAAAAAAAAAAAAACATAAGCCCTAAGTCATTGTGAATATACTTGTCACTTTGTGTTGAGCTTGCAAGAAATAATGGTCTCTTTCATAGAACACCTGCCAATAGGCTAAGCATGCATGCATTTCACAGGTAACAAGATTATCTGAGACAGTGATTGATTCTTCTACCAATAGATTACTTTGAAGGAGTTTGAAAAGGGGCTGTACCTTGAAAATGAATTTAACTTGCATGGAACAATAGAAAAGGAATTTGTCTTGTGACAAAGTTAAGTGTCTATTCTGATTGGTCTCTTTTTGGCCATTGATGTGAATGTCGTACGATTAGGAGCAACAGGTGTGGGGGAGGGTTAAAACTTCATTGCCTTAAAATTGCCCATTTTCATAGCGCATCAAATGGACTTTTTTTGAAATTGAGATAAAAAAATACCTAAAACTGAGATTTCAGATGCTTAGACAGCACCACATCAGAGGAATTGAGAGACATGCTGCCTCAGTAAAAGTATTCTGTTATTTCAACTGTGAATTGCCAAGCAATAAAACTTTGTGTACCCCATGCCATCACAGTACGTCGTTCTCGTTCTTTTTGAAAAAGAGAAGGCCATTTTGACGAGTCGAATGGCGGCAGAGTGTGGTGAGAGCAGTTAATGTGTTGTACACCGGCCAACAATCCCTCATTTTAACTTATTCATGGAGGAATAGTTTATATTAACCAAGCCAACAAAAGCTGCATTCTAAAAAAGTTCCAGGAACCTCCCTACCAAGCATGAATGTTATCTAAAAATATGTTTGTGTTAGCATTTTTCCCTTTTCAATTGTTGTTTTGTGCATTTGTTTTTTTTTTATTTTTTTAATTCATCTCCCTCCCCTGAAATGACGGCCCAGAACACTGTCAACACCATATCTGCGCCATATAAACACTGTCCGTTAGCCAACTCCAAAATCTCATTTCCCATGACTTCAGGGCCATAGTATTTCATTGGAGATTTAAAACTCAAACTACCAACAAAACTAACATAAAGCAATCTGTAGTGCACAGAATGGGTAATATCTGGGTAATATCTGGGTGCCTAACAGTTCCATATATTATCAAACAACATAAACAGACATAAGAATGCTTATCATTTCCTGGCTCTGGTGAGGGCCTGTTATTGTTACATTATAGAATGAAGGGCTCAGATTTAGGATGGGGGGTTTTGTATGGCTTCTTCTCCTACAGGAGTCTTTCTCATTCTAAGTCGAACTGTATACATGTAAGAATAAGTTATAATGTGCAGTAGAAATACATTGTATCAACCCCTTTTAATGAAAAATGACAGAGGAAGGGAAGGAGAGAGAAAGAGAGAGAGGCAGAGAGAGGGAGAAGAGGCGCTGCTGCAGTAGTTGCATGTGAGTGTGTGTGTTTTAAGAGCGAGATCTAGCTTACACTCTCCGTTCCTTCTAATTAGTGAAAGGCTTGGCACCCACCCTTTTTCAGAGGTTATGTGATAACTACACCTCTCCGTGAGGAATGAAAAAGGTCTGCTTACGTACTCCCCTGAAAAACGTTGGGGTGAGGGAAGGGGAGGATGGAGGGTTGGGGGGGGAGGTATTGGTTGGTTCGGTCAGACATGGGCCTGTCCAAAAAAGAGAGAAACCTAAAATAAGCGCGCACTGAACATGAGCCAGCAGCGCATGTGGGAAACCTCCTGGTCCCTCCAGTCGAATGGAGGCAACGCTAGTCCTTAGCGTCAGCTCACTCTCTGACCCACTCCCAATATTGTCTCCCCCAGTTTTTTTTGACTCTTCTTCCCCCCATTTATCATAAGCGCACTTTTCGCTCTGTCAAGTAACCCCGTTTAACTCATAACACACGGCTGATTTCATACCAGACTGGAGGAGTTGTCTGTCGATGGTCAGATGGGGGTGGGGCGGGGTGGATGGTAGGGGAGGGGAGAAGTTGTGTGGAGGGAAATTGAAAAGATGCAGACAGTGGGCGCGAGAGCGAGAGTGAGGCTTGCGTGGCGGAGTACCGACGCTGAACCGTTTCACCTGAAAAGAATGGCCCTTGCCAGACATCCCTTCGCTCCAAAGCCAAGTGCTAATGAGGCAGCGATAGCTCTTGCCGTGGGAAAAGAGGCACA
>PYXC01000047.1:1027500-1035000 GCA_015244755.2 Tenualosa ilisha | reverse complement strand
GAGGGAAACAAAAGGCTGAGCGTTTATTACCAGACCCTGCTGTGTTAAAGGAAGCCCAGGCCAGCCCCCTTCTTTTTCTGAAGGGATGGTCTTATCCTGGTCGTAGCCATTGTGCGTTTGTAAAGTGTCCATTCACCTGGCCCAGGCCAGAGTAGATTTTACAAATGGCACAAACTCCTTGTAATGCAGCAGTTAGAAACGTGTAACTTACAGAAACTACCCCTTAAGGTGCTAAGATGAGTTATACAGTGTGCAGGTAATATAAAATTTTGTCAGACTAAATAATTTTTAAAAATATTTAAAAACAAATAACAAGCTACTGTTTGTTGTGAGGAGTCCACAAAATTCTGATTTTGCTGTGACAAAGAGCAGAGACAGTTTGAAACTGAAAGAAAGTTTGAAACTTGGTCTCTGTATAAAGTATATGAGTGGTTTTATTATTTACATAAATGACTTAAACTACAGCATCTTTGAGAGCAGCATATCTTCTCATCTCATCTCATCATTCCCTGCATGTATTCCAGCGCACATGCTTGCGGTATCGCCGTAGAATTGATGGCCCTACTTTTAATACCCAGACTTTATGAGTAATTGCTTCATAAGTCTTTTTGTTTGAAAGCAGTGACATTTTATGATGGAGAGGTGGACACAGCGAGTTCCCATAATCTGGGAGTGCTCAGAGGGGAAAGGGGAGGGGGGTGTAATGTGAGCGATTTATAAAATCTGGAGACAAAATGGCACTGTGGAGCCAGGAGGTGAGCAAGCTTAGTCACCCTTGTCCATCCCTGGACGGCGAGAACAAATTTCTGGAGCTAGCCCTTGAAATGAGCTCCACCTGGATGTAATGGGCCCACTTCCAACCACAATAAGGAAATAAAATACTAGTGTGAAAAACTTGCAGGAATGGTGCCTTTCCCCCATGGGGCCTGTTGTGTTTGGGAATGCACTTCGTTGACAGAAGAGAGAAGAAGAGGGAAAGAGAGAGAGAGAGAGAGAGAGAGGGGGGTGGAACAAAAAAAAAAAACCTGTTGACTTGTTGAGCTTTAAAGGAGGAAGTTGAAGAATACGCAACACGCGTAAGCTGTTACCTAACACACCTGCGTTTTTTCCATTACTCTATTCAGGTGGAGGGTTTCATTTTTAGTTTTAAAGCACTAAATGACAGTCCAGTGTTTTGCAGCAACTCTGACTGGGAAGAGCGGTGTGGACTAAATCATTTTTCCGCACGTGGTGGAAGTGAGTCAGGAGTAGGGTCATACAGAGAATGCCGATTTCTAGTTTCGCTTTGATTCCTGATATGGTGTGAAAATAAGGGCATTTCTGGTAACAAAGCAAAAAACTCTCAGCCATCTCACAGGCGTGCTTATTTTACCTAGGCAGAGAGAAATATGTTCCTGTGGTGAGTCTGCGGAGGTTTCCCTTCTGAGCCTCCGTGTGGCTTCGGGAAGACACAGAAATGCTTGAGAGGGCAGCACAATGGCATCCACATCACCACTATACTGAGCCCATTGTGCTTTCTGTCCAGTCCCCAGGCTCCCAGAGTCAACACCCATTCTCTCTCGCTCTTTTTTACTCACTTACTATACTGCCCACCATCTCTCTCTCTCTCTCGTTCTCTCTCTTTCTGTCTTCCTCTCACTCTTTCTGTCTCTCTGTCCCCATTGCATATGCAAACACACACACACACACACACACACACACACACACACACACACACACGCACGCAACACACATAATTTGAGTTCAAGGCCTCATTGTGTAGTGACAAACGAATCTCACCACCCCACTTAGCCTGTTTTTTTTTTAAGGCGGCATGGGCTCCGCTATTGGACAAGACCTCAAAGGCCCCCAGAAGGGAGGGGAGACAGTTTGTCAACATTTCTAAGAAGCTCCGGTGGCTTGGGGAATAGGACGCCTCATTACATGAATCTGCTGGCTCACAGGCCTCAAACCTCAAAATTCACTGGAATGCAACAGTACTGTGCAATTAGATGCCGAATGATTCCGATACAGTTTCACAGAGATGGATATTTTGGAATGCCTTCCCTCCATACAAAGGCAAAAAAAAGAGCCAAGCTATTCATGCGTTAAACTTTTTAATTATCCCAGCAGTCGTTCTCTTAACGGCATGGCAAGACAATTTGTTGTCTTAAAGTTTATGGTTGGCACACACCTTAGGGAGGTGACATGTTTTTCAGTTCTCTTGAAGATTATACATACAGAGTGTGATTAAGAAAGGGATAAGAGGTGAGGGAGGGCTGTGGGGTGGTAATGACGAAAGAATGAGGGTGTGTGTAAAGTCTGTGGGAGTAGAGAGGGGTGGTGGTGGGGCCGTGAAGGGTGGAGGGCTAAATGACTTGCTCGGGAGTCATTTGTTTGATTTTTTATTATTATTATTAGTAGTATTTTTCTTGCTCGGTTCCCTACCTCCCCACGTCCTGCCGCTCCACTTGACTGGAAAGTCTGGCCTCAGGGAGAGAGCGCCTGTCAGTTCCTCTTACCTCAGTCAGGCACTGCCATTGACGGTGTCGAGTGAGCGTGAGCGCCTGTGTGTGTTTGTGTGTTGTGTGTATGTGTATGTGTATGTGTGTGTGTGTGTCTGCGGGGAGGTGTTTGGGAGGGGGCCCGGGGGGGGGTTTGGACAAATTACCCGCTCGCTGTGTGCCCGGGGGCAGGTGGCTTTTAGGGGTCGTTTTCTCAGGTCACATGTAAGAGACACACATCTGTCACTCCAAAGGTACCACCGCGGGGACAGCGGGCGCTGACCTACGATGGCTGAATCGATTCAAATTGACAGACGGTGGTACCTTTTGTCCTGCTCGTCCCTGGCCCCGTAACACTGCCTCTGCGTCAGGTCAGAGAGGCTCCCAGAGCCCTGCCTATAGGCTAGTGTTTGTGTTCACTGACCTCATGTTTGTGCAGCTTCAGAATAAAATGTGAATCTGATAAATGTCAGTCATTAGCAGGTCATTAGCTTCTTGTCAGCTAATCTGAGAATTAAATCCAAAAGTAATAACAATAATTAAAGAATAGTTGCTTAAAATCTAATCTTGATTGTAAAATATTCTATTTTGTTAGTAAAATATTTGCATCTTTTAAAGTGGTATCTTCTGTCAGCTTGTAAATCAATTTTTTTTTTTTTTTTTTTTACAGTATCTCTGTTGCATGCTTCGCCGATCAAAACGTGGCAGCATCAGAGGGGTTTATGTGTTTTAGCAGCTCAGCCTTATCTAATACAAACATCATCAGCTCCTCGTTAGGCTTTTCACGACTACTTGACAGTGACATTTGGTCGCAGAAGTGATAAAAGCAGGGGGGGAGAATGTCAAAGGTCAACCAGCTGCTTCAGGGAAAAGTACTACCAGCCGTGTAATGTGATCTCCTACATAATACTTTACTCAGGTTTTATATCCATCTGTGCTGTATTTGGTGCAACACTGTCTGTTTGGACAACGCTGTTTACACACAACCAGCTTCTGTTGACTACTGCCAAAGACGTGTGCCATCAACAGCCAATGGAACTTTTACTTGAAGTCGCCACTAACTGACTATTAATAGGAAAAATGTCTAAAAACACTGACACATTATTTTCACATAAGACACATTTACTGACAAACAGATATGAAAGGACCATGGGCCTCTATAGTGTATTGTGAATAGTCGTTTTTTTTTATTTGCCATTGGTCGTTTGTGAGATGCATCAGAACGACCATGGGCAACCGTGTGTGCTGAACCTGGCTTGAATGATTAAGGAGCATAAAGTGCTGGTGTGTCTGATAATCACTAGCCCCAGTTTCACTACTGCTAAAATTTTTCAGTGCAGGAAATGTACAAAGAGCTGCAACAGCATGACACTGGAACTCAACACGCAAGTGTGGCTATAAAAAAACACTGGTAGGTTCAGGAAGAGAGGAACCTGTTATGCTGATGTTATGCAAGAATTGAGTGTCTTCTTTCCTCTGTTTGTGTGTGTGTGTGTGTGTGTGTAATGTGACATTGAGTGTGTGTTAATGTGTGTTTATACTCGCTCGACCGTGCTTGTGTGTGTGTGCATGTGTGTGTCTGTGTGTGTGTGTGTGTGTGTGTGTGTGTGTGATCTCATAGCAGGATCCTTTGTCAGTAATTAGAGTGAAGACTGCTTATTAATCTGAAGGAGTGGTCTCGCTTGAATATTCATGAGCCTCTGTGTATTATCTATTTCATGATACATCTCTCGCTAACTCACCGCCTGCCTCCACTCCCAGATCCCTACACCCCACACTTTTAATCCCAAATTACAACCCCTCCCCTGGACCAACCCCCACTCTCGTCCCTCAAGACCCAGATCCGGCCAGAAACAGTGATTAGATATCCCAGCAGTCTCTTAGTCCTCACATGTAATAGAACTCCATACATAACTCAATAGCATGTTTGGAGATGAGGACTTCAAAGCACATTCTCTAAAAACACTCATCTCCTCAGCTTGCTCCACAAGCTTTGCTTGTCTAATTATCACCTAACACATTGGAAGACTGTGGCATAGTGTGGCGCCTATGATGAGTGCTTGGCTATAAAACAGGAGTCCAGATAAAACAGCTGAGGAATAACATTTTAACCATCTATCAAATGTGTGGTTAATGTAATAGTAGGTTACTAACAATGCTGACATTAAAAGTCAGTGTCAAAATGGTTACAGATATGTTTTTATACTATTTTGACAATGTTCAGTATATTAGGTATCACTAGAAAATAGCCAAAAGAAGCATTCACCTTCCCAGGAATCCTTGAGCAAAGACAATATCTAATTCAAGACAATATATGGTAGCATTACACAGAGGATGCATTCTGAGAAACCAATATCAAACCAAGGCCAAGCCATAGGGAAATTGTAACACATGCAGCAAACATTTGAGATGTGGTGAGATTGAAAATGATACCCTTCAGTGAGCCACTGTCGAGTCCAGAGGTCAACAGACCACACTAGCCAAGACTGCATATTAGCATGTGTGGGCTGGATGCTGCTGGCTATGCCTTAGCACCTGGTAGCCCAGACTCGGGTCATAGGTACTACCAAAAATGTGTACCCAGGAGACGCATCAAAGCTATGGATTTTTATCACCCAAAACATTTCTTTGTCCTCAAACTGCTGTGTTTTTTTTTGTTTTTTTTTTTGTGGAGGAAGTCTTTTTCTGTTTGCTAGCTTCTTCCCCCCTGAAACCATGGTGAGGCAAATATCCAGCTTTCATTTGTCAGATGGGGTGAAAATACACTTCCACCTGGGTCAATGAATAATTCAACCATTTTGGAAGTAGGCCTTGCCTCCCCTTGAGAAGCTTGTAGGCTGTTAAGGCATAAATTGCTTCATCATTGCCAAAACGTATAAGGGTGTATACATTATTCAGTTCAGCTGGAGTTTGGTCACACTCCTCTTAGGCAATGTTCAGGCATCAGAGACAACCCAGTTTTTAGTTACAGTGACAGTGCTACACTAGAGCACAATTCACCCAGATCACTTACTGTGGATTGCCCATAAACAGACTGAAATGGGAAGGGAATAGCAGTAATAATGCATGCCTTCCCTAACAAATTAACTTTTTAATTGGTCATAACATGGTTTTGACATATACACACACACACATGTACACACACACACACACACATATACCATTTTAGGATTGGTCAATTCAGTATTTATTTGTCAACCAGGTCTGTTGCTGCCTATTGCCCTTTTTCAACAAATGCCCACCCACTGCTGGTCTTGTGAGGTGCAGGAAATTCTTTCTCCTCTAGCTAATGTTAGTGATCCGCCTCAGATAATCCAATCAAATGCCCTCTGACACAGCCACAGAGTAGTTGCTTGATTCACCCACAATTATAAATAACATTTGGTACAATGGCAATATTAGGCTCTCTGTCCGCTGCTCACAGACTGCGACAGTATGCAGTATGGTTAATTCAGTTACGAGCCTATCTAAAGCAATAAAGCCAAGTTGTAATGGTGTGGGTGCAAACACAGTAGAGGGCCGAATGGGGAACAATAGGGCACTGGAAGCTGAAGAATGTGCAGTTGTTGGGCAAGTACAATGTTGACTCATAGAGGTTCTCCTGCCCCCTAATTGCTTTTATAGCGCATTAAGGAAGTCAAGCTCAAATCAAGTGACAGGACGGGTCAGATGTTTTGGTTTCCACTTCATGCTTGCCATGGCAACACCAAATGTTTGGTAAACGGGCCATGGCGAAATGTGAGTGTCCACTGAGGTTGTGCCCCTTGCACTGTCATGGTCTATCACATGGTTTGTGACTGTCTACCTGGTTTGAAGATTGGCAGACAAGGAGTCATTCATATAGGACAATGTTTCTCTGTAGGCTACCACACTTGATGTCTACTCCACATTTCCGTTCTCCTGGTTATTGTTCTCAATATTCGATACACAGATGAAACAACAAAGTAGACCTCAAAAAATACCTCAAAAATGACTCTGTAATGACATCTGTCATGCTATATTGAAACTTCTCCACTTAATGCATATTTTTCAGTGACTTAATAAGTCATGCTTGTTGACGAGAAAACACATAACCAGAAAAACAAAAGCGAGTACGTCCATGAAGCAAGGCGTTGGCCAGTCAGGTGATGATCTGTGCTGCTGAGTCACAGCGTGCATGAGTCAGGCTCGTGCTAGGTTTAAAGTGAGCAGACGAGATGCAGGGTCGTGATAAGTGTTTTTCAAAGAAATCTTCAGTTAACGTCTTGAGCAAGCCAGCTCAAGGTGTCAATTCCTGATTAAGCTGAGCGTGGTCAAGACTCCTCGTGCCTGAACAAAAAGACAAACAGAAAGGCCTTGCCTCTGTGTTTTTTGTTTGTTTGTTTGTTTGTTTTTGTTTTGTTTAAAGAAAGAGGAATTTACACACATTCATACAGGTCTGCCCTCCCAGGCCTCATGGTACACAGTACATGAAATATCACCCTACTTGTTCATTTCAGTGAAATGAATGGCTTGCCACAGTGACAGAAAGTGAAAACAAGCATTAGTCTTACATAGCACTCATGAAGCCATGCTAAGCATTTGAGTTATGCCTGAGTTATGTCTGAGTATGTTCACTCACAGAGCCTTTTGGACAGGGGTGTGTGTGTGTGTGTGTGTGTGTGTGTGTGTATGTGTATGTGCAAGGGGGGTGGGGGGGTGTATCTGAGTAGTGTTGTGCGCTAAAGCCAAGTTGTACACAAGTTGCTGGCCCATTATGCTTCACTGGCACTGTTGCATTAAATCATCGTAAAAAAAAAAAAAAAACACCCTACCGCAGTGTAGCGGAGGATGCTATCGCCTCGGCTCTTGAGGAGTTAACCAAAGGGTTTTTTCCTGCTTCGGCACACAAAGCCTCTCAGGAACCCGGAGCGCGGCGAATGATGTTGCCTGGGAGGGCCGTTACGCGGTCGGCAGAATGAATACGACTTCCGCTTTGGATGATAATATGATCTGCGGCCGCTCCCCCGAGGGCTCCTTGAGTGGAAAGACAAGTCTT
>PYXC01000047.1:612500-1025000 GCA_015244755.2 Tenualosa ilisha | reverse complement strand
TTAAAAAAGCCATAATGGGCAGGGAAGGGAAAGGGGGGGGGGGTGTCGTTGGGAGGGATATGACCACTCCTCATGTGAATATTTCATGAGCAACCTGTCTCTGGGTTGTGAAATACCATTTAAAACCCTCTTTGAGGTTTCATTTCAGAGCCATCTGGACCTGTTAGGAGGGGGGGGGGCACGTTTGGCTTCTTCACTTTGGTAGGCTAGATGAGGAGGAGAGACAAGCAGTAGGAGGACTGGTGCAGTGGTAGCCATTACTGGACTGTGTAACACTCTACGGCTCGTCATACGAGGCTAGTGGACGGACAGTGAGCGAGTTACGTCAACAAGACTAAATACACATTTATTTATTTATTTGAACCGGAAATCAATACAGGGTCTGTCAAAGCCCTGAGTGTAGATCTATGGAAGGGGATGTCAATTCTAGCATCCATTAAATGGGATCAAACAAAAGCGCATTTGTTTATTTGTTATCTGTACAGTATGAAATGAATCCATACAACGTGGCAGCTGAATGCAAACATTTGGCTGATTCACTAAATGTAACAGCATGCCGGAAAAGGGGAACTGGATTCAATAGCAGGCATTAACCCCCAGTGTCTGAACGGAGGAGGCTTGACAAACAACAAAACAGAATGTTTTTTTTCTCCCTCCTCTCTCTGTGTCTTTCACCCTTCCCCTCTCTCTCTCTCTCACTCATTCGCTCTCTGTCTCTCTCTCTTCCTTACAGGCACTGAGAAACACTCACAATTACACACATGCATAAACACACACACACACACACACACACACATACATTTTTCTCCCTTGAAAAGGATCCTGGTGTTTGTTTGATTTTGTAACCGTTTTAACAGCCAGTGACCGACAGGCTAGTATCACACTGTGGGCGTTGAAGCGCAGAGCATCTGCTTGGAGATTTGCATATTAATTGACCAGTATTAACTCCCTAAGAGAAAGACACAGACATGAAAAGAGAGAGAGAGAGAGAGAGTGGGGAGAGAGATAGAAGCAGAAAGAGCATAAGACAGAGAGAGAGTCCAAATCTCTTTTTATCCTTGCATGTGTTGCCACTTGCACCAGAACATTCACTGTAATTGAATCATGTTATTTAATATACCCTGTTAATATCTTAATATCTTCCTTCGATTTTCAGCGCTAACAGATGATTATCTTAGTCTTCAATCTGATTACGATGTGTTATTACACACTGACCAAAGAAACGGCTCTCCACAAAAGAGTTTACATGGCACCATCCACACGCCACCGCCCACTGACACCCCCCTCCCCCCCCCCCCAACACACACACACACACACACATACAGACAGACACACACACACACACACACACACACACACACACTGAAGCAAAGTCCCCTTGTTATAACTGGTGGGGACCCCAAACAGTTGTTGGGAGAGATAGAGAGAGAGAGAGAGAGAGGGGCAGCATGTGCAGGAGCCGGGCACAGATGGTGTGTCCAGGAGGGGAGCAAGGGGAGGGGGCGAAAGGTGAACCGTCTGGCTGCCTGAGCAAACCTCCGCCATCTCTCTCTCTCTCTCTCTCTCTCTCTCTCTCTCTCCCTCTCTCTCTTCCTTTTTTTCCTCCTCTCCTCCTTTTTTTTTTGTTCTGCAGCCTGTTGCTTGCCATCCCAGCGTAGACAAATGGGAGTTTAATTCAATTAGAGCTGGTCTACTGTTGCCGCCTCACGGTAGAAGGCAGTTCAGGGTTGCTGTTGTCCCTTCCAAATCCCCCCCCCCCCTCCCCCCGGCCTCCTCAACACCACCCCATGGCAGGTGGGGTTGCTGCACTGAGCTGAACGCAAACACACCCACACACACATACACACACACACACACACACACACTACAAAAGAAATATTCACTCCCTTGCTGCTCCTGGTTCTCTCTTTCCCCCCTCTCTCTCTTTCTTTTTTTCTCTTTCTTTTTCTCTCACTCTATCTCACACACACACACTCACTCACATAAGTGTACCCCAGGTCTTAGGTAATAGTTTACGCATTGCTGAGTTTTTTCAGTGAGCGTGGTGTCTTCACAAAGGCTGCCTCTCTCTTCCTGGGCCTTTGTTCTGTACACACATACACACACACACACACACACACACAGCCCTCCTCATTCAAGGCCTCTCCTGTCAGGGATGCACTGGGTGATGGCGGAACCCGGCCTTGATTTCCCTCTAGGTGTTTGTCAAGACACACATGCTCATCAAGCCACTGAGTGTTATTTCAGCTTGAGTCCCTCCACACACAAAAGCTCTTAAGAAAAAGACACTATTCAGTTTGCTGTAATCCTCCTTTCAAAAAGGTGTCTTTTAAGAAAGAAATGCCACCTTCAATAACTGGGTCAAAAATAAATTCGCCATTTTTATAGTGATATTCCTTAAAAAATACAAAACAAAACCATAAGAATAGAAAATGGGAAAACAGAAATATAAACACTTGAGGTAACTCATGAAGGCTGTAGGTAGGTAGGTAGGTAACTCTTTGCGTTGATGGATTGCCCTTCAAACTTGGTGCCAAGCTGCTCTTGCCTAAATTCAGTTGGATCGTTCAGAGGCCACTTCCAGCATGTAGCCACTAGGCAGCGAGCTGCTTTGCGAGTGCAGCCTTACCTACTCAGCCCATCCCCCCACCTCTCTGCTTCTGTCGCTCAGGTGATGCGTACTGCACAGGAGAGAGAGAGAGGGAGAAAAAGGGGAGAGAGAGAAAGAGGGAGGGAGAAACAGGGAGAGAACAGAGAGCAGTTATTTTCCACTGGCTTGGCAGTTCTATCGTCATTAGCGTCAGGAGCACCGAGGCGGTGGATCACCTGGAGCGAGCGCGCGTGTGTGTGTGTGTGTGTATGTGTGTGTGTATGCGCGCCTGCTTCACAATGCAGCAGTCACCTTCGCCTGTGTGCCCAGACCAGCCTGCCTCAGATCTCTCTCTGCCACTGAGGCGAAAAAACACAGCCAGAGATAACAGGGACGGAGGCCGTGGATGACAGTGGATAAATATGTCTGCAAGCCATGGGAGATAATACAGCAAATACGCCACCGCGGAATCTGACCCTCTTTGCAAATGGGAGTGGATCGTATCACATCACGTCCGTCTTTGAGTCTACCGTTGTTTTTGGGGGCGGAGGGGAGTGGAGAGAAGCTTGCGTGGAGAGAGGGGAAGGTGTGGGGAGCTGAGGTGTGGTCGCCTCCATGGACACACGCGCGGAGTCGCGCGGATTACGGCGCGGGGGATGACGGACGGGTGTCAGCGCAGCATTTGAGCGACGGTGATAGGTACCATCATGCACCTGTCAGCAGTCCGGATGTGATGGTCACACTTAAGGGCAGGAGCGTTGGGGCGCAGGGGGGTGGGGTTGGGAAGATGGAGGGGGGTGGGGTTGGGAAGGGAAAATCGGAGCAATGCAGGTTGTGAAATTTAGTCAGGGTCACGGCATCCATTTGCAAGGCAAATGCAGCACACTAAGATTTTTGAAAAATGTGTGTCTGCACTGGTGTGATTTGATGACCGCTGAATTATAGAAGAAGGCCTTTGAGGATTTCTAGGATGGGAATCAAATTGGGTCAAAGTATCAAAAAGAAGGATGTACTAGACACATGTAAGAAGGGAAATTATATTATTTAAACAAACAATACTTGGGTAGGCTGTAAAAAAAATTTAAATGTTAAACTAAACTGTGTTTAGTAGGATAAATGCTGTATCTCAGATAGTTTATGATAAAAAAAATATTTATATATTGTAGATAGAAGTGCAGAAATGTGTGAGAGCAAATGACTAATTTGCAAAGACATTTATGCAGCAGCACATAGTCTTTTATCCTCTCTCTCTCTCTCTTTACACACACACACACACACACACACACACACACACAAAGAGGCCAGCTCTCTGTCACATCTGCTACACTGACAAACCCATGTGACCTGAGAAGCAAACATTGTGATGGATTGCCTTTGTGTGGGCAGTCGCTGGCTTTTCTCTATTCAGATCGCATATATAAGGGAGATAGAGTGCCTGGGTTGGGGGCAGTGTGTGTGTGTGTGTGTGTTAATATGTGCACATGGCTGTATTTGTGTGTGTGTGTGTGTGTTGTCATAAGCGAAGGCATCTATCCTTTTCTTCGTTCCTTTTCTGTTCAACCATCCTTGACATGTAAGCATGTTTGTGTGGTGTGGAGAAGTGGAAGGATCAGTGGAACATGTTATCATGAGGTCTGTGGTGTTAAGGTCACGCACATAACAGGTTGACTGCAAGGAAAGCAACCCCCCCCCCCCCAAAAAAAAGAAAGAAAAGTAAGAAATGAAAAGGAAAAAAAAGAAAAGAAAGAAAACACAACAAAAACTGAAATGGCGCCGACTCAAACACATGATCGGTGGCCAAACAAAACGTAGGTGTCTGCATCTGTCTGTCTGTCTATCCGTCCGTCCGCAAGGGTGTGTGGGATTGTTTGAAGGCCGTGTGCCTGAGTCAGACAGACTCCGAGCGGTGCAGTTATTAATATTCAGTTCCCTCACCTCAGTCTCCATGCTCCCACTCCTTCCCACCCTTCCCCCTCCTGTTTGCTTGCAGGAAAGCACTGTGCTGCGCTCCTCTGGGTTTGACTCATAGGTCCCCAGTGCCCTTAGCTCCTGGCCAAAAAGAGAGTTTCTTTTCTTTTTTTGTTTTTATTTAAAGCTAACAACCATTTTTTTCCCTATATGTGCAAACATACCAAGTATCTTTGAAAATTATGAGTGTCCATTTTTGAACGGCTGGTAGCTGGTTATTATGTCGGACTGAGTGAGTGAGTGAGAGAGAAGGAAGAGTGAGGGAGACTGTGTGTGTGTGTGTGTGTGTGTGTGTGTGTGTGTGTGGAGAGAGGGAGGGTAGGGAATGAGAGAGTAAAGGGGAGGGGGAGGCATAAAAGTTGCATTCTGGTCCAAGGTATATCCAGACCACACAGTGAGTTTTCACATCTTACTTTCCACTTCTCTCTTTATGTCTCTCTTTAGTTTGTTCCCCTTTTTTTCATATGCGTGCACACACACACACACACGCACACACAAGCACACACACAGTCATACACACACAGGCATTACTCGGTCCGGAGCCCACACTAAATAATCCTTGTGGTCACACCTCTCAGTAAGAAAGGTTTTTGTCCCACGCCCCTCGGCCCTGCTCTCTCCTCCCTTGGTATTCAGCCAGGGTCAGCACATTTTGCTCGCCCTTGTACCCCTGCAATGGTTCCCCTTTTAATTTGCACCTGTTGTGCAGTTGTCTGCTGAGGCAAATGCACAGCCGCCGATCAGACAAAGATCATATTATGATCAGTTATGCGCTTGCTAATCCCCCCACGTCCTCCGGGGAGGAGGGAGAGAGGAAAGAAAATAGCAGGTCTTACTGGACCGCCATCCCTGGGAACCTGGCTTGAAAAAAAAAAAAGAATTTATCGTTGGTATGTTGTCCGAGGAAGGGACTGGAACCATTTTGTCTGTGTAAAACACGAGCATGCGTTCCCGGACGGGCCAGCAGAACAGACCCAACTGAAAGTTTAATTTGTCGAAAATGTTCAAAAAAAAAAAAAAAGAAAAATCATTTTCCCAAGCCGAAATTCTCTCAAGAACAAGCAATTAGGTCTTAAATCGCACCATTTGAGCCACTTCCCACTCGCCTTTCCAGTTGGCAGCTGTCTGAAGAGATAAGGTGCTCGATAGCAGAGCGAAAGATTGCTTTATTAGGCATACACAGCACTCAAAATGAACCTGAAAATTGGCGCTTGTTGTCCCGTCGACCCCGCTTCCTTTACGGCTGTTCCCATGATGTCATAACTTTATAGTCAAATATTTTCTTTTTTTTCATGAACTTTGGTCTGCCTCACAATTTCACTAAGCCTAATGGTACAGTTGTTTTATTCTGAATGATGGTTCAAGAATGACTGCGCCTGGCTTGGCACAGTATTTTAGAGGCTTTCTGAACTGTTTCAGTTTTGAGACAGTATGTCACTAGGGCTAATAAATACTGTTAATAACCAAAGAAATATTTATTTTTATGTGTTGATGACAGTGCTGAACTACGAGAATGTGGTGGAGGCGGGTTCCGAGTCGGACGAGGAGGACAGGCTGTTGCCGTCGGAGGGCGAAGGCAGCCCGGCGGGTGTGCCCAGTCTGGAGGCATCGCCACGCGTGGGCCACGCCCTGCTGTCCTGCCGTGGCAACGAGGAGATCGATGCCAGAGATGGTCCAGGCAACCATGTCTGGCGCCACGGTGACATCAATGGTACTGGTAAGCAATGTCCTTCCACTACGTTGGGGGGGGGGGGGGGGGGGGGGTGTAACATCTTGAAGGTGAAGATATATTTAGAGGGTGAGGCAGCAAGGTTCAAAAATGGCCTTGGCAGTTATCTGCAGGCTAACTTTAAAAATAACTTGATGTTTAAGATGAAGTGAAGGGACAAAAGCACCTGTCAAATGGTCTCCAGCATGTTAGCCCTTTAAATAGGGCACGGCTTACTTCAGGAATAACATCCATAGTGCCAGAGGCAGGATGAATAAAACAAATAAACATGGGCAGTTTCACTTGGGCAAGGTCCTCTCCACTGTCCGCCTTGTCATGACTAGTGGAAAAGACCTGACACTTCTTTCATTAGCGATAAGGACAAGTCGTTGAGTGATAGTGCATTTGTGAGTTTGGGTGTGTCAGTGAAGAACCCACGCCATCATTCTCTCACTTGCAGTAGGTCTCAGGTTACACCCTACTCTACTGAGAATTGTGTCTCTCTTCTCTGTATTTCTAACAAATATTCTATCTGTTGTGTAGACACGGAGTAGATTGGAGATTGGAGTAGACTCTGTTTTGGTGTAAAAAGAAGAAGAAATTGGTCGTTCTGCGCTTTTGTGTTTTTTTTTTTATATATAATGAAGTTGAGAAGTGAACCCTCAAGCCATTATGCGTGTCCATTCTGAGATTAGTGTTGCTCAGTGCGGGTCCTCTTTATTTCCTCTATAACGCTTCGCGTCTCTTTGTCCCCGTCACTATGCCAGGGGTGATCAACTCCGATGACAGGACGGCCACAGTCAGTGAGACTAGACAAATACTTTTAATTAGGCTTTGAGTGGTATCATTAAGAAGGAGCCGGGGCCCCGCTGAAGCTGTCATTAATGGCTTTAAATGACATTTTTAGCATCCATGATAGCCATTTACATGCATAATAGGGCTGCAGTTCCGGGGAAGCGTTTGACACGTACAAAGTGGATGGAGAATTCAGGCGAGTCCCACTGTTTTAAAAAACGACTGGCCCTGGCCAATTTGTCATCACTAATGACATGGCCACACACACACACACACACACACACACACACATATACATACACACACAGACAGACAGGGGATTCATCTGGGAAATATGTTTGAGACTTTCAAATCGGAGCGGACCCAGAGACAAAGTGTGGTTGAAAGAACTTTGTGAGTATTGATGCTCGCTGTGAGACCCCTTGGCAGAACTAGACTTTTTTGACAGGCGTTGCCCAGATGGGGCGCATTCAGTATTCACGGCTCTGCAGTCTGGGGTCAGTCAGTGGGTGGTTGGGATGTGCTCCTCCCTCAGCACAAAACTCAGCTGTAGGAAGGAACACACTTTATAGCAACAATAAAAAGCAGTTAAATAATTACTAATTAATGTAAGGTGACAGCATTAAAAAGAAAAGGGTTGAATGGTATATGAACATGCACAAATACACATAAATATAGATATGTAGATATAGATGGATAAAGAGCGTGTTCATAGCGAAGTTGTAGACTTTCTGGTGGGGCGAGGCGGGGCCAGGGTTAGATTTCACCCCTGCCCCAACCAGCCACCCTTGAGCTGGTTGTTATTCATGGTTGCACCTCCGAGTTAATTAGATGAAACTTAATATAAAAGCATATCCGGTATTTGTGGAGGTCTTGGCAACTGATGTCTTGAGTCAGTTCACAGTCTGAATGACTTTAATCAAGCAAAGATCTTAGCTTGTACTCTACAGCCTTTCCCCAAGTTTACTCTTTAAACCACATAAGCACTGTGACTGATGAGTAACCGAATGTTCAACTAGGAGCTATGAACTTACAGCCCCAGTTTTTTTCTGTGTTATTTCTAAAGAAGTCAAGCCTTGTGTGAGTCTTTTTTCAATTGACTACTGCCTACTGAATGAGGCCTAATTGAAGTAATAGAGTGCCAACATACTTCTGAAACCACAATATGAACCTGAGAGAACATCATTTATCACTTCTGTTTTACCCAAAAGAGAGAACAAGGTGTCCAGTAGGTCAAAGTGAAACAAATGCAAGCAGAACTGAGAGACGATTGAGACTAGTTTTCCTTTCTAGGAAAGTGACTAATACAAAAACAAGCAGAAATGTGAGCTACTAGTTATCAGAATATTGTTTCTGCTGAAGTGGATGACTTGACAAAGCCATGCAACAATTTATTTATTTATGTTTGAGAAAGTACCATCGTCATTCTCGTGTCCTTAATATAACCCTCAAATGTCCCAGTACAAATGTTTGGAAAGTCGAGCTAAGCCCCCCCCCACCACTAGGGAAAGTGTATTGCTTTTTCTTTCGCATAGCCCGAGAGAGCTGCCTGTTTTGGCTGATGGCGTTGCAGTTTTATCAGTATGGCACAGAAGGTTTCACTCAAAGCTGTTGATGCCGAGGCAAGTCCTCAGCTTGTGATTGAATTGTTTCTCTCAGAACTTTTGCAAACTGAAACTTTGGACAAATAACAGGGTCCCTTTTCTCTGTTGATGAACTCAATTTGAAACAGTCGATTTGAATTTGAATTTGAATGGGCTAGCATTTGAATGGATCTTTACAGATTTTTTTTTTTCATATGGCATCTGTAAAAAAAAAATCTCTCGTTCTCTCTTAATGCATGGAGAGAGGTCTCTGGTGGCCATTTGTGACTGTGTCAGAGAGCACTTCAAACACAACACTGACTGCCTGTACAGTATTTTTCACACTTGGACAATGAGGAAGGAAGTAGAGCACAGTTTTGAAACATCACAGAAACAAGTGGGGGAAAAGAGCAACAAAAAGTCAAGAAAAAAAGAGAGAGAGAGAATGAGCAGTAATGGACAGAAGAAAACAAAACAAAACAACATTTCTGTTCTTTCTTTAGTGCCAGGGGAGGGGTTCTATACCCCCCCAACCCCCACCCCCACCGACCTACCCACCCCCCCGGCCCTCTCCTTCCTCTCTTTTAGAGAGCTCCAGCTTATGATACTTGTGACTGCCCAGGAGTAGTCACATGTGGGAGTCCTGGAGGCGCAAACACAATAGAAGCAGTATATGAGCAAGCTCCTGTCGACTGCCCCCCACCGCCCCACCCCCCTCCCCACCACCACCACCACCACCAGTCAGAAATACCTTGATTTGATTCTTCAGGGCAGTACTGTGAGCGAATGGGGGTGGGCGGCCCATGAGTCAATTGTCCTCGTGTGTTGTCGTTCATTTAAATATTTATGTCCCACATATCCTTCCTGAGGTCAGAAGGTCACCCCCATGAATCCAATACTGCTCTGTAATTGACAGAAATGTGTGTGTTTGTGTGTGTGTGTGTATGTCTGTGGGGAAGGACACTTAATGGTTAATCTATATTACAAAATAGCCGAGTAAATAAAAATAAATAAAGATAAATAAGTCCTCAACATTTGCCATTTACATTTTGCTGACAGTAATGCCTCTTGGCTTGAACACTGTAGGAATGTATTAGATATGTACTGTTTGTCAGGGTACACCATTTCTTCAGTTCACATTCATAAAACTACAATATCTTTTTTGTGATGTTATGCAGTTATACTGAACCTCCTCATTTATTTATTTGTTGTTTACAGAGGAGAGAAAAGAGGAGTACAACCCTTTGAGCCCAGAGGTGTCTCTCCATGGAGTTGGCAATGGTTCAGGTACGGCAGACTCTAGAGGTATCTAGAGTATTTTCTTACTTCTGCGCCGGTCAAACACAACTATGAAAATAATTAAGCATAATCTATCTCATTCATCATTTTTTAATCCATCCTCAGAGGCCTGAGACTGTGTGTGTGTGTGTGTGTGTGTGTGTTTCTTTAGGAGGTTTGGTCATTGCCAAGGTGATAGTATTTGTCACTGTAATGCCAAAGCTATGGCAACCAAGTGGATATGATAGGAGTTTTGAAACTGGTATTTAGTGTGTCTCTTCAGTGATGCTCCTTCACCTACTTTTGCTGTTCTCAGTACATTTTATATAATTATGCTAGGTGAGTTTGTTGCAGCATTTCATTTACACTAACTACATAATGAGATTCTCTTGGTTGTGCTCATGTGCAGCCACACACAATTATTTGCACAAACACACACACACACACACACACACACACACACACACAGGCATTTGTGATTATTCACCCTCACGCGTGTCAGGAGGAGATGGAAAGTAAACATTTGTAAGTTGAGGGAGAGTGCACCGCAAATCACATTTTGCCACAAAATCGAGTTTTGCACCAAATCTGATTTGTTCAGTTCATGTACTTTTAAATTGGTTTACAATGAGACAATAAAATGTTTATTTTCTTGCCCGTGGGTTTCTATTTCCTTGCATCTCCAAGGTTTTTAATGACAAGAGAACTCAAAACAGTTTTCATATCTTGTATGAAAAAAAAAAATTATCTGGACCTTCTTTACAAAGATATGCAAGCACAACTGACGATGTACATTATTGTCCTCATTTGATGAGGAAAAGTACTGTATTTCTTAACCGCTTTGTATACAAGAGTCTCCACAAACCCGTAAGATCACGAATATTGCACTGACCTAAGTTGAGAAATTTCTATTGAATTTTCAAGTAAATGGAAAGAAGAAAGGATGCATTAGTTCATGTCTGAGTGTGTTGAATTCTTGCTGTCAAACAAAACCTAAGCTTCATTATCCTGCTGGGGGCTTGTGAGTGCCTGTCGTGCCCTACAAAGTGAGATCAGTAACTTGTAGAAAATCTAATTGCAACATAAACCAATTATCCATTACACAGAAAATGTTTTAAGCTTTTTTTCCACCCTGCAAGAGGATACTTAAACGGCGCTTGATGACAAAATTGACTCCTATTCGTCTTCACAGTGGCCATTACCCTCAAACTTAAATGCATACTTCCATTCTTAAGTAGAGTCCTAATGGGCAGCTTCCTCCTCTATCGCATTTACAAGAACTTATTTCCTGATGGCACACTGTCGCACAAGGTCCCCCCACCCACCCACCCCCTCCACACACACACACACACACACACACACACACACACACACACACACACACACACACCCTCCACACACACACACACACACACACACACACACACACCCACCCACCCCCTCCACACACACACACACACACACACACACACACACAGAAGTGAAAGACCTTAAGAGCCGTGGACTGGACAGTCCATCAGTTTATTCATCTCTCTCTTTTTCACTGTTCCTCTTCTTCCTTCTCGTTTAGTCAAGGGAGATGGTGCTTCGGAGCTGGAAAGCTTCTTTGCCAAGAGGAAGCTAGAGGAGACAGAGGGCCATGCGGCCAGCATCGCTGAGTACCTGCAACGCGGAGACACGGCCATCATTTACCCAGAAGCCCCAGAGGAGGTCACCCGCCTGGGCACCCCGGAGGCTAACGGCCAGGACGAGAACGAAAATGGTTAGAGCACTTAAGACCCTTGTCATCTATTTGAAGAGTTTGGTTACAAAATGCTATATCCACCATTTTAATAAATGTTCAGAAATCGTTTTTCAAAATTTTGTTTGTCAGATATATCAGTGGATCTGCAGTTGGATTCCTTTAACTTGATTTATTTTTGCATAAAAAAATCATCATAAGTGGAACCAAACTCTTCATTTCTTCTCTCTGACACAGATTTGTTTTGTTTTGTTTTACTTCTTCTGAAATAGTAGCTCCACTTTCAGTATAGTTTGAGATTAGTCAGTAAGCTGTAGTAAACCCATTCATTCTTCTCCCTCTGAGTAAAGGATCACTGGAAATGAATGTGAGTGTGTGTGTGTGTCTGTGTGTGCACAAGTGTGCATGTGTGTGTGTTCATGCATGTCTCGATACACAAGTCATGCACAGATGTCCACATTTCTCTGTGGAGTAGATTGCAATGCTACACTGTGTCCAGCATTGCACCTTTGGCTGGGCATGTCTCCCATTTATCCCATGAAACCCCAATACACACACACACACACACTCACACACACACACACTGACACACACACACACGGCCAGTTGCTGACCTTCTGACCGCTTGTTTTCTCTCTGCCCTCCTCTACTCTCCCTCACCCTGCCCCCCAACACTTCCACTGGTCAGACCTGACACCCCGGACGCCAGACGACTTTGCCCAGCTGCTGACCTGCCCTTACTGTGACCGTGGCTACAAGCGGCTGACGTCCCTCAAGGAGCACATCAAGTACCGCCATGAGAAGAACGAGGAGAGCTTTCCATGCCCCCTGTGCAGCGAAACATTTGCCTACCGCACACAACTGGAACGCCATATGGCCACCCACAAGCCAGCCCGAGACCAGGTGAGACGGGACATCCTTTCTTTTTTTTTCCCTAACTTTTTCTTTCATTTTTTTCTCATGACAGCAGCCACCCACTTTCAATCTGCTGACAAAAAATGGTTATGGGTGAGCCATATGCGTTGACATTTTTTTTTTAATGTGACTGACCTAGTTTGTCACAGAAACCATATGTTTCCCACTGGCTGCAGTATGTCAGGACTGGCATGCTCAAACACTTAGTCCTTTGCTCCACATAAATCCTGTTTTAGAGTCATACTCTCAGCCCTTTCGACAAGATATACCGCACAACAAATTTCACATCAGTCATTTTAAATATTTTTACACTGGTAGCCAAATAGATTGAGATTCATCCCCCAGTGGTGAAAAAAAACTCTTCCTATTGGCCCGCGTTGGTTTCCTGTGAGCTCTCTGTCCAATCCTGGCTTGTCGGCCACTCTGGAGCCACAGCTGCACTGTGTTGTCTTCCCCTGAGCCCCCGCCCACAGTGCTGCCTGTGTGGGATGAGTGTGTGTATGTGTGTTAGCACAGCGAGTTCCTGACATCAGCCCTATTTTCTTTGCTTCAGCTGTCACCAGAGTGGAACTGATAAAATTATGCAAATAAGGAAGGATGCTCTTTACAATTTTTTTTTTCCTTTTTGGACCTGACTACTTTAGCCCTGGTGATAGTAGAGAAAAAAGCTGTTTGATACTGATCTGGATTGGTAGGCTCATGTTTTGTAACATTGAGATATGTGAATTTGACGGAGGTAGAGCACTATTTATTGATTTTAAAAACATGAATAGCAAGCTTTCACCTGCTAGTCCAACGCCGTACCCCTCCCTCCCACCCACACACTTCCATTCTCTACATCTCTGTCTCTCTCTCCCTCGCACACACACACACACACACACACACACACATACAAGCGAGCACACACCCACACACACACCGCACACGCACACACCTTCAGACTTAAACACGAGCAGATGGCCTTTCCTCCTGTGATCTAAAGTATCCTAATCCTCAGATGACTTAAAGTGTTTGTTTATTTGCTCTGAGGGGGTTTTCCTCAAAAGGCCCGTAGGAGTACCCAGCGCCTCACACTCATGTTTTTTCAAGGTAGCGCAGGACTGTTTCTCACATGAAACCATGTGTGAGACTTCAGAGAATGTTCCACATGTCCTCCCTATATGTTACACAGTTGCTAACAGTGGAAGATACATAATGCAGATGATAACGTAGATAACATTGTCGTAATGGGATTTGGAATAGCTAGGCATGTCAGGGTAGTTTTTCACACCACACACACACACACACACACACACATACACACACACACACACAAACCCAACACAACACAGCACAAACACTTGGCATTGGCTCATTCTCTCACAAAAGACAAATTTGACCATTAAATGTGGTCTACTCCCACCCACACTCCAAGACCTTTGTTTTTTGCAGGGTAGATACACATATACAGTATAACACTCTACTTGGGTGGATTCATTTGAATTTTAAATTTTGAAAACACCACAAAGACCTTTGAACAGATTCAACCCACATTTGCTATCTTCCTCTGTGCAGTGATCTCAATCCAGAGAAGCAACAATAGATTTTTGTTTTATTTATTTTGTACATTTTTTGTGTCATGTCCTCTTGGTTAGTGGTGGATGTGTGAGGGGGAAATGAGATCTATGATTTATATTTATGTCCACAATATTCCCTTTTCTCTTCCACAGCCCCAGTTACTAAATGAAGCAGCCACCAACCGAAAGTTCAAATGCACAGAGTGTGGCAAGGCATTCAAATACAAACATCATCTAAAGGAGCACCTGCGAATTCATAGCGGTAGGTTACTATGACACTTATAAGAATGATGATAATGAAGAAATGCATACTAAAATTATCACATTTGACCGTCAATTAATAAAAATTAAAGTAGACTATTACAAGCAAAAAAAAAACGAAAGCAACATGAAATGTTAAAACACAAGTGAGAAAATGTACCTCTTTCCTCTCTTCTCTTCTCTTATCTCAGTACAAAATTAAAGCAAGTGTTAAAACTCAAACATACTGTACCTGTTTCTTTGCCCAGGTGAGAAGCCATACGAATGCTCCAACTGCAAGAAGCGCTTCTCCCACTCTGGCTCTTACAGCTCCCACATCAGCAGCAAGAAGTGCATCGGCCTGATCGCCATCAACGGCCGCGTGCGCAATGGTGTGGGCACCAAGCCAGGCTCCTCTCCCAACTCTGCCGCCTCCTCGCCCGGCAGCCCTGCCTTGGCACAGCTCCGCCACAAACTAGAGAACGGGCGACCCTTGGGCATGTCGGACCCATCTAGCCACGCCGACATTAAAGCCGAGCCAATGGACTTCAACGAATACCGGCTCATAATGGCCACCCAACAGGAGTTTGGAGGTCCGGGCGGCTTTGTCAACGGAAGCGGCAGAGGCGGGAGCCCCCTCGGAGTGCATGGGTCCACCCAGAATCCCCTGCACCTTGGAATTGGGCTGGAGTCCCAGCTCCTGGGCTACCCCATGATGGGCAACAACCTGAGCGAGGTGCAGAAGGTCCTCCAAATCGTGGACAACACTGTTTGTCGGCAAAAGTTGGATGGCAATCCTGAGGACATCTCCAAGCTGAGGGCTTACATGAAAGAGATGGGAGCTCAGATGGAGGAACAGAAGCTGGGCTTGGCCTCACCCAGAGCGGGTTTCCCCAGTGTAGGCCACAACAGCCCCACCAAAAGCATTATCGACTACACCTTGGAAAAGGTCAATGAGGCCAAGGCCTGCCTCCAGAGTCTGACAGACGACTCCAAGAGGCGGGTGGTGGACATCAAGAAGGAGAAACCCAACCAAGGCACTGAGGACAAGGCCCAGGAGAGGGATGGACAGTACGCACCCTTCTCCTGCCAGTACTGCAAGGAGACCTTCACCGGGCCCATTCCCCTGCACCAACATGAACGGTACCTGTGCAAGATGAATGAGGAGATCAAGGCTGCCCTCAAGCCAAACGATAGTCTTACTCAGAGCCACCGGGGGCTGTTCAGCTCCGAGCAGCAGGCCATGATGTTGTCGTCATCCCTCTCTGAGCGGGGTGCCACCAGCCCCATCAACCTCTTCAAGGACCACGTTTCCGTGTTGAAGGCTTACTTTGCCATGAACACAGAGCCAAACTCCGAAGAGCTGCTCAAGATCTCCATCGCTGTGGGTCTCCCTCAGGAGTTTGTCAAAGAATGGTTTGCGCAGTGGAAGGCACAGGCACACCAAACGGCATCAAGGAAGAGGTCGCCACCTCCAGAGAGAAGCAGTCTCGACAGCAACCACGGCTTGGCCAGGGAGTCAGCACTTACCCGATCCCCCATTTCTCTAGCTCAGTATGGGGAGTCCGTCTCGGAGCTCCACAGGAATGGGGACTCTGGACATAGACTAATCAAACCTCACCAGTTTACAGGCATGAGGCCAATGGGAGAGAAACCACTCGACTCCATGGACCACTTGAGAAGTGACACATCCTCCCCTCTGAACCTCTCGTCGACATCCTCAAAAAACTCACACAGTAGCTCTTACACTCCAAACAGTCTTGTCTCCGAAGACGCCCACGGAGAACCACTGGATTTGTCTTTGCCAAAACACATAAGGGACCTCAAGGCAGAACGCAAGCCCAAGCTGAATGGTTTCACCATCGAACGCAACAGTGAACCCCTAAAACGCGAACAGGGCACAGAGCCTCTGGACTTGGCCCACATCAAGAAGGAGTTTGGTGGGTCTAACCCCAACACCATGGGTAACAGCGAGAGCCAGCAGGACAAGAGCTCCAGCCCCATTTTCGGAATCAACCCCTTCGGTGGGGGGCCCATGTACACGTCGCTCCCACCACATGGGGCGTTTCCACCACCAACCTTTATGCCTCCGGCCCAGGCCAGCATCCCAGGGTTAAGGCCTTATCCGGGACTGGATCCCATGAGCTTCCTGCCACACATGGCTTACACGTATGCTGCCGGGGCAGCCACATTCGCAGAAATGCAGCAGCGGAGGAAATACCAGCGGAAGCCTGGCTTCCAGGTAAAAACAAAAAACAAACATCTTTTTACCAAAAACATCTTTTGCCATCTTTTATTTTCACTAAGTGGTCTGTGTTTTTTTTTTTTTTTTTAAATAAATGTGATACGTGGGGAGTCACATGCCATTTTGACAAATATCTATTTTTGTAAATTTATTTGTATCTTATCTGTGGTGGCTAATGATACTTACTGTATAGCAAGTATCACAACTAGCAGGTTTTGATTTTATGATAAAAAAAAGTAGTTGAATGTATATTTGGATATTTCCTTTAATGTAACCTAAATAGGCACAATTAGACCAAAGTGATGAGATTAGCAAACCAATTTACCTAAAGAGGTGTCCTCCTCTTTTTTTTTTTTTTTTTTTTCAAAATCCACTGCTCTCTTGCAAAAAGCCCATATGTTCCCCCTTTTAGACATCTCCTGGCGATAAGGGTCTTACACAGGTTTGCGGAGATAAGCCCTGTCCAGACTTGGGATCAAACATAGGGAGCAGAAGGTGTCTACGCCTAGGTGACAGGTGTGGCTTACCAAAAACTATTGAACAGCAAAAAAAAAAAAAAAAAAAAATCTCCTTTTCTCTGCACACAGGGGGAGCTCCTGGACGGCACAGCGGACTATCTGTCAGGCTTGGAAGACCTGACAGACAGCGAGTCACTGCTCTCACGGAAGAAGATTAAGAAGACAGAAAGTGGTATGTACGCGTGTGACTTGTGCGACAAAACATTCCAGAAGACCAGTTCCCTCCTAAGACACAAATATGAGCACACAGGTATATAAAGTTCAGACACTTCTTTTTTTACCCCCCCTCCTTTCATTACCCACTTGTGACTCCCCTTCCCAACCCACATTGGTTTTGTTGGTTTATCCATCTTTTTTTTGCCCTTATGATTTTGTTGCTTTCCCATATCCTTACCTGTCCCTATACTCCATCCATGCACTTTTAAGTTGTATAACCTTTTAACATGTTTCTTTCCTTTTGACAGGCGTTAGTGTAATTATGTTTCCTGATATGTAATAATTAATTAAATCAAAGATTATAAATACAGTCAACTTTATGTACACAAAATTGTTTCCTATTAGTGCCTACAGTATAAGCCAAATACCAACAAATGCGATAATTTAACAGTACTCCAGATACATGCAAATCTGTGGTACATCACATTTTGTCAAGTAGTTCAGATAGGTCAGAACCACATGTTACTTAACCACAACAAAATCTTCCATACAACAGCAGAAAAAAGTTATCAGTCAGCACAGCGACATACCATAAAGAGCCAGGTGCATGAGAGACTAATGTGTGTGTGGCATTTCTCTGCGACGACGTGACCACCCCCACTCCCTGCATCTCCCTGCTTTGCCCACCCCATCCCCACATGCACCCCGCTACCTCACCTCCTTGCTGGGGACTCCTCTCTTTCACTGGCTTGCATCATCCCTGGGCCACATTCCTCGGTACAGGAATGCGTGGCGAGGAATCCGCTGTCTAGTCTATTTTTGAACTCGATGGGGGGAGGCTTGGGGGGGACGAAGAGGTGGTGGTGGTAGTTGGTCGGGGAGGTGGGGTGTATGTGTGGGGAGCTGGGGGGGGTGATTGGTGTGTGTGGGGGGGTCATCTCGAGTATGGCAGCTATGGAAGGCGTCGCAGGCATTCCTCAGCTATCTGTGGTCCAAGAATACAGTACACACATTCATCTCTCTACGCATCTGAGCTTGTGTGCCTGTGTGCGTGTCTACAGGGGGTTAATATATTTAGATAAGGATGAGACAGATGACAAAAAAAAAACGTCCCTATTACACTATTTCCTTGGACTGAACTGTGTGTCTACAGCCACTAAGACATATAATGAATCTCTTATGGACCAAGGGGACAGGGAAGCAGAGAAAGCAGTGTGTCAAAATGTACACTGTGTATTTATAGTTTGTGTACATGTGTGTGCGTGTGTGTATGTGTGTGTGTGTGTGTGTGTGTATGTGTATGTGTGTGATGGGTAGAGAGAGATCAGATCCTTTTACACGTCACACTGTCACAAGGAGACTGACTTAACCAAGCATTTTTAATCTGGAGGCATGATGTCATTAAGCATGCACGCCGTGTACGATGCAGCCCGCCTCAATTTCACCTTGTGCCGCACGGTGTGCTAATCACCTGATCTCACTGGCTGCATTCAACACAGTCACAGACGACCTCAGAATAGAAGGCTGGGATTGTCACTTAGCCTAGCCTCCTATTAGGGCTTGCTGTGGCCAATCTAAAAAAGGCCTGAAATTTTGGATGGTTGATGTTAATGAAAGAATAACAATGTAAGACCAATGCTGACTCATGTCAAATGTCTTGATAAGTAGACTGAAGATACTGTTGTAATATTACAGAAGTGTGTACTTATTATACTCATATTGTTTTGAAGTTTAAAGTGTTATTATGCAGTTATCTACCACAAGATTTGAGGGGAAAAATAGTACTAGTAGTACTAGTAGTAGCAATAGTAGTCTTTTTCTATATCAGACTATGAAAAGTTTGGTTTTGTATGTGGTCAGTAAATATTCTAGATATATTAAAATGTGTGAGGATATTACTACGATACTGTAATTACTACTGATAAGGTAGAGCTACATTTGACTATATGTTCCTTTTGGAGAGGTGAAGAAGGAACCCCAGCATTAACCATCGGGCTCCTGTGTGTTTTGTGTGTCTGCAGGAAAACGACCCCATCAGTGCCAAATCTGCAAGAAGGCATTCAAACATAAGCACCATCTGATTGAGCACTCGCGCCTGCATTCTGGGGAGAAGCCCTACCAGTGTGACAAGTGCGGCAAGCGCTTCTCCCACTCAGGCTCCTACTCCCAGCACATGAACCACCGCTACTCCTACTGCAAACGCGAGGCTGAGGAGCGTGAGGCCGCCGAGAGGGAGGTACGCGACAAGAGTGCGGCGCTGGAGCCCACTGAACTGCTGATGCGCAGGGCTTACCTGCAGGGCCTGGGGCCCCTGGGCTACTCCGACCCTGAGGACCAGGCAGAGGACGCGGCGGCAAGCCGTGGGGGTGGCACCATTCTGAGGGACGGATCGGAGGGAGGCGGGCCCACCAGGGAGGTGGAGTCCGGGGCCTACAGGGAAGTGATGGACAGGCGGGGGGAGGGCTTTACTGAGGAGCCGACGGAGGCCGAGGAAGAGGAGGAAAGGGAAGGGTTTGAGAGGAAGAGCCCGATAAAAGATGAGGGCGGAGAGATGGGAGAGATGACAGGTCCGGAAGACAAGGACTCGCCTGGAGGGAAAACAGAGGACAAGTCAGACCCAGAGGAGGAGAAGGACGAGGAAGCTGATTAACTACTGCATTTTGGATAAAAAGCTTCCAGCATTCTTTTCCTTTTCTCTCTTTTTTTGTCACTCACATGCTCATGTGCTTGGTTTCCTTCTTTGACTCCAGCGGCGGACTTGAAGCCAGCTTTGTTTTTTTTTTTTTAAAAAAAAAACAGAACAGAACAAAACAAACAAAAACACACTGCTGTGGCTCAGTTGTTCAAGTGTGTGCCTGAGGCTTGAAACGATGCAAACATGTTGTGCATCCGAGATAGACAAAATTTGAATTGTCAGGCTGGGTGGGATTGTTAAAAAATCCATATTATGCAAAGTATAAGTAATGATGTTCATCATTATGAATTAATAAAATGAAGTTCTTTTTTATGTACAATATGAGCGCCTGAAAGTTGTGTGGTGCTGATGTCCTAACCCCTGTGTTTCATTGTGTGTATAGCACAAGCCATGAAATTGCACTCTGTCTGTTAAATCACTACAAAAAAGCATATTAGAAAAAAAAATGTGTTGCCTATGTGTACACGTCAATAACGTGTCTAAAGGCACGGTAGCAGTGTGCTAGTGTTATATTATGTCTACCACTTATTGTGATGTCCTTGGTTTTGCCCTCCTGTTGCCAGACCAACCACACATCTTGGGCCTCTCTCTGACTCTTATGTGAAACAATGCTATTTAAACTAAATACCTGTACCTGTTTTCAAAATGTCTGAAGTCTTAAACGGACTGGGGAATACAGGGAAGGGAGTTTGAAGCTATGATGTGTATGGCTCATTGTCTGGTGTGTTGTTGCGAGCCTCACTTTTGTGTTTCTTTAAAGAAAAGCCTTATATGCAAACCCTCTCACCTGTGTGTATCTCAAAGTGCCATCCTTGTACAGTAGAATGCAAAGTTTACTTGTGTTCTCTTTGCGCCGGCTTCAGTATTAAATAAAGTATTCATCCTGTTCTTTGAAGTACCTATGTCAGTATTAGTATAGCTAGGCTACAGTTCTTTAGTTTACATGTCTGTGCAATTTTCAGTATTTTTCATGTTTCTTTTATTTGTCAGTATTACTTTTTTGTTCTTTGATTTTTTTTCCAAGTTCAAATTCATTTGTTTTAAATTTAAAATACCATTTTATTTATGTGACTCATTTTATATTTCCTAATTTTATTTATTTCATACTGTAGTGTACAGTATTATAGTTCCTCAATATATAGATATATTTTAGTAAAAAGGATCCTGTCATTGATTAATGGAGCAAATTTTACATAATAAGAGCATTTATTGTATCAGGAACCATTCATTGTACAATGCAATGTTTAAATTTTCTTTTAATTGTTCTATTTCCTTCACTTTCCAGATACTGGAAACTCAAAAATTTGGGAACTTTTGATACAATATTGTGAAAACACTGTATTTTTGACTGAAAGAAGAAAAATTCCACTTTATTCTTTTTTTTAGCTAAAGAGATGAAGAGGGACTGTTGTTAATGGGATTCTTGAAATGTCTGTTGAAGTGTAATTGAATTTTTAATTTGTAATTTCTCTTGGAAATGACCTTGCTCGAATAAATGTAGCCAAATTTAATTTTTGAAAGATCTAATTTACTGCACACATTTGGAGACACAAAACAATACCACAGACAATCTACACAAGCATATTCCATATTAATATACTCAGTTCTGTAATTGACTCATTTGATAGCACAGTAAATAAAACAATATTGCTGATGTGCATAAAAAAGTACCTACATAAAAAATGAATGACTCATACTCACTGAAAGACTCAGAACATTCTTATGTGTCAAAAAGAAGATGGGGATGATTAGTAGAGCATGAGAGATTAGTTTCATGTCGTGCTTTGTGACACTGAGTTAAACTTAGAGTATGTCTCAATTTTGCAGTTCCATGCAGTCACAATGCCCCCACTCTCAGGTCATAAATACACATCGAATACACATTAAACACATGTGCGCGTGCGCGCGCACACACACACACACACACTCACACATACAAACACTAATCATAATATTAGGCTCTGCCCCATTTATCATTTAAATGGTTATTCACTCAGTCCAATAATTTGAACTTTTACCTTCTGATGTGGGTTTAATTTTGAGTGGCAACTTTATCAGAGTGTTTCAGAGAGGCTAAAATGACTTTAGCTGCTTTGATGTTGAATGATGTTGGCTGGAGTTAAATTACCATCAGCTGCTGGCTGCCAACACAGCCTTGAACTACGGAAGGTCTATCTGAAGAACTGCATTAACCATGACCTTGCTAATTTAACTCTTAATAGAAGAAACAGTGACAGAAGTAAAGGGGCCACATAAGCAGCACAAAAGAATTGTTGTTGGTGACTTTGCTGAAGTAACAGGCCAGGCTGAGAATATTCTCATGAGGAATGCTCAGGTTAATATGCCCATTGTAACAAAAACAGCCTAGCCTAAATTTTATGTACAAGTGTTATTTTATAGGTCAACATATGGTTGATGCAGGCTATGATGGGGCATGACAGCACAGGCTTAAATGTATGTTAAAGACTGAGTGAGGAAGGAGGTAAAAAAGATTAGACCAAGAGAATATCAAAAGTTAAAGAATATCAACACAAAATTTAAAAGATTCACAATGATTTTCCCTGTACATGGAACCCAAATATTCCCTGAGAGGCCTAATTTTGAACACTGCCATAAGGGTTCAGAGAGCAGTAAGGCATAAGCCTATCAGCTTATGAGACAGTGCCTTGACCACCTATTTCATAGCTTCCTTATCACAAGTTAGCCTACATAACGATGGATTGCTACGGACTTGTGTTTTCATTTAAAAAGAAATAATAACGGTGTTCTGGATATAAAGATACAGCTGGAAGTATGAGTAACCTAGATGCAATGGCCAAGTGTACGTTTCTATCCCACGTCAAAGATGGGTATGTGATGTCGTCATTACGCACGTGACGTGGACACACGTATGACGCAAGGATAGGACGTTTCAGGAAGAAGGAGGTGAGTGATGGATAGCGATGCAAAGAAACGGCGACTGTGTGGTTCTCGTCCGAAATGTGTGAATTATCGACTGACTACTTAGAACAATTTACAAACGGCTTAGAGTCCTGCTTCATCTAGGCTAATTAAATCCTAAAGAGTTTCACATTTAGTAGTAACCTAGCCCAGAGACAGTAGTCTGATAGGCATGCAACATCGAGGGAAGCATGCTGAGTATCTGAACATAACGTCTGTGTGTGTGGGGGGGAATGCGACAGAAAGTCAAACATAGATATAGGCTACTGTAGGTAACTAGGTAGTGCAGTGCAGGGCAGGGCCTATTACCATGGATTAGCAGGTGTAACGAGAAGGAAAGAAGTTAGCCTTGTGTTACAGAACCCTCGAAAGTTCATTTGAGTGAGGAAACCACGTGTTCTGCGCAACTGTGTAGCTGGGATTGCTTGAAAGTTGCTGCCCTAACGTTACTCTGGCTTAGATCTATCGCATTCTCTTACATTCATTTTCCCCATTCATTAAGCAGACTGATTTTTTTTTCTCAAACGCACATGTGAGACTTCATGCAGCGTCAACTCTGGCAATTCTCCCCCTATAATAGAGTAGCCTACAAAACATGACTACGAAAGCATAGTTTTATGTCACACGCATAAAATGTTACTGCGTGATGGTAGAGAAAGAGGACAGCATGTTACTGATGTGGTTTGAGATGACTCAGCTAACATTACAGTATAAAAGAGAGTTGCAATTGCCAGCCTAACCTCACCATGTCTTATAATGTCGTAGCCATGGGCAGGCTAGTCTTTGGCATCTTTATGTGAATGGTTTGCCTTAGGCTTTACAGGTAATTAAACTATTGCAGAACACTACCTAACAACCCTATCCCTAACCCAATTATCTGTGAATCTGTTTATGATCTGAACATACAACATTATAGGACTTAAGGGGAGTCAGTACCTGCCTTGATGTGAAGCTATAACAATCAAGCCATCCCAGTATTTTGCTTCAGTAGCCAAAATGAAACAGAGCTGTTGGGGTCTTAACCAGACTTCACCTCAGTTAGCTGCAGTGTAAACCGAAAGATGATAAAATAAACATGGCATCTTTTATAACCTAAGTAAAACACCTTGCTCACTGTAAGTGAAAAAGTAAGTCTAAGTTATTGCAGTGTGTTGTAGTTTGTGTTCATGTTCTTCTGTTTCAGGAATATATCTGAAATAGTTATCCCTGCCTGAGTACAGGCATCTGTGTTCCATAGTATTTTATTCATTAAACATCAGCCAGCCTATTTTATATCATTCTGTCAAAATCATATCACACATGCAATTGTAAGAGGTTGCCAAAATGCACAGTGTACAGAATGTTACTATACATTATAAGTTTTGAGGTGATGTAAAAAAACAAAACAAACAAACAATGCAATCAGTTCAAAGTCCCATAATAATGTAACTGTTGAAGGTACATTTTCCTAATAGTGTGATAGACTAAGTGCTTCTTGTAATGAAGGTGTCACTCTCCTGAAACCACCATTATTATGTTGTAGGATAAGTGACACCATT
Source organism: Tenualosa ilisha (assembly GCA_015244755.2). Lineage (NCBI taxonomy): Eukaryota > Metazoa > Chordata > Actinopteri > Clupeiformes > Clupeidae > Tenualosa > Tenualosa ilisha. The sequence goes on along the minus strand of PYXC01000047.1, from coordinate 1,000,534 downwards.
AAGAATTATCAGTAAACTTTAAATGAACTGTGCTCTCTGAGGACAGAGACATGCTTCCTCATATTAGCATTTTAAACGAATTTAATACAAGTAGGGTCAGCCACCAAGTCTTGGCACAAATTTTCTTAACACCAGAAGAGTGTGATGATTTGGAAAGCCTCCTTGAGAGAACAGGGCTTCTTTTTTCCCTTTTTTTTTAATTCACTGAAGGCTGCATGCGTAGCTGAGGCTCCAACACTCAAAGCCAGATTGGTCTGCTCTTCATTTCTGTCAGAGAGGCTGCTGAGCCTGCCACTATGTTCATTCTCCCTCCATACAAGCATGGAGAGATTAGCATGTTTCCACTTTCCCGTAATTACAGCTGTGGTCCCTTTCAGTGGATCCTTTAATGATTAGCGTTAGCATAAAGCCAGGGTATGAGGACACGACAGCTTCAATTAAAAGACGGGGGAAAAAGTCACTTCTCAGTCATTCCACCAAAAACCTTAATCCGTGGAAAATGTTAGCCTCCTCTCCCTTCTTTAATGTGAGATCAAAGGAATTATGAATAGCTTTACAAGCCCCATGTCTGATATGCTAACCCCATGAAAGTGGCATTGTCAGAGACTTGAAATCCTTACACCCACACTCTTTAAATGGAAAGGTTTGGAAAGACATTACTCAACATTTTATGGGTGATATTGTGTGAAATGGTAGTTCAACAGTGTAGCAGAGCATACCACAGGAGAGAGGCTACCTTGACGTACTGTGGAGTGTAACGAGTAACCCATGAATACTTGGTGCACTAAATGTGCTTTTTCTTTGATCCTTTTGTTGAGGCAGTGAAATTATGTTGTTTAACAAAGTATTGACTGGTTGATGTACAGCAATTTGACTGTTTGAGTAAGGCCATTATTAATTTGCATGCTTCTTACTCACTTAAAAATACAGGTACAGCTAAAACTTTTCATTTGTGTGTATTTTGTGAATGCTTAGCAACATTGAAAATCTGAATGCGTGTGTGTTTGTGTTTTTATTTGAGTACTGAAGGATGCAGGGGGTTGTGGAGCTTCAACTTCATTACGTAATTTAGGTTGAAACCAGTCCTTTGTGGTGGTACATTTAGTGGGGAGTTTTCTACAGAAGTCTGTGTCTGATGTCTTCTGTTCACTGTTAATAGTGTTATATCCTGTACCTGTATCCTGTGCAAGATACATGAAGTGCACAAATGCATTTAAATTAATGAAAGTGCAATGATAATAAGTGTTTGTTTTTCTTTTGTTTCTTTGCTACATTTAATATTTGTGAAATCATGACCTATCTTTTTCCAACCTGGTTTCTGCCAATAAAATACATAGGCTAATTACGCAATTTGCTAATATTCTAATAAAATACATATTGCACATATGTAGCCAATTTTGTATTTATCAACAGAAACAGGTGGATAACAAAAAATGATCTTTCCCTTTTTGCATTGTTTTATTCGCCTCTCCAATGATTTTTGTTCACTTACGCTTGTGTGGTTATCTCCTTCGGCCTCAATCTGCCGTTTTCCATGCACCACTTTAGGGGAGTCTTTAATTTGATCTATCATCCAGGCTGAATTAGCCCTCCAGAAAGACCACATCACTTTTAGCCCTCTCCTCCCCTGTCAGACTCCATCGTGGATGATGATACACATACACACACACACCCTTCCATGGATGGCTAGAGGGAGTAAAAAGGAGGTGTCAGGCAGTGGCACGCACGCTCCGACGATCCCTATTCCTGGGAGCTTGTCGCCGGTCAACATAAACCTATCCACCCACTTCTGTGTGAGGACCTTGGGGGTAGCACAGAAGATGTACTCTCAGTTCTGAGTTTTGCCATCAGGATTGGCAGAGCTATCATTCTGACATCCCTCTGCAACTCCTCAATGGGCATCTTCATGCATTTGAATCTTTTTTTTTTTTCCTGGTCTTTTGCTGTATCTTTAAATCTGACCTCTTTGCACTCTGCCTACTGGGTGAAAGAATTGCACCATTATGTCTGGATTTGGCCACAGTAGTCAGTTCTGTCTTGTGAACACAGGTTTTGATAGTGATTTTGTGTGAGGTAGTGTGTAGGTCTGTGAGCGATATAGGTGAACAATATAGCATTAAGGGCTATAGATAAAGTCATTTTGGTAGCATCCTGTTTCAGGCTGGCCATGACAGAAATTAGTCATTGGTGAGGTTTGTCATGATGTGTTTGTCTCTTCACCATCATCCTGCTGTTAATGCTTTGTAGTACGACCAGCATGGTCTATGCAGTTAAGTTGAGTAGAGTTGCTGTCAGTTGTTTAGGTGTTTGGGTGCATAAAAGGTCATTATGGCTCTCTTGCTTTTGTTTTGTATCTTGATGACCTCTTAGTAAGTGAGTGAACAACATGTAGCATCTGTCTGCACACGTCACAAAGCTTGGCCTCGGCTTACCAGTACTTGTAGTTTAACCATACTGTGCATCAATCATATTAAACCTCACAGATTTTGTGGGTTGCTTTGAGAATTCTTTGGCATCCTGGATATCAGTCACAAGTGAGACTAAATTTGTCTGAATTTCATTGGCTTCCCCTTATTTGAGTAATGTAGTTTGTAGGCTGTTTGAAACCCAGAAGAGGTGGTGGTGTTAGCCTAGCACCATGTCTTGAAAGTGGTTGAGAAATGACTTGTCAGCACAGAGTGAGAATGGCGATGGCGCTGCTGTAATAACGTGTCTCTGGCACTGGGGTTTCCCTGTCGCTCTGTGTGAGGGGGCGAGCCTGTTGACATTAACCCCTCACTTTCCTGTCCCCGTTTTGAGGTTGAACGGTTTTGACACCATACCTGTGTGAGATTCTTGTTTGGTGCTAAAGGTATGATGACAGTATGCTACGGCGAAGCCCACTCGGTAGCTTTTGAAAGGGCTGTGGAAAATCCCCGAAGAGTGATTTCTTTTTTTATTTCTCTTGAGTCACTGCAGCAGAACCTTCAAGACCCCATTTTATTTATTTCTGTCCTATTAATTCTGTTAGTCATTTCGTGAAGGTGCATGCTGCTACATTTAGTTATTTTTAACCTTTGTGTTAATGGTTTGATTAGTTTGCCCACTGACATCTGTCACATCATGACTTGAAATCTGGAATCTGAAGGCTTGTACAAGTTTGATGAAAGTGTAGGTGTGCTTTGGCCAAAATGGCATTTTATTGTAGCCTACATGGTAAGTACTCTGCAAAGCTCTCCTCAGGTTATCAGGGGGAATAGAATTGTTATCATATTGGATTGGACTGGATTCATATTATTCAGTTAAAATTTGGAGCAAATCTCAGTCATACTTTTCAGGTACTACAACATCTTTTCAAACTGACTACATGTCCAAAACACATACTTAGCAAATTATTTGAGGCAAAGATGACTACAGAACACACAGACAGTGTTGCTGAATTGTTTAGGTATGGAACTCCACATTACTGACCCTCAGGTTCTTTTGGAGCTGGTTTTCAAAAGCAGAATACCTTTTTCCAAGATGATGGTTTTACATGTTAATATGTGAATGACAAGCCTTGCTAACATTTTTGAAAAAGTTAACATAAAAAGATCATTGATGCCTTTTTTTGCTATGGCTGTAGTATAGTGTTGATACTCTTCAGCATAGCGCTTTCAGGATTTATGCTAAGTTATCTATTGTCCTCATTTATTGAATTCTTTGTCACAGGTGTTCCACTTCACGATTGTCCTGTCCTGGTGCCCCACTACCCCGCCTATGAGTGTGTTACTGGTCGAGGCCTTCTACGGAGGCTCACACAAGCAGCTCATCGATATACTCCACAAGAATATTGAGGGATGTGTGGTCTACACATTGCCAGCCAAGAAATGGCACTGGCGAGCTAGAACTTCGGCACTGTACTTCATGCAGAACATTCCCGAAAGTCCCTCCTACAGGTTAGAGAAGCAACTTTGGTTGTCCTCCTGGAAATTATGTGGTCTATGTGTAATATCGAGGGAACCCCCTGGTTTTACTGTTTTGGGGTTATTTAAAGTTTCTGCCTAAGATTTTTGGGATTCCCTTTTTGTAAAAATAGCATCATATTGTAATCTTGCTTCAGCAGTAAAGTGCAGACATGCTCGCACAGTATTTTGCCGCTTTCCTATATTTTGTGGGCTTTGCTACACAAACAACTGAGGGTGGGGGAATCCTCTTCAGAAATTCGAGGGCCATTGTTTTTTTTTTTTTGTTGTCGTTTTTGTTTTTTGGTTGTTAATCATCCTACGAACAAACACATCTTTATATTCTTCTCCTCTGACATTTATTAACACAGGAAGTGGGATTGTTTTTTTTTTTTTATTCCAATTTTCTAATTTGACTTAGAACCACATCTGACAGTGAAACTGTGCTAGATCAGCTCTTTAGATAGGGGAAAGCTGACATCTCAACACTTAGTCGGTTAAGCAAAGGCTCTCTTAGGCTCTTAGCCCCTATGGTTTTCATAGGGAAAGTTCATGACATTTTTCTTAGAAGATTCTAAGAATTTACAGTAGAAGGGCGCACAGTATTTCCAGACTTTTATTTTTGTTTTACTTTATCTATAGTTTTATCACTAAAGGAAACACAGTAAAGTGTGTGTAGCTGGAAGGTGTGTGTGTGTGAGGGGCGTGGGGTAACAGACAAATAATGAAGTTATCCTGTTTTTATTCTGTAGACGTGGTCTAACAAACCTTTCCAATTTCACAGGCTGAATAGAGGGGACTTTTTGATTGTAGGATGCCCACAGTGGGTGGGGAAAACACTGTAGGCAGCTGTGTCATCCTTTATCCTATGCAAATCAGTGATTTTTGTTAATGATAAAGAATTTTTGAGATTAAGAAGGAGCTACAAATATTAGTGGAAGCAAACTGAAACAAGTATAGCCTATTAATTGTACCTTTATACCAACCCTTGGTTCAGTACAGCACTAAACGTCTCATGGAGACAGTCAGCTCAGTAACAGTTGTGCTCAATCATGGACAATAACCTGTGATGCTAGGGGGAAAGGCATGCATCCCTCGTGGTTTGTCATGGCGGAACCAGAAGTACATCATTGCGATGCCAAAAGCAGCCCTCTCTTTCAAAACACTAATTTCTAGATGGGATTTTCACAAGCAAGCTTGAAACCTGACTAAGCAAAGAATGACACTCGGCCACCCACCCACAAGCTTCTCCGTCTTGAAGTTTGCTTTTGGAACCGAATATGTCTGGGGTAGGTTCCATGCCTGCTCTCGGAGGCAGAAGGAAGCGTTAGTTTGCTGGAAATTTCTGGTAGTTGCCGAATGTGGACACGTCATATTGCACAATGGAAGCTAGTTATAACATGCTTTGTTATTTAGTAGATCTAGAGAGAAGGTTGAAAGATTCAGTGTGGCTTGAAAGTAGAAGGCTTTTGTCCAGTCAGCTTATATTGCGTATTTATTGTGGTACTTTTTAGTACTTTAGTACTTTTTAGAAATTTAGTTTTGGCTGTTTACTTTCTCTGATAGTTAAGATTTTCTCCATTTTCTCTACAGCGATGTTTATCAGGGTATGCTGGTTGAATGACTTCTGCATTAAAGTTATTATCCAGTTGCTTGATTCCTTCTGTTTAGCCCAAACTTACAGACTAAAATCAAGCCTCTTTTGAAGGGAGATTGAAATAGGAGGAAATGAATTTGTGCATTTACTGTTGTAAGAGGCATGATGAGGAAGATCATAAATCATGGTATTTAATTGTTCTGATGATACAAACCTCGGGAGGCAACTAAATCATGAGATTGCCTGTTTTTAAATTTTTTTTATAATATTCTCCTAACAAGTTAGTTCATTTCCTTTACCTTCAGAGATGTATATAGTAAGTCAATCACTGATGTCAGTATTACCCATATTAACCAGTTTTATGCAGGCAAGTAGGCCATAGAAACACAAGGACAATAAACTCAGACTTTCATAAAATTTGAGATTACTGACAAAACGCATGGTACACAAGCTACTGGTAGGCCACCGCTTTAGGGTTAGTGCTTTCCATATCTCACAGTATCAATTATTTATGATCAGAGCAGGCTAATGAGCTTTGTTTTTGCATGAGCTATTTTTATCATTAAAGCTCCACTCAGTTTAGTTGAAGGGGCACTTATTGCACTTATTACCTTGTAGATCTATTTTGTGGCATTGACAAATAAAATATAAATTATGCTAATTTCTTCCTTGAAGGACTAAAAAGCTGATGCGTTATAATAGAGAATAGAATACATTAAGCTACACAATAAATAATGTTTGACATTTGGTTAGACATCCAGGGCTGCTGCTGCTGTTAAGGGAATAGGCTATTCACTATGATATTCAGTCAAAAAGAAAAACATTAAAAACAAATACCACTCTACCTTTAACAGATAAGTTTTCTAGGTCTAGAGGTATGAGACTGTGGATATTGGTTTCATTTACTTGCCAGTCTTCACAAAACGTCATACTCAGAGAGGCTAGTGTGTCATGTCTGGGTTTAACATCTGTTATCCTGCAGCAGTGTAAACAGGTGTTGGCTCTATCCCTGGGATTTTCCTCCCCCAAGTGCCTTGTCCAGTTTTAAGGTACATCCGCAGAGATGAGGATGACTCTGATAAAGTCCGATAAGGAAAACTATAACCTTTTCAAAGCCCCACTCAAAGGGAAGTTAAATAAGCCCTTGTGTTCTAATCCAAGAAGCTACACAGGATGTCCTGCGTAGACTATTCTTGGCAGGAGTGAAAACGGGCAAAAATAGTGGTCCTTCATCTGGTTCGAGTCAGATTGCTCCTTTTGGTGAGAGTTGGTGGGGTTTACGTATGTGGTCCTTCACTCCTCCTCTGCCAGATATGGGACAGGATATGGGGAGGGCTTATCCTCGCAGGCATAGGCGAGCGGTGTCACGGTCTCGTTGACGGCCTGTGGGTTCCCCACATCAAAGGGGCCCCGGTTCATAAGCAGGCCGACTGACAGACAGAGGAGTCGACAGGGGCTGGGGTTCATTTAGGGAGACCCAGAGCTTCAAAGACCCTCATTTGGCTCCCTCTCCGCGTCCTCATCGAGGACAAAGGGGGATCTATCGCTCGTCATATCCTTCAGAATGAAATGATGGGCAATCACATCCTCATCAGTTGCGGAAATCGTTTTCATCTTCGCATGATGTCAGGTGTTGGTAAAAATGGAAATAGCTACGGGGATGTCTTTGGGGAAAGAATCTCAGAGCTGCTGCTAGTGTTACCTTTTTGTGGGATACTTGATCTAGTCTGCTTAACATTCTAGGACTCACACTCAGCCAGACTCAGGGGGAGGGGGAGGTGGAGGGAGTCTTTCAGGCAACCCTGAGCACTTAAATTAGTGATGAAAATATAGTTTTGGTCTGACTGCACTAAACAGCCAATAACTCCCAGAAAGCCAGTGTAAAACATACTAGCATTGCCTTTGCTTGGACTGGGTTGTAAATTGACTTGGTTGATAATTGATAATGCTGCTCTTGCCCATGTGCATCAAAAACAGAAGTCTGTCTAAGTGTTATTTTTGAAAGTGGTTTCTCTTTTCTAATGGAAGCGACTTTCTCTTCTTCTGCAGGGTTCTGCTAGCCAGCTCAGTCCTCAATCTTGCCGAGTTGGTGGCTCTTCGCCCTGACCTTGGCCGCCTGAGGAAAGTGCTCTACTTTCATGAGAACCAGCTCATTTATCCCGTCAGGAAGAGCCAAGAAAGAGACTTTCAGTACGGCTACAACCAGGTCCTCTCATGGTAAAGACAGCTGTTGCCTTGCACCTGTTTTTTCGTAAATGATAAATAAAACCACTCATTCTGACTAACAACTATTCATCAGCAAATAGTGTTCTATAGAGAAGAGTCATTTCAGTCAAAAGCCAGCCTTTAGGCTACACCTATACAGATTCATTTCCCTCTGTTGCTCTGAGACAACTAGGTCAGTTGCATCATCTTTTCCCGTTTATTGGTGATGTACAGTTTTAAAGATGGTGTCATTTTGATGTGCACAGTCATAGCCTATCCTGGAGAGCATAATGTGCAGCACCAAACAGAAAGTAAGATGACGGATGAGGAGACTTATCAGCAGAGAATGGTTTTCTGGTTAGTTGGCGATGACGTAGGAATGGTTACTCACTGCGTGTATTCCGCAGACCTTTACCTGATCTATATTGAGGTCAATGCCTGTTACAATGTGTGCACATGTTGTATAGGCACTGGAATAATTGCAGAGTTTACATTTGCGTAGTTTTCTCACGCTCTTCTTTTGTTGTTTAATAAATATATACACCGTCATCTCCATGATTGTAAATTTAAATGGGCTACTTAGGTTAACTGACTCATTTGTGATTGGCCAGTAAGCCTATGGAGAAACATGCACACTTTCTCATATACTCACTTCAAATGACAGGCACACAGAGAAGTCTGGTTAAGAGAGTGTTTGGATAATTTTTGGCCATTGTGTTCTACTAATGAAAAATGTGACGATAGGAAGTGTATGCATGAGCTTGCTTGTGATTGGCTCACCTGTACAGAAGCATGTTACAGATAGTTTAACTCATTGTGGTTGAATTTGTAAGTCACTTATTATGATCAATACAAGCTCTTTCATATGACAGCTTATAAATAATTCATGTCCACTTTGCTTCTTTGATAGCTGTTGTCCATTAGGGTCCATCAGATGTGGTATCATGCAACAAATAAATATCAACACTTAAGCACGTAAACAGGTTATATGGCACACTAATTTACTTAACTGGGTGTCATGATAAATAAAAAGACAAAATCTGTATTACAGGTTGAATGAGTTCCATAGCTAACCAGCGCTGTGATTAATTAATTGATGAATTAATTTATGAATATTCAAATAGCACATGGCAGCTATAATTGAATCATGGTCCTATTGTGGTGCAAAAATGAAACAGCAGGTAAGAAAAAACTGTGTTGAGTTTACTTGTGCGTTGCTTCAATGTACTTCCTCCTGTATGATGTGCATGTCTCCTGTATGATGCCAGAGACAGGTCTTGTCTGCTGTGGCTTTTTGAGAATCAGATGTCTTTTATGTATTTTGGTTGAAGAGAAACTACAATTTATCCTGTTCAGTCTGCATTAATAGTGATTGACAGTGATCGACAGAAATATAACTTTCATTCATCACAAGTTTCAGTATGTACAACACATTTTTCAAGGGCCTTCTACATTCATACAGTATACTTAAAAACATGAATTGCAATAGGAAATGACACATTATGTATGTTTTTCTCAGCTTGGTTGCAGATACAATCCTGTTCAACTCCACCTTCAACATGGAGTCCTTCCTGACCTCCATATCATCCTTCTTCAAGACACTTCCAGACCACCGGCCTAGAGACCTGGACCACCTCATCCGACCCAAGTGCCAAGTGCTCCACTTCCCCATCCGATTCCCCGATGTCACAAGGTCAGCCTTCTTATCCCAAGCGACAGCAATTTGCCTTCTAGGGATCACAGAGCCACTGATTAAAGAAAGCAGTGCATTCACTCTTAATCCGACCCAGAAAGCTGATAGAGTTTGGGAGCGTGGTTAATGGCAAATCTGGAAAGTTGTGTAAGAACGTGATTAGAATAGACAGCTTTAATATCCTGTGAGTATCAATCGCTCACACATACACACACATACTCACACACACACACACAAACTCTGACATGTACACACTTCTGCAGTCACAGGCCTGATTGTCATATGTTTGTCACCAGATTATTCTGGTAGCTCATTTCAACATGCAAGTGTTTACTTGTGTACTCCCTTGTCATGCGAAGCATTTCTTTCTCTTTTTCTGTCTCTGTTTGCATTGGTACTGCTCTCAAAAAGGCACAGTTTCAGGCGTTTCGTTTTCAAGCAGTGCTCAACATGGAAGGATTTTCTGCAACACCAGTCAACGTTTTTCCGTTAAACTGGCGCTGTTTAGTGTCTCTTGCTTGTGCACCGACCAGAGAGTTTTTCTGGCATGGACGTCAGGTCACCTCTTGTGGCCAATCAATTGGCTCCAGGACTCCCTTTATTAACTGTCGTCTCGGATCAGCGGTGAGGGGTGGTACTTTTTTATTGCCCAGTTCCAAAACAATGTACAGTGAAGCCATCCAAACCCGCTTGCTCGGCTCAGCGTGCCTGCTTCCCATTAAAGTCCAAATCAACAGCAGCCCGTCGCAAACATGAAAGTGACAACATCACAACATGGTTTCAGTTTGATTCTAAACATTGCAGAATGCAATTTTTCCTTTTGATTTAATTTTAGATTGCGAGTTTGTTATTTTTATATTTATTTATTGTGTTTCTGTTCAGGTGTGAGAAGGGGTTGCATATTTTTAGAGATCAAAGTGATGTAAGCTGTTGGTTAGTTTTTTTTCTTTCTCTCTTCAAATTTTTTTCAAGCCCAAAATATGCTTGCCCACAGTGTTTTCATTGGTTGCATAGCATTGAAGGGGAAAAATCCATAAACAAATGATGCCGTTTTGAAACAACACTTCTCTCTCACTTTTTTCTCAAAGCTTTGCACTTCTGTGGTCAGTCCACTAAAGTGCCAGGGCTAGATTGGGGAAGTCAGCTCAGCTAGACCAAAGAGCACACACACTGTTGTGAGGGAGCTCTTGAAAATGTGTTGTGACTAATTATTTAAGCTACCCCGGAGGAGAGCGAGTCTGTGGAAGTGTAAAGTGGGCTTGAGGATGCCTGAGGTGCCTCTGTTATCGGACGACTTCACCGAGCAAGACTTTGTCGAGGTCCATCGCAGTTTGTGTCACACTGAGCAAAAGAGAAACACAAAATAAGGTTGCAACAAAATGTCTCGGAATTTAAGACTAGAAATAATATTGTCAGCTCTCTTCTTCACTTGTTTAGGGAACAGGTTTTAGGGAGAGGAGGGATAGTCATGCATTATATGCTGTAGGAGCCTGGCTCGTGTTGGTTTAAGGAAATGAGAATTTTTGAAAATAATTTAAATGCTTGTTGGTACATGTGTTTCGTCTTGTAGTTTCCATGGTGTGTCTCTGCGGTGCATCCTGTGTGAGTGTGTACATCCATGCATGTGCACTTGTTCTGTGTGTGCACTTGTAAAAGTGTGTGTGTGTTTTCACGTTTGTGTGTGTTTGCATGTGTGTGTTTCAATGTACATATCAGTGCTACGGAATGTTGCAAGTGAGCTGACACTGATGACACAGGGCTCTTGCCCAGAGTGTTTCTGAGCTCATTTTCAGATGGTAATTTGCCTGATCCAAAGCAAACTCACAGAGTGTAAGGAAGCGATTATATGCATGGCCGACTACCCCTTAACGTGCCCGCGGTCCTTTTCTGAACCAAGAGCGTCCAGCCTTTTCATAAAAAGGAAAGAAAGAAAGAAACAGAATAAGGAAAGAAAGACAGGAAAGAAAAAAAAACAACAAAGAATAATGGATTGAAATAACTCCAAAATGGGAGTGAAATAAATTTCAAAATTTAGCAAAACACTAATGGAATCAGTTGATTAAGACTAATCCCCTAATAGTCAGATCTGCATACAAATTTTTGTTGTTGTTTTTAAGATCACATGATGGGATCTAAAAATTACTTGAGTACTAATCAGTACAGTTTGTCTTTGGTCTCCACTCACTTCAATCTATGCAAACAATAACTCTTCAGGATGCCAGAACTGATCATGCAAATTGCCAATGAAGTGTTGCTTCATAATTATATAAATATCAGGTAACACTTTAGATTAGGGTACACATATTCACCATTAACTAGCAGCTTATTACCATGCCAATTAATAACATACTAGTCATTTGCTAGTCGTTACAAGTCACTTATCGATACCTTATTCTATACAATCCTATTCTACCGATAGTAGATCATCAATCAGACTTTCTCCAAAAAAAAAAAAAAAAAAATCGTAATTACTGCTTATTCATACTAAGTATGATAGTTGTTGCATATGAATTTTGATCTCAATATGCTTTGCTCAGTAAGGGGCTTATAAGGTGCTAAACCCAAAACTACAAGTACCTGACAGTGTCCAAATAAGTCCTAATTGCATCTTTTTGATTGAGAATAACTGTTCCTGTTGTACTACCAGTTTATAAGCCCCATACTAACATAGGCATATTAAGATCATAATTCATATACAACAACTAACTTAATTATATTGGAGAAATTCTTAGTTAATGGTGTATTATGGGGTAGAATGCGTAGATCATATAGAATAAGGTATGAATAAGTGACTAGTAATGGCATGAATTTGCATGTTAATAAGCTGCTAGTCAATGGTGAATATGTGTACCCTAATCTAAAGTGTTACCAAATGTCAGTACAGTGTCTGTCATTGCCATAATATACACTGCATATTGACTGACTTTGGCATGTTTAAAATAACTCTATGCACAGGGTATTTCCACTAAGGCATTTCTAACACATCTTTGTCCAGCTTTGGTTGTGTGTGGCGAAAGGCTAAGATTCCCCTCAATAAACTTCACTGTAGCTGAACAGACTTGTGTTGGGCACGTCGACACAGAGTTAGCTTTGTTTCATCTGCATTAGCGTCCATCTATCAGGAGGCCTTTGAGACGCGAGCTCTGGTAATTTAATAGCCATTGACCTTGGCCAGCGGGAGGCTATGGCCGCTGCCCATGCCACCTCATCAATCTCTCCCAACTTTCAGACGGGTGGCTTTCTTTTCTTCGCCTTGTCTTTGTGCTGTCCGTCAGCCGTACTCCGATTCCAATAGTCTGACTCCGGGATAATAAAATCAAAGTGCACACGTGACGAGCAGGTGTCGAATTCAAGGGGTTCGGCCAAAATAATAAATAAAATGGGGTAGGGGGGGTGTGCAAGTCAATCCAGGACATTCGTGGCATACTTAAATTTGCCATGGTTTCTCTTCCACCCATTATGCAAAGTCAGTTCAGTTTCCATTGCATTCTGACATTGTGTGCTTGCCACAGAATGGGCGATGCGTACAAAACAATGCCGAGATTGATGATCATTAGTGGGTTTTTGTAGCACTGTGTGCCTTTTTGGTCCTCTTTTGTACACATTGCAAGGGTAAGCATAGACTTAAATAGCTCGGTCTCTTTGAGGTTTGAGAAAAGTGCGCCGCAGTTAGCACGCAGATGTATGTATTCACCGCACGTCTGAGGGACCTGAAAAGGCTTGTGTGTCGACTTGGAGGTCAGGTTTTCATTAGCTCTGTTAACTCGCTGCAGATAACTGAAGCTACTTTAAAGTTGATTGAGAAAAGGGTGGGTGGGGGGCGGGGGGGTTGGCTACTTTTAAAAGGTTTTTCGTGAAGCCATTGATGTGACTCTCACTCTCTCTCTCTCTCTCTCTCGCTCTCTCTCTCTCTCTCTCTCTCTCTCTCTCTCTCTGGAGCAGCTCTGTCTCTCCAGGTCTCAAATGACTGACTGGCGGAATGAGCCAGTAACCAAAGCAGATGGTAGGATATCCTGCTGCAGAGATTGTCTCAGAAAGCTCAGATGGGGAATGGGTGCTATCTGTCTTACATCTTGCTTGAGCCTAGGAGGCCGACACGTTTGTGAAATCTCAGTCCCTTCAGAGGTGGTCAGTGGTCAAGTGGATTTGAACATGTACTGACTTAAATAACTACTGTAAACTACCACTAACTAATTGCTATAAACTATCACTAACTAACTATGTTTACAGTGAGCTTTGAAAAAGTGGTTTCCCATTGATAACACTTGTCTAAATGATTGATACACTTGATGCACTTGCCTAAAATATTTTTAATGCCTTTGCAGTGTTACAGGTTCCATTAGAAATGAAAACTTTTGAACAGTTAAACTGTGTCTATGCAAAATGACAATAACTGGAGATTTGAAGAAGACATGGTCTCTCCGTTAAGGTTCTCAGTGCGGTTTTTCTTTCAAAACCGTTCTCCTCTCCTTCTTACTTATAAGCCACCAGCCTGTTCAGAGGTCAGTCACATCGGCACCATTTAGCACCCAGCATCAAATCCTCAAACAACCCTGCTATACAGCACCCAGCTCTCTGATTACTTTCAGTGAGGATGAGGGCGACGCGAGAGGATCTATCTTTTCCTAATCACACCGAGAAGATTTAATCACATTGGTGGAAGACAGAAACATCTGGTAGGCACCTTTTTGAATCCCCACCACCCCCACACTACCCGTCCTTTATTTGACGTCTTCCACCTCCCTGTCGTCTCAAGGATGTCTTGAAAAAGGATCCCCCCTTGCTTTTGTGATTTTTCTTTTTTTTTGCCTGCGTCACACAGGGCTTCTCAATATGTACCCAGTGAAAATAATTCAATGGTAAAACCAAAGGTATGGCACGCCTCAGATCTCTGTCTTTGCATGTGCCAGGGGCGGCCACAATTGACTCCATATGCCGCTTTGAAGTCAGGGGAGCTTGCTGTGATGAATAGGAACGAATTAAGGATCAAACTCTGCATCAGTGATTTTGTCCCAAACTTTTGCAAACAAAAATGCCCATGGTTTAAGGGTGATATAATCATGACAAACAGGTATTTACCAAACAACAGTATCAATACAAGCTTTCTGTTGCTGTAGGAGGCGTTCTCCCCCTGATGAAATGCAATATGCTGCAATGTTGACATATGTAACGTACACAACATTAGGCGTGTTTACACCGTAAACCCCAAATAGAAGCGGCACATTCAAAATATGTATGAATATTATAGTATGTAAGCGCTTCAGATTGGTTTGAGTCAGCCGAAAGACACAATGTCAGCCCTCGCGGGATATTTATTTTTCACAAAAAGACTCATGTCTCATGTGGGAGGCCTAAGTGTCTGTACTGTTAGACGGGGTATTATTTTAATCATTGTTCAAACTTCAGTTTCTGTCGGATGTCCCAAATTAGCAATTTGAGGGAACTCAAGTGATTTTTATCAACTGAGACATCGGCGCCACTCTTGCTTTTACTGAACTATATTTTACCACAGTAGCATCATTCACCATGATTGTGGTGTCAACATCAGGGCTTTGATAGACATATGACCATGGGTTAAAGCCTGGGAACATGACATCACTTTGCTCTGCTTCGTTTTTAATTGTGAACGTATGACTTGAGAGCTGAATCAAAACCACTGTTAACAGGGTTGCCTCTGAGTGAGCCTCCCTCTCTCTCTCTCCCTCTCTCTCTCTCTCTCTCTCTCTCTCTCTCTGCACAAAGCTTTCATCAGTGATCATTAAAGGTAATCAAGCTTTAGATGGCATTATCTGCATGACATTGAGTTACTTTGTTAGAATGAATTTTAGTCACTTGTAGGCTTGTGTGTTTTCTGTTGCTCTAGCACACGGAAATTAGTTTCATTGTGAGTTTTCTGTCAGTGGTGATTCTGTTTTCATTTTGATTATCCAAATTAAATTTGGTGTCCAGGTTATATTATATTTTGAGGCTATCAACATGCCACCCATAGCAGATGTCCTGGCTTATGCAATGCTGCTGAAATCTGCTCATTCCCGATGTCAGGTTTTGATAGCCATATGTTCGTTGCATAATGCCACGCATTCATCATGCGTTTTCGCCTGCACCCGCTCAGCACAGTCGAGTTCTCTGTTGCCATTGTGGTGATGTCGCACTCATCCAAGCTTGACAAAAGCCGCAGCAAACCACCATCCCCTTATCTTCCCAGTAGCAAACTGCCTAGTTGCCTTTATGTACTGGTCATCTCGTTCATCCCCAAAGAGTGCCGGCCTTCTCCCCCGGGAGCCTTTTGAGGTGGGACTCTTCATCCTGATGCCAGTGTGGGAAGAGCAGTGTCATCGCCTAATGCCAGGATGCCGGCTATACTGATGGCATTTGACTGAAGGGTCAGAGCATAATGACGAGTGCAGAACTTAATGTGCTCTAATGAACTTCTCTGTCCACGCCACTGAGGATCTCTACACCCGTCGCCTCCCCTCCTTTCTGTTGGCTAGCGCCCTGGCATGGTCAACCTCTCTCTCTCTCTCTCATGCTCTCTTTCTCTCTTTCTTCCTGCCTCTGTCAGACAGAGAGTGCGTGCCAGTGATGGGGGTCGGGGGGTGGGTGGGGGGTAGATCTAAAAACTACGTCTCGCTCGGTCTGTTCTGTCCTCAGCCATAAACAGGACTCTTGCTTGAGCACAAACCTTTGCGTGACCACTCACCGTCGTGTGGCAGTGAGGCCGGCAAAGCCCCTGTTCCGACCTCCTGCCCTGATGTGCTCACTGGCCAGGAGCTGCACTAGATCCTCACTCTGGCTTCATGCCTCCCCCTCTTGCTCCCTTCCCTCAAGCCTCAAGATCAATGGCATTTGTCATTAGCCCGGCCCAAGAGAAACTCTTGTGATTATTGCCAATAAAGGAAATTAGATCAAATGATTTTGGACTTTGATTTTTTCCCCCTTCCGTCCCTTCGCATTTAATCAAATGTAAGGTAAAGTCATCACCGAAATTGCTGTTGATTTATAAATAAGGTAATTGGTGGCATTCTCCCTAAGTACCTTTCCCGGCTGGTGGCCACGCCAGTGTTTTTATTGCCTAGTCAAAACCTCCTCATTTAATTTTTAAAATGGCCCTCCAAATGAAATTTTCCCAGGGGCTCATATGGCAGTCCCATCGGTCATACCTTCTTACAAGTATCTTCCTGTCATTCCTTTACAGTGTCTTTATATTAGCTCAGTGTCCTTGTTAGTTCCCCAATTTATCCATTCAAATCAGACCCTGGCAGATTTATTAGTGGTTAATCAGGTTTAGGTGAAGTGTTGAAGGGTCGTTTGGTGGCTACGTTTTGTCTTAAATCTCTGGTGTCATGCTTCACCTCCAGCACAGCATGTATGCCATGCCTTGTGCGTGCTTCTACTCCTGTGCCTCTGTCTTTGGCATGACGAAAGTGAACACTTTAACAGGAATCAAACTTAATGTATTCCCGTTTTTTGTTGCAACAAAGTTCATGCAACTTTAGATGATTTCTGCAGAACGTCTCTTGAAGAAAAAAAAGGCAACCTTATAAACACCATAAATGTCTTCTGCTGGAACTTTGCTGCTAAATCTGTTTGCAGTAATCCATCATGCCGTGCCGTCAATCTTACCACGGGGGTTTTGGCGTGTGGACAAAACCCCTAAGGACATGTCGGCATGCAAACATCGTTGCTCTGGCCTCCAGAGAACTCAGCTCTGTACAACTTTTAGTATCTTGCATCCCATGGAGGTGCGATTGGACGTGAAGATGAGCAATGTGTAGGCAGAAGTTGTGTGATGATTAGCTTGTCCCCTTTGCTCTGGCCGTGCTTGGAAGCATGTTGTGCTGGCTGGGTTGACACGTCAAGTGAAGCCCAGCACACATAATGCACTCTCCCTGTCCTAACAATGCCTTTAATCCTTGTGCTGTGGTTGATTAAACAACTTCTCCAATGAGGCATTGCCCTCAAAGAGGAGTTGCATCAACAGCCTAGTTGTGTTCAGTTATAAAGATGTGGATGCACATGCTCACACTTACATATACACACACAGACAGACACACACACACAGGCACGCTCACACAGATGCACGATCATACACACTCTTACACACACACACACAGAGGAAATGATTTGTCATATTTATTTGTAAAGAGGATAACTTTAGACGGTCGAGCACTGCATGTTGACATGTCAGTTTTCTGCCCCCAAAAATACACATTTCAATGTTACGGTGACATAGTTTTATGTGCTGTTGCTAGCTTAGCAGCTGTGGTCACAGGGTTTCTTTTTGTACAGTGAAGCCTGGTTTATGGCATTGCCCTCTGTTCTGCTCCACTGAGAAAAATAATAGAGACTGGGTAAGGGAGAGGGAAATTTTGCTCTTGACCAAAGTTAATTGGATGGCAATGGAACCAGCAATTAGGAGTCCTTGCACTGGCGAGAGGGGCCTGTGGACTTTGTTCAAAGAGGAACAAAATAAACTACTTTCACTATTTTATGGATTACTTTTGGCAGTAAATCACTTTTGTTCAACTCTTTTTCTTTTTTTTTTTTCTTTCCCCTCTCTTCTCCCTTACTTTGGTTGCTTTCATTTGAAATGCACTCTGTGGTTGGAAGTATGTATCTCGCATCAATCTTGGAATATTTACAGTGCCTCTGCGGCTAGTGGTCTGTGCATCTCGGCTTGCATGAAGCGAAATGCGAACCTGAGTTGTGTAGCTTCTATTGGTCTTGACTGTGAATGCTGTCCGCTCTCGCTCTCGCTCTCTCTCTCTCTCTCTGATGTGATTAGTTTTCCCCAACGTTTTTTGTTGCACAACCCTCTTAAGCCCTCGTAATGGACACTAGCCTTCATGCAACCTCTCCCTTTCACCTTATCCCAAGAACTTACATAACCATGCAGACGAGAAACATTCTCAGGGATATCACACAGGTTTTTAGTCACCGTAGATGTTCTGTGTGTACTGTTAGACGATAGGTGAAGTAAAATTTTATCATGAGTGAAATGAAATCTAATCTAGTCTGCTCCTGCATTTACAGGTTCGTCCCAGAGCACAAGCTTCACCACAGATCCCTAGGTCGCACGCGAGTTACGCAACAGCAGCTCCTCAGAACCTGCCTTCTCATGGCCAGTTGAATATGGAAGCATCCAGGTATGCTTTCCACATTTGGATTTGCATTTCAATTTGCTATTGAAATTTTGTAAAACAGTCTCTATAGAATGCAGTTTTTTTTTTTTTTTTTAATGTTCGTGGTATTTTAGATGCTCATTTGAAGGCAAGACACATACACACACAAAAGAATAAGTTTGTTCAGACATGCATTTTGTTTAACCAACTCTTTGTTCAAATCTGTGATTTGCCATAAAGCTCATCTGAGGCATCCTGTACCTCTGAGGAGGTGCCCAGCGAGCAGCAGGGGGCTACACCGACCCCAGAGCCCCAGAGCATCACGGTGGATCACACAGAGCCCGAGTGGCAGCAGACGCCCCCCACCTGCCCACCTCAGGGCAGCTACACAGGAACCCAGTCACCACCACCGCATCCACCCCTCCACATCGTCTGGCCACACCGCTGGTAAGTAGGGCCACATGCACACACACACACACACACACACACCTGTAAGCACATACATATTTTATGTATGTATATATGTACATACACGTGTATATGTATATATATATATTTTTTTTATATATGTATATATACATATGCATATATGTATACACACACAAACATGCATGTACATATATATATATAAATATATATAGGTTGCACACACCACACCACACATTCATGCACCCCCCCCCCCCCCACACAGACACATTCCACGCACATTCCACACACAGGCGCACGCACACAGACATTAAAAAAAGAACACGCAGAGACTCACACAGGCTTACACGCATATGCATGCATGCACAAATATTCACACTTTCAGGAAACAGCACATTAACACACACATATACACACAGACACACACAATGGATGTATGCCCACATGCATGATAAAACTTGAGTAACAACCGAGTCATCCTTTGTCAGCACTGATCAGCCGAGGCATTTGTTTGATTAAAAGGAATCGGCTTGAAGGGAACAACATGGGCCTTCATGCCTTTCATGGGCTTGCCATGGGATGTTTGATTCCCGTCGGAATTTCAAGGTTACTGCCGCATCGTCCTGCCTCAGCCCTCGCCGAGGCGGCCAGAGCATTGGAACCAGATTTCTTGCTAGTGGCACAGGTTTCTTTTCCACATATCAAAGGGCCTTGCTACGCTGAGAGTATGGCGCAAGCTGTGTTTCGGCATATCAAAACGGTCCGAGTGCTTTTCAAACACACAAACGCGGCGTTGGCCCATGAAAGCCTTTGTTACCTTGCAGTGCTTTGCTTAGTGTGGTGTGTGTTTTTCTGCTCCCAGGCACAGCATAGCATCAGTCTCAACAAAACAGTCATGCAAACTCTAATCTGAAGATTATGTCGTCAACCTATCGTCCAATGAAAAGGACCTGAAAATACCTCCACTGCCAACCTATGGGTAACAGCCCCTCAGTCCCCCCCCTCAATGGAAAGTTATTCGTGTTTTTGTTTGACAGCAGTGGATGGGCATGGAAAATGGGTAGCGTGCTTCTTTTTGGGACAACAACATGCATAAGCAAGCTACACTAAAGTGTTGTTGGATCCATTTTGAGCCTGCAATGTGCTCTTTGAAGCAGTCTTTCCTCCGAGGCAACAAGATAACTTTGTTGTTTTTTTTTGGTTGTTTTTTTTTTTTTTGTCCTTGTGTGTTTTGTTTTTTGTCTTAATGCTCATCTAGTCCTTATTGTCATAACTCAAACAGAGAGGAAATGTCTGAAGTGGCGTAAACGAGGGCCAGGTCTGTAATCAAAACTTGTCTCTTTGAGAGCACCTCTTTCTCTCTCTCTCTCTCTCTCTCTCTCTCTCTCTCTCTCTCTCTCTCTCTCTCTGTCTCTCTTTCAGTTTTCTGGCAGCACTCTGAAGACGTTGCGTCGCTCTGGTGGGCGTAGGAGCGTTGTCGAGTTCTGTTTTGCAAGGGAAGGTTTGGGTGGTAGTGGTGGAGCATGGATCATGGGGGTGGGGTGGGGGGTGGGGGGCTGGGAGTGTTGGTAGGGGAGGAGGTATGAGAAAATATTTGCAACCCTCAGGGCTCATCTGTGGTTTTCATCCAAGCTAAAATATCTTCCACTCTCCAGATTTTTTGAGCGTTCTTGGCACTCACACAAAAACCAAAAGAGCATTGTATCTTCTCCTCATCTGCCATAGATTGGAGAAGAGTTGGGGAGGTGGGTTGAGACACCCCCCCCATTTGCGGCCACATCTCTCCCCAGTGACTCCAGTGCTCATCTCTGGGCAAGACTAGCCTCGTCTGTCAACTCCAAAAAATGTCCCATAAATCAGATTTGCGAGCATGGAGACCACCAAGCTCTGCGATTGGCCCATGGGGATTTGGCTGTGTTTGTTTGCATTGCGTCTCTGTTGCTCACCTACTCCCATATCAGTGACAAAAGCGCCTGTTTTGTAATCTCTTCAAAACTGAGCAAAACACAGATGGATTATTACTCCCGACAACCAAGCTTCATAAGCGCTGGCTTTATTCTGGGATAAATTAGGATTTAAAGTAGGAAAGAGAGATGGACAGCAGACAGACAGCAGGAGGAGAAGAGAGAGAGAGAAGAGAGAGAGGGGGGAGAAAACAGTGGATTATCTTCTCGATTGGAGCCGCCGCTTCAGCTGACAATGTGTGCTCCATTTCATTCCCCCCCTCGTTTTTTTTCCCCCCTCTCCATCACACCCCCCTTTTTTGTCATCATCATTGGTTGCAGATTGTTAATCTGTGTGTGGCCTGGATAGGCGTTCATCCCCTGGATTACAGGACTGTCTTATTGCAGGCACTGACCAGGGTGGCCCAGGCCAGAGATGCCACAGGGGCCCAGGGAAGCTGTTTTCAGGTGGAGAATAGCTGGGTTTTAATCCCATGAGCTGGACTAGACCTATGGCAATTCTAAGACTTTATCAAAAGGAAAAGATGATGAAAAAAAACACAGCAGGGCAGGAGAACCCAGGGGGGATTTAAAAAGGTCTTTTAGTTTAATGCATAAATACACACATCTAGGAGCACATCACCGTTAGTGAATGAAACGCACAGGACAGCCTCTCGAGAGTCTGCTAGAGTGTCCACTTTCACTGATAACTAGGCCACCGTTTGATCAGATTTCCGACTCCTACCTCCTCCTCCTCCTCCTCCACCTCCACCTCCTCCCTCTCTTCCTCCTCCTCTCTCTCTACCACTCCCCCGCCTCCACCTCTTCATCCACTCTGGCCGGTAATGATCACCGAGTGGCCGTTGTGCACGAAAGAGTTGCTGCTGATGTTACCGCACCCTGACACGTGTCACCGTTGGCCCAAGTCCTGGGGCAGGGACTGTCCCCTTGGCACCTTCCCACAGCCATGGCCTGGATGAAGCCCCCTGTGCCCCGTGTGCCTGTGTCTGTTTGTTGCGCCCGAGCCTGGCAGAGAGAGATGAATGTGCAGTCAAGGGCATGATGCAATTGAGTCCCCCCCCACCCCCTCTCCTCCTCTTTCTCTCTCTCTTTCTTTCTATCTGTCTGTCTCTCTCCCTCTCTTTCAGTGTCATCATCACTGACCTTTTGTCATATGAGACTAGCACAGGGATGTTTAGAGAGGCTCAGATAGGGCTCAAATGTTTGACCACAGCTGATTAACAGGATATAGTCGTCAGTGATGCAAAACTGTGGGATGTTATGTAGTTGGCTGGTCAGTGTGTTTAATAATACACTGGATTTGTAATGTCCACTGTTACTTTTTCACAGCCACAGTGAGAAGCGGTCAGGATTGTTTTGGCATTTTTCTTTTAATCTACCAAACAACATTTGTTCCAGTGGCATTTTTCGTTCGATTTGATTTCATTCAGCGCAACCTCCGGAGCCATCTGATCCCAGGCGCTTTTGATATGTTTTGTCATGGACTGGCAAAGCGCCTTTCTCCCTCCCCAGCTATTTTTGACTGCCCGAATCAATCCCCAGACGGAGTCCTCCGCTCGGCTTTCAAGTGTCCTGTTAATTAGCGCTTTCGCTAGCTGGTGATTAGCTTCGTTTTACGTGGCAGTTTGGTGTAAATAGAGTTTGAATTTTAAAATGCACCTCTCGGGTGCAACTTAAAGGGGAATATTTAATCATACACATCTAAATGAGAGGATCATATTCTTTTAGCTGGTGAAGGATGCCTCCTAATGAGGTGTCTCAGTCTCCCCATAGGATGGACATTTTTTTTTTCTCTCTCTCTCTCTTTCTCCTTCTCATTGGTTTATTTAGCTGCTAGGACAGGGCTCACTGAGGTCACAAGACAACTCCACTCCACACAAATATGACTAGATAGATTTTCACCAGAGCCAGGACTACCGGGCTCTGCATTTAGCAGCAAAGATATGAAGCCAGCTGGCAATCTGTATCAATACAACTTAGATTTTTGAATGTGATGTTTAATAGATTGTCATTGGGTGAGACAAAGCAGTACGCTGTTGTTCTTTGTAATGGGAAGGTAATGTGTAGGTGACGTGTGTGTGTCGTCTTCTTTGTGTGATGTGTGTGTGTGTGTGTGTGTATTTAACCCAGTGCTGTTGCTGAAGGTGATATGACAGAGCTGAGGGGCGACCAGGACTCATTAGTGAAATTAGGTCAGCCTATGGAGGTCAGGGTTCCAAGATATAAGACTGGGCTTGGGCGGTGTGTGTGTGTGTGTGTGTGTGTGTGTGTGTGTGTGTGTGTACAGTCCGTGAATGGTTTGTAAAGCCCACATCCACAGTCGTTAGCCTGTCTCAGGATGTCGCCTGTTCCCCATGAGAAAAAAAACAGTGCGCAGGAATCCCTCTCTCTCTCTCTCTCTCTCTCTCTTTCTCTCTTTCTCTCTATCTTACTTTTACTCTCTGTCCGTCTCTGCACACCTCCACCAACACCACTGACATGTTAATTAACCCTCTTTGTTTTGTGTCAGCGGTGGGCAAGAGAAGGGAGGTGTGCGTGCGTGCGCGTGTGTGTGTGTGGTTGGATGGGGGTGGGGGTGGGTGGGGTAGGGCATCATGGAGCGCAGTCATTTAGTAAGCAGTCAGTCAGTCAGGCTGGTTAATAGGCATCCCCACGGTCGCCCCCACCACTCCCCTGCGGCCCTGACTACCACTGCTGCCGCGGAGGCTGCTACTCACCGAAGGTAGCGGTGTTCCACCACCACCACCACCACCACCCGGCTGCCTGCCTGCCCCGGCGTCCGCGGGACGGAATCAAAGAGAGCGAGAAATTAATGAGGGAATCGGCTTTGCGCCACAGGGGAGAAACGAGCAAAGAAAAGAGGAGGAAATGAGTATAAATAAGCCTTCCCTCTAATACCTCACCTAAGGAGATTCCGCCGAGGTGGGGAAAAGGGAAGCGACTTTGCTTAATGCGCCGCCGTTTGACAATTGTTTTTGACCTTCAGCAGACAGCGCCGCACTCCCTCCCACTCCTCACCCCATCACCTAAGCCTCCCACCCCTCTCGTCGACTGAGAGAAAACCCAATCTTTGTCGTGGAATTTCCAACTGACAAAAAAAAACAGAGAGAGAGAGAGAGACTTTGGGAGCCAAATGATTTTGTGGGAAAGAGGCTTAGAGGGAGGACATAGGGTTCTTATTGCGTGTAATAATGTAACTCTGTAAGGATAATTGTACTGATCTACCGTACAACAGTCCTGAAGTGCGGCCGTCCTCCTTTTCTGACCTCGTTGTGGATTGACTTATCTCCTTCAAATGAACAAAAGAAGCTGTGCAAGCACTGCAAAGTGTCCAACATTAGACTTCTACTGCAGTACATTATAAGTCCATACAAATGCTTCTGACTGGTTGTCAGATTTTCATGGTATATACTGCCTGAGTTACTATTATTAACAACCATTAATTAGAGTCTAGAGGGCAGACAACAGTCATTACAATCTTGATTGCATTACTTAATGAAAAGAAACAAATTAAAAATGGGCTTCATATCATTAGAGTTCATCATTCTGTACTGTATGACTCTTGAGAGCTGATTGATCCCATATATTGTGCGTTAATAGTTAGGTCTCAGATGTACTTATTAGGAATACCCTGAGAGTGAGAAGGTCTCCAATGGGCTCATTTGCCTCAGAGTGCTACGGTCTGCCCATCTTCTGGAGAAGTCTTCAATCCTCTGTGAAAAAAAACTCATTGGTAGTCGAAGGACAGTAAAACTGCACATCTTGACTGTTCTTATCGAAATGAAGGGATGTAGTGTCTCACCATCACACATTCTTTTATCAGTCTTATTAGTTTATTATTAATTTCTTGTACCTGTTTTATTGAAAAAGGAGACATTTCATTTGAAAAACATCTGAGAGCGCTTCGCTCTGTGTGTCTTCTCTTGTGTGGATGAATGGCTGTAGGGAGCACGATAAAGACCCAGAGCTGTTCTTCGGGACCCTGCTGAAGCTCAAAGAGAGAGGACTGCGCTTTCAAGTCTCCGTCCTGGGGGAGACCTTCACCGACGTGCCCGGTACTGACACCATCGATGGCGCCCGACAACAGAGTCTCTTCAGTCCTGACACATTGATAGACGCTCGTTATATTGTCTCTGGTTACATTTAGTTTTTAGATCTCTCTGCAAAATTAATTGTGTGCTACGTCTCATTTATGTGCACATTTTATCAAATTGGCTTTGAGCATGATTTTTATTGTAGAGGGAACGTCGGAAAGCCTGCAGTATCCGATTGGATTTGCAAGTATTTAGGGCCCATTTGTGATTAGATTCAGAGGGGGGTGAAAGGTCACGTGTTTTACCCATTTGTTCAGTGCTAAAGACATTTCTTAACTGGGAAAATACACTTCCCATTAGCGGATGATGATGCTATAATGGCCTTAGTACTCATCCAAATATTTATGTTCCCTTCATTTAATTAATCTACCCGTCACAGGGGCCTAGGGCAATGGCAAATTCAAAGGAAGCACACTCTCCCATATTGGGATGTAAAGTTTTATAGATATATAAACTGCTGGGGGGAAAAAAAACAACAACCACCATAAATTTCCCTCATATTTAGAAATTACAGTTATGAATGCTCGGAAGGCAATCACATTAAAATGCTTTTAATCCATTTTGATATTGTAATAGAATCTCCTTATTGATTGTTTCACCTCTCATTTCTCCAAGTACAAAGTTGAGATGCCCTTCCTCCCTTGCATGAGAAACATAAAAATGTTGCATCGACTCAAATGTGCATTAGACTCCCTCTCTGTCCCTTTTGCATGACCTCACTATCTAGCTATAAATCTGAAAACACTGTCTTTAGAGGGCTTCATCATTGTTCTTTGGAAAGCTTTTTCACTTGTGGCTGAAACTTCAAAACAGATATCTTCAGAGAGGCCAGGACAGCTTTGGAAGGCCACATTCTCCACTGGGGCTACGTGCCCAGTAAAGAGGACTACCTCAAAGTTCTGTGCAGTGCCGATGTCGTCATCTCCACAGCCAAGCATGAGTTTTTTGGAGTGGCCATGTAAGTAGGCCTAATCTGCCCTTTTCATTTTACTATGCTGAGAATGCCTGTCTCATAAACCTCTGCATGGCAACTACATGATTTATGAAATGTTGATGTGACTCACGGTTTCCTTTTAAATGTGGATGAAATACTTCTTTACAAAAGTTCCATGAAAGCATGTACGTGTTTGCAAGCCAGATTTTACCAACATGGAGGTAAGTTTCCCTCAAGGGGACTGTTAGATGTGTGACATACCCAAGACACAGTCTGAACCCTTTGAAGACTTGTCCCTTGAAATATTGACCACCAACCAACCCCCCCACTTCACCCATCGCGCAAACTTCAGTCACCTGAGCTGGCTGTTTGATCGATTCCACTGACGCTGCCCATGGGCCAAGGTGGAGAGACCCTTTCAAAGCGTCACCTCAGAAGCACAAGCCCACCATTTCTTGAGGCGTGAAACGGTCTCATCATAGATAGAACACAGCCTTTCATTTCAGTATGTTTGCCTCTGCCCTGACCGTAAACAAAGTCCAGTCCAGGACGCCACAGCTGAAGGCACCTGCAGACGTAGGTTAGCTGTGAAGCGGGGGAGCCTCACTTCTTCGGTCTCTCCGGTGAGAGAGCCAGCTGGAAAATGAAGCTAGAGGATAGGCAGTGCTCCGTGTCAGTTTGATTTTGCACAATGCAGACCACATTTCCACTATCAGGCCAAACAGTTATCGAGAGTACACTGTGTGAATTGTGGGAAATGGTGAGCATTTTGAGTTCTATCTCTATTGCTTAATGAGAACCAGAAAATATGGAAGAATAGCTAGCATGGTGATGGAGAGCTGTTGGTCTGCCAGAGTGTCCCCTGCATGCAATAAATTTGTGGTAGTTGTTATTTCCATTCTAGTTCCTTCTATTGTGTTGTTTGACATATTAGCTGTTTTACTTTTGGTTTTGTGGAAATTTGCTGAAATATTACCAGGGTTCGAAACAGCAGCAGTTCTGTTGTGTATCTTGTATGTTATGCAATTGACAGTGAAGCTTTTATGGGTGTGTGTGTGTGCGTGTGTATGTTGATACACCATCTTTGCATGACTTCCGCAGTTTGCAGTAAATACAAACCAGAAAAGAATGACATTCCAATACAGTGGTCAAGTTTTTGTTTGCCATAATTTATTTTAGTGTTTATTGTTATTTTAGTAAATTATTGGAAATATTTTACTCAGACTCTGTGTTTAATTTCTATCAATTTCTCCCTGGGTGAATACAACAAATTTCTGAAGACAGTAAACCACTGCCCTCTGCTAGGAGAGAAGAAAAGGAAGGAGGAAAAAAACAGATGTGATGCCACACGGAAAAACCCAAAAGAGCAGTCTACTGCGCCTCACGGATTGAGGTGTCACTAATGTGCTCCCTTCTCGTTATTGTGGAAATTAACCTAATCTGATTAATTGTCGGCAAGAAGCCCCGCTCGCCGCCCCGCAGGAAAACAGTTAGTCAGCCGCGCAAAATGATCGGCTAATTATGTTTGAGATGAAGAGCCTGATAAGCATTTGCATGCTCACACATTACCGCGCTGACATGGAACTGACCTTAAGCGCTTCCCTGCGCTGTGCCATCCCCTGTCTGAAGGAAGGAGGAGGTGGTGCGGGTGAGGGCGGTGGGGACTTTGGCTCGGGCGCATCCACGCTGCATTAGCTCGTAAAAAGTCCAGTGAAGGTGAAGAGGCAAGCCACTGGTCACAAGTAATAGTGTAGAGGGGGAAGAAGCAAACAGAAATAATGTGGTTGGCCTGTAATTGGAGTAAGAGGAAGGCATCGAGAAGTATCATGAAGCATGACCGTGCTGCAACATTGAAACAGAGAACCACAGTTAGGGGAGAATTGATAGGATTTTACAGATATTGGTGCCATTGTCAATCCAGCGCATTGGTCCGGCTTTTCATGGATTCTTTTATCAATTCCTCACAGTAGAGAATGTAGTCTACACAGGTTTTTAAGGATCCACACATGAACCTATAATGCAATGTCAGCTATATTACTACAGTGCCAATAACTGTGTTGTCTATTTCAGCTCTGCTTTCAGAAAGACCAGTTGCCCTCAGAAACATGCTGACATTGATAAGAGGAATTAATAAGATCAGAGGCAGTCGAGTGAAGCATTAGATTTTACTTTTATACCCGGCTCTTGATTCCCACCCCTAACCACAGTGGTGATAGACAGCACCTTGGGTCAGATTCTCTCCTCTTTTTGAAATCTCTTCAGGAACATTCAGATAGTCCAACCAAAAGAGTTAATTTGGTGATTAAAAATGCAGTGCAATAGCATGAGCAATGATGTAGCGAGATGGATGGGACCCTTAAACTTTAATGTCCATTCTACAAAATATTTAAACAGCCAGTCATTTTCCTGAAGAAGCAATTGGAGTTCAAATAAGTTGAATCAGTGGAAATTGAAGTTGGTGGCGGGGATGGTCTCCTCACACACTATATTATGCAGACGCTGGAAGCATTTGCGACACTCCTGAAAGCTTGCAATGCTATCGTGGCTTTACCCTCCGCAGTGCACTCCTTTCAGTATTAATTCTTGTAATGTGATTGGGTGCATGTAATGATTTTGGAACTGCATTAATTGAATTTGCTGCCGTGATTCATACTGCGCACATAACGCTCTGGTAAACAGGATCATGACCACATGAGCTGTAGGGTCCCTGCCGCTATGCGTAAGGAGGTTAAGGTGCATTACACGGACGTGTATAATCTGATCATGCTTTGTGATGGGTTTACGTGATAGATCCTGTCATGTTGTGATTCTGACGAGATGTTTATTTTGTCTGCCTTTTCCCCATGTCTTTCCTGTTGTTTTATTTCAGGCTAGAGGCTGTCCATTGTGGATGCTATCCGCTCTGTCCAAAGGCTCTAGTTTATCCGGAAATTTTCCCTGGTAAGACGGGTAGATTATAGGTTCAATGGAGAGGGTTCTGTGCAAACATTTGCTTGGGACACAGAAGCATAGATACATTCCTAAGAATATCTCTACGAAAGTACAAGCTGGTCATGGACTCACACACTGTCTGTTTTTCCTTCATCTTTTTGACTGACAATTTCATGGTGCACACTGCACCAAGTCCATCTAAAGTCTCAAAATCTTACAACATGTATGGTTCTCCAGAATGCTCTCTGTTCTCAAAATAACAAAAAAAAAAAAAAACGTGAACTTGCTGTAAGCAAAACTGTTAGACCCAGTAAATCCAAACTGTTTCCATTCCTCCCTGCTACTGTGAACATGAGTGCTCTCTGGTATAATGAACTCTCATGGGCTTCACTGAGTCTCTGCTAATAATCTTTCAGTTGAGTTTGGCTGCTTCAACAAAGTGGGAACCTTCCAGACTAATGGTCATTCTGGCCAGTGGCTTTTGTCTGTGCGCAGCACAGTTGATTGCCAGGACAGTTGCAGTAGTAATCCAGAGACACTAATGTCTGTTACGAGGGCTTCTGAGTCTTTGTTTTTGGAAGGGCGCTGTTTGATGAAGCGACCATGACAAAACAAGATGGTGATGCAAAGTGTAGTTGATGTATTCAAGCTTTGGAGAGCCAGAGAAAATAGGCCTCAACGTTACTCATTTATAATATAATAATGCCGTTTCATGGTCATTTGGAATTGAAAACTGGATGATTCCTCACAAGTCAGAATCCACTGCGCTGGCATGACATTTTGTTAAATAAATAACTGATAAATAGCTAAATCATACCACAGTTCAATAATGTAAAACATGGCCCCAGCATGGAGCGCTGTGCATTTTTAAAGAAGGAAGAAACTTGTATGTTATCTGCACTTTGAGTTTTTTTTTTTTTTTTTTTTTGACTCATGAAAAAGGGATTGTGCCCCTCCCCACTTGTGTGTCTTGCCCTCACTTCAGCTGAGTATCTGTACTCCACACCTGAGCAGCTTTGCAAGAGACTGCAGGCGTTTTGCAAGAGGCCCGATGTAGTCCGCAGGCATGGCGTGAAGGTACTGCAGTTATGAAAACACACACACACAGACACAAGCACAGACCTTTTCATTAACACATTCTCACATAGACCTACATTCACTTTCTCACCTATATCACGGTTAATCTCACTTATGCTCAGTTCACTTATAACACCTCCTGCAATTCCATTTCAGACCCCTCTTCCCACCCCCAATCTGTTCATTGTCTTCTCCTTCTTCTCCTTCCTCATTCCATCTCTTTTTGTCTGTTTTACATTGTTGTCACACCCAGGTGGACACAAGTGTGTATTCCTGGGAGGCCCTTGGAGACAGGTTCAGGAGTGTGCTGACTAGTGAAGGCCATGCCATCACGGAGCAGGCCCAGGCAGAGGGAAGTCCAGCATTGAGATATCCATCGTACGGGGTCCAGGGGGTGAACTGAGACACACGGATGGGGAGTCGACCCCCTGACCCCCCCCCCCCCCAACGCGCCTCCATGCGGTAGTTCTCCACCTTGCTCTCAGAGGGGCACAGATGTCCCATGCGACTGCACCCCTCCTCTTCTTCCCCTTGTGGACGCCACCACTAGGGTCGACACGACAGACATCCGCGTGACGATTTCAGACACCCCCCCCCAACGCACACACACACACACACACACACACACACACCCTCCCTTCCCCTTCACATGCAGGAGACGTGTGGTTTAAACGTGTGGTTTGACAGAAAAAAACAGAAAAGAGTCAGAGAAAGAGAAAGAGAGAGAAAAAGCAGGGGGGAAAAAAAGAAAACCTGTAACCGCTTTCATGTTTCCCATAGGCGGTGCCACCTCATATTTCCGCTCAGATCCGTTTTTATCCTTTGTGCCGGAGTACTTCAGGCTGGAATTCAGATTTTTTTCCCCCCTCTTCTCCCTCTCTCTCGCTCTCTCTTTGTCGTTCCCACTCCGACAGAGTGGCAGCCAAGTTGCGGCTTTATAAGCTGTGGGTTAGCTCTCCACCTGGGTTGCCAGGTTGTGGCATAGTCCCCGGGGGATGGCTTCAGTAAGGTTGACAGGAGGACAGGAATGCCTCCCTGACCAACATTCAGTCTAAATACAGACCGTTTGTTTACTCTGTGCATGGGATCGGGACTTTCTACAATTAACTCATAAAGGCACAAGTTTCACAAGTGTGCACATGTATTCATTTAAACTCTGAGTTCATTTGGACAAAAGTGTTTTCAAACTATTCCAAAAGTCAGTTGCTTTTATAAATTAATTCAGAATGACTCAGATTTTTATATGGCACTGCATATGATGACGTTTTTGCTTCGATCAACAAGACCTTTAATCGGCTGTGGCTCCTAAGAGGGCCTTCCCCTGTTGTGTACGCTACTTAAATGTATATACTGAAATTTCTCTGCAGGCGTGGTCTGCTGGCCTTTGGCATCTGCAGCTTGACTCATTGCAGGATTGTAAGCAGGATACACTCATGTGTTTTAAATGACTGTGTACTTTCATTAAAGCTAAAGATACGTCATCTCACATCGTCTGAAAGAACATCTTATAAATTTTGCCTGTACAGTAATGCTTATCCAGATCAAAAGTGTGTAATGGACAGGGCAGGCAGAAATATGTCATCTTGATTAGAGATGTCTTTACCATGTTTGATCATCAGATCCCGTGCAGTTGCTTTGATTGCGTTGTGCATCTGATGGCAGTGTCAGCTGAAGTACAGAGAACTGAACTGCTGAGAGCCAGCATGACGCAGAAGATTGTCCACCTACTCATTAGCCCATTGGGGCAGAATGCCTAGATCTTCTCACACTTTCAAAGAAGAGGGAGGTATGAAAGATTACTCCTTTTTTCCTCCTAAGTTTGATTTGTTCAGAGAATACTTTATGTGGGTGTCATAAGATTGGCCTCTAGGAAAATGAATAAATAAAGAGAATCATCAGAATTTCTTATTTTATGTAATTATGCCTTTTATTGCAAATGCACAAAAGATTCCGCTGACTGGTGCCATCTTCCATTTAAACTATGTAACTAATCCTGAGAATATACTGTATGCAAAATCTTGGCACTGAGTTTCTTAGTCAAACAACCAGTCTCCCTCTTTCTGTCCCTCTTTCCCCGCGATATACTTGTATTCATAAATGAACTAAAATCTATGGTAGACAAAATCTATTTTAGACATGTTTTTTGTGAGGGTCTGAGGAGGTGCACTTCTGCTTGTTTGCCTGTTTCCAAACAAGGGTCAATTCCAACACTGCCACGTTGATATGCAGTAGTTTGAGCAAGCGCCTCTACTCTCGATGGCATGTCGCCTCGAAATTATGTCATGAGAGATATTGAAAAATCATATGGAGTTTCTAGCTGGAAGTTAATGAAGGCGTATTGTGTCTGGAAGGCACATCAAAACTTGTCGGCAACCCAAGAAAAATAATGAATCCCAAGATCAAGTTGAGAGCAAAAAAATGGCTACCCTCAGAACAAGAAAGCACATTCGAGAGGAGCACGCTTACAGCTAAGACGAAAGCACCCAGAGCCTAACAAGGGGATAATCAAAGACACATTGTTTGCCTGTAATAAATTTCGATTGGCTTTATTCTTCACTCAAACCCGAACTGCGACATTTTATCACTCGGCTTTGATGAAAAGCCAGCAGAATTGATACCCTGAGACTGTTGGAGCTGAGGCTGACTATCACACCTTACCTAGAAACATACTGGCTCCTCAGTTTCTTTCAGCATCATATTGGAGTCCAGCTTAGGCTGTCACTATGGATTTTTTTCTGCCTCAAATGACTCATCTACTGGTGATTTGTTTTTTCTTTTCAACCTTTCACTTAGTAATGGTATGGCTTGCAGGTCTGATATGACATGAATCCCCAGTAGATCAGGACTGCAGCCAACAGTGTCAGCTCTTATCAGGGAAACAACAAGAGGGGACTTCTTCTGCAAACTACTAGCGTGGCATTGTAACTAATCCAGAATGCTTTAGTTTTGAACTGTTGCGGTGTACATGGAAATAGTGTGTGTGTGTGTGTGTGTCTTCATGTAAGAGAGAACAAAAAGAATTTAAAAAATGAAATCTCTTTGCCAAGTAATCACAAATTTAATCCCTTTGCATGATAATTATGTGATTTGGATGGCTGCGATGTCAGTGTGAATTAACTTTTGTGAATGGAAGCACTGTAATCATAAAATGCAACTGAGCCCTTTTCACCTTTTGCCCTCTGTGGAGATGCTTTACTATACTAAATAGATATGATCAAATTTCAACAGTCTTTTCATGAATTCAACAAATGTTTCTGATAATATTAAGCATATAGCCAAGTTGATTGTTTTTCTTTTTACCCTAGCATAAAAGGGCTGTACCTATTTCTTTCTTGATCTTATTACTAAGGTTACAAGTAAGTGTTGAAAAAAAAAATATATATATGTATATATATATATACATATATATAGTGTTTAGTAAGAGATAACCAACTAGTTGACCAGTTAGATGGTGGT
This sequence comes from Tenualosa ilisha, assembly GCA_015244755.2. Lineage (NCBI taxonomy): Eukaryota > Metazoa > Chordata > Actinopteri > Clupeiformes > Clupeidae > Tenualosa > Tenualosa ilisha. The sequence goes on along the minus strand of PYXC01000047.1, from coordinate 967,112 downwards.
GAAGAACCATTATTGCCATTGAACTGGTCACCTTGAAGGCCTTATCTCCCATTTGTATTTAGGATATACATTTATCTATATCTTTCTTTATATTTAGGAATCATTTTCATAAACTACAGAAAATAACCTATTATAGCTACCGTTAAGGGGGGAAAGTACAGTGTGAAATACTTTACTGTGGTTGTAATCGTTACCATTCATAAGATTCAAATTTTTTGGATCTACTTCAAAGGTAGCCAGTTATTTAAAGTTAATTCCCACCTCATCAACCAATCAGAAAAAAGAATCCAGTTGTTAAGTTAGATAATGTAAGTTAATGTAAGGTATATTTGAGATTTAATTAAGCATATTTGAAAATTTTCTAAGCATTTTGATGGCTAGCATCTGGTGACTACCTGATTGTCACCTTGAATCCTAAATCTGGTTTACCCCAAAAGTGCTTCTCTGGGCTCGGACGAAGAGACCGGAGCACTTCCAGTTGACCTAAGGTCGAGACCTAATGACGCCATAAACCCTATAACAATGCTGCTCTTGCAGCTTGCAAAATGTCACCCCGCACATAAAAACTTAATAGCAGCGTCCATAAACTGCTGTGTGCACTAAGCCTTTTCATTGGCCTGTTAATTCGCGTAGCTGTTCTCACTGTCTGTGTCGCATGGGACGCCGTGAGCGTAACTGCGCGTGCGTGTGTGTGTGTGTTTTTCATGCATGTGTGTGTATGGACCACCTCTGGGCTTAGTGGGAGTGCCAGCGCGCTTGCCCGAGTGTGTTTCTGATTAATTCGTTTCCTTGTGCTTCGCACACATGAGGTCATCATGATTTGATGGCCTTTTTTTTTTTTCTTTTTTGGCGTCCCCGCAACCCTTGCTGTGGTCCAATCCCTGGTGTTCCCCTCTGCTCACTATGATAGGGAGTGGCACCTCACAAGATAACCAGAACTCTAGCATCCCCTGAGGCGTTTACTACAGGAAAAAAAGAACCAATGAATCCCATGACATGACACATGGTTGTTTGTTTGTTTTTCTTTTTTCTTTTTTGTTTTTTTACGAGACATCACGTTCATCACACACCATTAAGCAAAATATTTCTTGTTATAATTCATTCAATCAAATCTCTTATTTATTTATTTTTTAAGTAAATCTTAATAACAGTCTGCAACCAATCAATATATGTAATGGAACATTTATCCACCCTGATTGGATGTGATTGTACTCTGAACCGCATCCAATTAGTATAAGTTTGCTGTGTGTGTATATATATGAAGATGTATTTAGTGCACGGGGGGAAATGCTATCTCTAGAATAACGGATATGCATATTTTAGCATATTCCTCAGCAGCAGAGAGGCGGAGGGAGGAGGAAGATTGTGTCACAACTATTGGTAATAAAGGTGAAGGATGGGGGTGGTGTGGATTGAGGGAAATATCTATCTCAAGTGTGCACTTCAAAGGCGTCTGGATTTAGGGTTCTGCGTGCAATATGCATTCTGAGCGAGGGGGCATGCGAGAGGGAAAGATGCACTGCCCATGGGCAATTGGAGTTTGGTGTGTGTGTGTGTGTGTGTTGAGATGATGTTTGTTTGTCCCCAGTGCTCCCATTTTACTAATACGAAACGCTTCTGGTGGCAGCTGACTGCTGTGGTTGTTGATAAGACCACAACCACTATTAATGACGCCATCACAGTCATGTTGCATTCATTAATGATGTATTTGTGGCCACACATACTTTTGGGAGCACTTTAATGGATGCATGTATGTCTAAAACACATGTGGTGTATGCAATACAAAAACAGTGCATCACTTATTGTTCAGTCAGTGACCCTGCCCTCATCCTATGGGTGACTCTGTGTTTTTAAGTAGTTTATTTATTTCATAAGAGGCCATTGACATTTATTTTTGCCCAGTCAAAGAGGTGATAATTGCGCTCTGGTTTGTAACTGATGCGTAATTGCTGCTGGTCAAATAAGGGAGACATTTTGTCCAGGACTTTGCCAGATGAATGTATTAAAGCAGGCTTTGCCTGCTATCCATGTGATGTAGGGATGTAATCATGGATTGCTGGAGAACATCAGAGACTCACAGTTGTATTGTTGTCAAGCATTTCACTGTTTTATAGCCTCAGTGAAATTAGGTTTAAATATTCATTTTGATACTATTACTATTATTATTCGCTCACTACTCCACTTTGTTATTGTCTGATACAGGCTCTATATATCTCTGTGATCTCTGATTAATCTTTAAGGATTTTATTTTATTTTATTTTATTGTACATCTTGTAGAATATAAGACATTTAAGGAAAACAGCAACAACAACAAAACAGGCAGATTATGCTTAGTCCACTTTCAGAAGAAAATCTAGACCTATTTCTTCCTCTATACTCATAGAGAGGAAGAGAGAGAGAGGGCAAGAGAGAGAAACAAACAGACAGAAAAAGAGAGAGAGAGAGAGAAAGAGTGAGAGGCTCCAGCAGAATGTCAGACTCACTTCCCTCCTCTGTTAGCATAGCCTCAAGCAACAGTAGTATGCACTGGCTTGGAAATCTTTGACCTGTTGATCCCTGTCTGAAGCACCAGTCTGCCCCCTAGAGGGTTCAGGTCATAACAGAGGAATGCAAAAGAGTCCACAGAGGGGTGGTGGAGTCGCTGTCTGTTCCTTGGTCAAGCTGATATTTTATTTGTTTATTTGTAGTTGTAGTTGTTGTCTTACTAATTTCCTAAAGTGTTAAAAATGGTTAGCTGTGTTTGGTAAATAAATAAGTTTACTAGACAGCTCAGACATCTCTGAGGTAACACCAGTGAGTAGAATGTTAATGTACACACTAACCCGTATAAATGCTCTGAATATTCAATAATTCCCAAATGTCAGAATTTTACTACAATGCAATGTAAGCATTACTGTTTAAGGAAAGGAAATGGTGCAAGTGCAATTATGAATACGTTGTTGTACATTGTCAAGTCTAATCAAAGGCGAGAGCCAGTAATATATAAATATATAAATAAGCAATAAACAATAGTGATGAGGAACAGAGTAGGAAAATGAGACTGGTCTCTTTAGCTGGAAAGTTGTAAATGAATGGTTGAAGGCATTCTGAAAATAGTGTATTATCAGCAAAGCACAGTAACATTAATTTCACGCCTCAGCGACAAGCCTGGTTCTGTCCCTCTTGTTTATTTGATGCTAAACACCTTTCAGCAATGACTGAAAAATAATTGAAAAAAAAAAGTCAAAAAACAAAAACAGCAACAGTTTCTGTCTGAACTGCTCTGCTGGTATGTTGAGTTCTAACCAAATTACAGGGCTGCAGGTTCCATCATTTCCATTCCAACAGTGCCAGCAGTTCCAGGATTTGGTGGTTTTGGCGGTCTCAAAGGTGCTTTGTAAATAAAACGTACAAGAGTAAAAACTAAAAACAGCTATATAAGCAGCTAAACTTTCAAATTTAAATCTAAAAACATGTGCCTCACTCAAAGTAGGGTATATATTAATAACACACTATTTATTTCCATTTTAGCATACTGGTATATGACTAATGTGCATGTGGTTAATGCTGAAATGCTTGTTTTATATTTGCTGAATATTTTAATGTAAACATTCTTGCAGTCCTTTTTATGTAATGTCACATTTTTGTGCATGCTATCATATTAATTTAATAATTTAATAACTGCATTCGAAAACTAAAATAAATAAATGAATAGCACAGGATGCTAAATTGCAATTTTATTTAAGCCTCCTAACGTGCTGAAAGATACAGATGAATATATTTGAAGCAGTTGTTAAACAGTGTATCCAAATGACAGTGTAATCCACTACAGCACTAAAACACCAATGAGTGACTGTTACCAAAGAATGTTCTTGATTTAATGCCACACACAGGGACTCCACTGTCGCTAAAAAAGTGTGTCATATTAAAATTCAACATTCAAAATATTTGAATATCAAATAGCAGCTTTGGGTCCCTTTACATGGACTGACCAAGGATCTTCAGAGGACTAGGAGTCCCTGGAGCCAAGGCATTAAAGGTATCATAATTAGCCAAAGGCACACATTGATTCCACATTATGCTTTATACTCATGCCATATGGGCCAATTTGATTTCATTGCGCCGGTGTTCCTGGTGTGTGCGTGTGCACATGCGTGTGTGCGTGCATGTGTGTGTGTGCACATGTGTGTGTGTGCGCGCACATACACACATGCATGTGTGCATCTGACTGCATGCATATGTGTGTGCGCTTGTAAGTTTGGTGTGTGTGTGTGTGTGTGGTGTGTGTGAGTGAGTGAGGGAGAGAGAGAGCAAGAAAATAGGGGAGGTGGGGAGGGAAAGGGAGAGTGAAAGAGAGAGAGAGAGAGAGAAAATAGGGGGGACAAAAAGAGTTGTCCTCAAGTGACACAGTCATATGCTATCAATATGCTGCCATGCTCTTTTGTAGCCCAGTCGCAGTTTTAATGGGGCCCGGTGGTTAAGGCATGGCAAGCCATGGTTCACAGGGACACTGTATTGTTATGCTTTCATTTACTTTTTTGGGCCCTTTTTCTTTCTCCCTTTCTTTCTTTCTTTTGACTGACTGACTGACGTTCTTGTTTCCATGAAGTTCTTCCAAGAGGGACACGGAGACAAAGGGGGTGCTTCAAAGGGGCTCTCCCGAGCTCCGTGGTCTGCAGTTATTGTTTGAAATTACTTTGAGGACTTGGCTTGTTGGAAGAGGAACACACATGCCGTGCACACATCTAGCAGATGGAGCTGGTTGATGCCTACTGCACCTAAAAGGACAGAGGCGTGTGTGTGTGCGTGTGTGTCAGCATTTTGCCTCTCATTCTTGCAAGCCATCAGTGATTGGAGTTAGTTAGTGTCAAGAATGCCCAGATATGCCCAGCGATCGTTTTGGTTTGTTATCCACTTCGCTTTAGCATGGTTGAAATGTCATGTATCACAGCCACATCTTTCTTTTTTCAGTTTCCTTTCCTTCTGTCTCTCTTTCTTTTTGGCCATAGTGCCTTCGGAACGATCCCAAAAAAAGCAACATGAACACGTCTCTGAATATGAGATAAGCCCAACGCACATCTTGAGAAATTGCTGTGTTTGGTGTGCTGTGCTGTGCTGTGCTGTGCCGCGCGCCGCGTTCCTCCACTGCTGCACGGCCAAATGAAATGTAGCGCTGAAAGCTTTGGTGGCCTGCCGGGCTCGTTACGCTCTTAGAAAGTGTCTCAGTGTGCCAGGAGGGAGGTCACACGAAGCTGGATTTCATTTCTGTCCCTCTCGTTTTGCTTTTTTTTTTGTCATCTTTTCTTTCTTGCTCTTTCTTTTTCGTTCGTTCTTTTTCGGCTGAGATGTAGTGAAATGCAGAACCACAAAGAGCTGGAGTGTGTCACCGCTATACACACTAAGAAGAGTGCACGCACACACACACACACACACTCACTCACTCACACAAATATATAAACATGCATGTACATAAGCTCTCTTCCACATTCACATTTCCTCACACAGACATGCAAACAGGCAACATGTCCAAACACATACAAAGCCACCATCACACCTATGCACACCCATACATGTCCATATAGATACAAACACATGCACATACAAGCAACGCACACACACACACACACACACAGTGTATTCTAACCCAGCCAGTCTTCATTACCAGCCAGAACGTTGCTGCATGAGGCGTCTGATTTAACAAAAATGCAGCGTCGGGAGACAGCCTTTCCCTGTAATTATAGACTTTCTCTTATCTCTAACCCAAGAGAGAGAAGGCAGAGAGTAAGGGAAAAGGAAAAAAAGGGTATGTGTGTGCGTTCTCTCTCTCTGTCTCTCTCTCTCTCTCTCACTCACTCACTCACTCGCTCTCACACACACACACATTCCACAGAGACAGTTCAGTGTTGGCCTGTAGAGGACATGAAAGAAGAGGGCCACATGGGAATGTGAGAAGCGCTGTGGCAGTTTGATTTGAAACTGATGGCCTGATGGCTATACATCATCCTCCAGTGTTTGGGCCTTGCCAGAGATCAATACAAGCAACACTCAGCTCACACATGAACACACTTGTATTATAGACAACAACAACAACAACAAAAAAAATGGAATCAGGAGAAAACCAGACTACTTGTGATGAAAGACACTCTGTCGTGTAATCACACAAACATCTTTGCCTCAGAATAAAACCAAAATGAGGTGTCTCAATCTGTCGGAATTATTAAAGGCGTATTATTCTGCGTCTGGGATGGAGGGTCTCTCACAGCAAAATGTATTTAAAGGTTCATGCTGAAACACTGTACTGTTGGGTATGCAATCTGAAGATCATGCATTATTGTTCCTGGACACTGGGGAGCCAGTGGGGAATGTAAGGATAATTCCTTGGTCTAGAAGCCTGTTTTGTCAGGTGAGTCCGTCATTGGGGGTCCAGTAGTGTTCTTATTGGGATTAGTGGGATGTGTTTGTGTCCTCTGGTGTGCTTGTGTATGAGGTGCTCCTCAGGTTCCATATGTACATGTTCATGCGTCGCCTGGATGAGTCAGAGAACAGTATTAGCTTTGACCAGGGCATAATTATCCAGGTTTGGAAATATGCTAGTCTCATCATCTATAACGGCTGATTGATTGTCTGATTGATTGGTTGTTCTCGCTGAATTTAGAAAACCATATTTGTTGATAGCCCTCAGTACTAGTTGCCCCTCTGCTGGTACAATATGGCGGAGTGATGCATTTTATCTCCCTCCCTCAGTCAAGCTGTGTGTGTGTGTGTGTGTGTGCGCGTGTGTGTGCGTGTGTGTGTGTGTGTGTGTGTGTGCCTGCACTGGCTCTGGGCTTGCGCCACACCACACCACGCCACGCCACACGGCGGGGGAGTGCGGCATGGATACAGGTGCCCAGTGAATACCACCATCTGCCTGACAAGGCCCAGGGGGACTCCCACTGCAGGGCATGGGCTTTGGGTTGGGGCAATCCTGGATTGATTAGATCCACTTACCCTCTGGCGTCCCACATGAGTATGGCAGGCAAACACATCTGCCATTGTGTGCAAGCCTACGGTGTGGGACAAGGTTCAATTTATTTGTGGCTTTATTTATTTATTTTTATTCATTTTCTTACCTTCTAAAGAAAAACATATTTCTATGCTTGAGAACTGCATGTTTATTACACAATGTGCAGTGAAAATTAAAGGAGGATTTGAATGGGAAGTCTCAGATGTTACTGTTAAATTATAATAAGGATAGAGGGGGTGGTGCTGCGCTTAAACTGGGGAAAAGCCAAATTACCTTGTAATGAAGGAAAGCATCGTAAAACTATGATGTTTTGCTTTCGGTTTATTTAGAAAATCCTTTGGGGTAATTTCAATCGTAGAAACCCAAGTTACATCAGTTGCTTTTATTTACTTGAGGGACAAACATGTTGTTCACTGCACCACATCTAGATCAGCTTGTTAAAAAAGTCTTATCATCCCTCTTTCAAATCCAGTGCTCTCCTATGTATCATATCCCATGCAGTCCCATTCAAAAGCAAACTGTCAATTAAAAGAAACAGGGTTCCAGAAACTTCTCTACTTCCTACTAATGTGAACCACGAGCACCAAAAGAGTTTGTCCTCAAAAGCTATGTTGTACATTGTATATTTCTTGTAATTTTATAGTTCCAAGTGTAGGACAGAGACAGTTGTAACCAAAGATTAATATGGCACACTAGCACGAAAGGGGAAAGACCGGGCCATTGCTTTTGAATTGATCAGTGCATGTCTGCATGGGGGCGCCTCTGTTAATTGTGGGCAACCATGGACATGTTGGCGTGTGTTGTTGCTGATGACAAGACGTTTGGGCCCTGTGATTGTGATTAGACAACCCAGAGTGCCTCTCGCTTCTCTCTCTGCAGCATGATCTACTGATGGCTTTCAGGAGTGGCTCCATAAATTGTAGTCTGATGGCAGGGCCTTAATAAGGAGGGCTTAATAGAGAATAATTATTTCTTCCTGCCATGTTTGTGTGTGCGTGTGTGCATAGGAGGGTGGAGGGTAAGCTAATGTGTGCACAATTGTGTTCAGTATAGGCTCGTAAGAGAGGTTTAGAGTACCAAGTGCGTTTCTCTGAGAGTGTACAGTTTTGGATGCTTGATTGTGATTACAGCGGTAACCATGAAATAAATATAGTTTGCTTCAAACTATCTCTTATCCCACAGGTCTAAATATTCATTCTGTGGAAAAAAAGACGATGGGAACAACTCAACACAACGCCTCTGTTTGTAACATCCGTTTGCAATGGCACTAATACATTTACAAGGACACAATCCACAGACTTACATAACAGGCTTTTAAAAGAGTAATATTTTTAGGTCAACTTACTCATACTGAGAATTGGACTTATAATGTAATTCTGATCGTCAATTAGCCAGAATTCCCCTAATGACTTCACAACAGAACTTCGGCCCATCAACGCACAACAGATTCATTCTGTTGAAATCCAACAGTACATTTGAAGGGGGAAATCCAGTCTGATCTGTTGTCATTAGCTACTGTCTGTCGGTCATGCACTCTTGCTTGTCTCCTCGTTTGTGACCTCACTATCTATTTTTCCTGTGTTAACAGCAACGACCTACAGCCTGAGGCCTGACAGACTGTGTTTTCATGTATCAATGAAAGAAACAATTGAACAGTGTAGATCCTTTTACTCTGCATGGATTGCTGGCATAAGGCATATATGTCTTTATGACTGATGAGGATTAGCTGTGTCAAATGGAGTGATCAGAGCGCATTACTGTGTTCAGTTCTATACATGGCACACAAATGCGGTCCGGTATAGTAAATGATGTTGGCACATTTACTTTTGAATTAAGCTTTTTTTAAACTTAAATAGCCAAAATGCAATTTCTTAGTTAATCTACTATTTATCATATTTGTTCATTTAGAATCAGTGCAAAATCAGAAGAGGTGCAGTTCATAGATGAATCCCAGCCATGGGTATATCAGCTAAAGCGCTAACAACCCCACCTCTACAAGTATTATATTGCTGTACTATAGATCACCTACATGGACATAACCTGAATTTGATGTGCACACTGTAAATTACAGAATCACAGAGTAACAAAGACTTTATTGTATTTATTGCAAGAAATGTACAGAAGAAAACTACATGTGGCCAATACAGTGTATTCAGTACCTGAAGATGCAGAGATGGAACACATACAGTAATCATATTTCAATCATCTTTGAAATAACAATTCAGTAACAGATGAATCTGAGGCCTTCCTTCATGTGGTGCATCTGAGTCAAATAAAATGTTTGGTTTGTGTACAAATACAAACCACTGTATGATGTTAAAAGCAGCTGAAAATATTCTCTGAAAATATTCTCTTTATATATTTACAGCAAAAAAATATATATACATTGCAGACTTTTAATTATCTAAAAGTCAAATTCCTTAGAGCGAAAATACACTTCTCAGCAAACTTGATTGTCAGGTTACACTGGGTAGCTTCTTCTCTCATACAACATCTGTATTACATATTATGTATTAATTAAAACTAATAATATTAATATCATATTCTCCTGTTTAGCCATCATGTGCTTCTTTTAAACATCATCTTTTCCAAAAATTTCAGTGCTCTCAATGAGAATGTACTCCACAATCTGATTTTGGTATACCATGTTGACCGCCATGTTTCCAAAATCCTGCTCGGGCCACATAAGAGTTGGACCAAACACAATACTGATGCCTTGTGTTGACATGAGATTCTTTCTGGAATGGCATAGAATTCTGAAAAGGAACAACAAAGAAGAAGAAAAAAAACGGAATCAGTATTAGGAGCTTGCTATGTATTGACTTGCGAAAGTGCTGCATGTTTCATCTCTAGCTAATCTGTGTTAAAACTTACAGATGTACAGCTGACAGCAAACTATGCCTAAGACTCGAAATGTCTTACCACAAGCAGCAAAACACTGGCAGTCATTTTAAGCGCATATCTTCCACACAACCCGAGAAAGATTTACATGTTTTTTTTTTTTTTCTTCCTCTCTGTAATTTTATGTTGCAAACGGCAAGCCCTTTGTAACGCCATAAGTCATCTGTGAGGCGGAGGACAGAGTGTATTTGAGGACTCTCGCCTGGTTTTCTGCGGCTCAGCCATCCTCCTCCCCGAGCTGAGGTTTTGGCCCGCGCGCAGACACAATCAATACAAGAGGGTGACCTGGCTCGTGGACGCTCAGGCTCAGGCTCAGGCTTAGGCCCAGGCTGGTTTGATGCAGCAGTCGAGGGTAAGGAGGGCTGTGGGATGAGGGGGGAGGGAGAGGTGATGGAAGAACTGTGGCAGAGGGCTCGGCTCCAAGCCTCCGGTGGAACGTGGCCTAAGACCTCTGAGGTGGGATGAGTGTACTCACTCGCTCGCACAAATCCTCCGCTTTACAGTGAGGAGTCTTCAAAAAGAATTAGGAGGGCGAATGTGTGTGTGTGCGTGTGTATTTTACATGTAGACTACCAGAGAATTTGAGCACAGTTGTGTTGTTGCCTTGGAAACTAGAAAGAGTGGGCACACTTTTTTTGTGTAAACTTACTGGGTGTCAACACAATAATCCAGAGTTCATAATATACTGAATATGTCAGATGTATTGAGATATAAACATTTACAGTAATCAATCATTTACAGTAAAATAAGGAATGCTCACTTTTTTAATGTTTTATTTTACAATGTTGTGTCTACAGTACCTGCCTCCTTTACATTCTCTCAGCAGCTGTGAAGTACAACTATGTCACTCTTCCTGGAAAAGAGATGTGTGGGAAACAGATGCCTAAATAGGACTGATTATAAGGTAATGAATTCCAGGCGTGGTGCATAGTTACAGGTGGGGACGCCTATTACAGGAAGTTTGCTCATCAGCGGCCATTAATCAGTCCTATCAAAGGCTCATTAGGGCACATTAAAAGACTGTTTTAGGAAGTTATCATTCACATGTGCCCTCCTTAGCCCAGTGCTCGCAGTATGCCGAGAGGAAGAAGAAAGAATGTGACTTAAAAGAGAAGAACTTAAAAGCATGAAAAAAATGCTCTTTGATCGTGAACCTGAACTGCACAAGACTGGATTTGACGGTTGGCATACGAGCGTGGTCCATCGAGAGATGAGCCGTGTAGGGAATCGCTGTTTGAGGCTCCACGGTAATCAAAGGAGTGCGATTTTTAAAAGGCCGTTCCCTCTAACAAGTGCTCACAATAATTCTCCATTAATGTGTGTAATTAACCCCAGCGCCATCGTATTCCCCTCTAGATCTCTGCTGGCCACTCGGCCTGCCATCAGCATTTTAAGTTAATTAGAACACTCAGATGTAAGGATCTGGGCTGTCACGGCTAATGGTCCACTAATGATCTAACGTAAGGTGATTCAATTTCCAAATTGACATAAGTTGCCATAAACAAGGCATTTGGCCCACGCATCTAAATTGCAACTTCACTTCGGCAAAAAATATTGCCACTTCTCCTTGTGCTGGACGCAGCAGAAATTGTCCACAACACCAGTGATTATCATGATAATGAGACTAATAGTGCAACCTAATAGTTCTACATTTACAGTGCATTTTGCACACGTGCTTTTAAATGTCTTAGAGAGGTTTAAACAGGAAATAATGCTCCTTCCCATTTGGTTTTAAGTAGAGCCATTAAAAATGATGAATGTCAGAAAAAAAAGAATGTCAGTAAATGATGATTATTTTGTGTATATATATATATATATATATATAAACCCTGTTCAAGGCAGAGACAGTGGATTGATACTCTGGACCTTAAAAACCTGCAAACATTTGTATTCCATAGCCATAAAATGTCAATAACAAATTAGATAATGAAGACAATTGACCAAGATGGGCCAGTGGAGGTGGGCCCCTTCATAGTGATCATAGTACTTTTAAAACTTTTGAGTAAGCAAAATGGCGCAGTAACAACTGAACCGTAGCGACACAGAGGAATCTTGGCACTGGTGGATAGGTAGCCCACACATTAGAGCATTATCAGTTTTTAAGCAGCCCCACTGATGCACTTCCACAAAGTGTTTAGTGTGTGTGTGTGTGTGTGTGCGTGTGTGTTAGTGTGAGTTGATGCGCGGACGCAAGCGTGAGCACAGCTTCGCCAGTGGCCGGCTTAACCGGCAGTGACCGTGCGCCACGCTCGGTTGCATCTGACAAATCATTGATAGCCTCGACGTAAGCTGACATGTGCGGGCTCAAGATGCCAGTGGTCATTAATTAGCATCTCATTTCCACGCAGGGGGATGACAGGAAGTGCTGGATGGCGCGCGACGCCGCTGTCCTCCCCCGCCTGGCAGGCCTGCGCTAATTGGGTCAGGCTCGCCGGCTCCTTGAGGATCATGGGACGAATAATAAATTGAGGTAGGAAAAAAAAGGGGGGGGGGGGTGAGGAGAGGAGAGGAGGGGAGGGGGTGGGGGTTGGGTTGGAGGCATCGCTGTGAGGTCTGAACTGCGCCAGTGCTCCTCGTGTTAATAGAGGCTGGCCCCGGCTGAACCGAGGCGATAGTGCACGCTGATAAACCAACCGTGGCGGGTGTTTGTGCAAACCCCAGCCCCCACTTCCCCAAAGTTTACTGTGAAGCAGGAAGTGGCACTGTGCAAAGAGAAGACTGCTGCTGTTTTAACTGTGCGCCAGTGACAAAGGGCCTTCACCAAGTGAAGAAAGACATCACTGACACTGATCATGTATAGTATATGTCTACACAAATGCTCTGCAATTTACACTACACTCCTACGTGTGTGTGTGTGTGTGTGTGTGTGTGTGGTTTATAGAAACATTTCCTAATTTTTGGAAATACCTTCTTGCAAATGGCATACAGTTTGTTCAGCCACAGATATTTGCCAGTCTGAACTCCTATGGTTGGTTTTCCACACTGGCTTGTGCTTTAGGGCTATAACTCTGAGCAGACTCTCCACACAGCCAAGGTGCGTGATTAAAAATGACTATAAATAATAGGAGGAGCACAGGGAGGATAGCAGACTGGGAGACAGGGGAGCCTTTTCGATGACTATGACCCCCCTACCGCCACCACCACCACTGCACCCCCACCTCCCTCACCCAATGATCAGCTTGCCTTGCCACAGAGGTTTGCTACGAAAGGTTTATTTTCCAGCATGCGGTGAGCGAACCTTGAATTAACGGCAGAAAAACAGACCTCGCAGCTCCTTTAAAGCCCTTGTGGTAAATGGGAAATATGAGCATCAGTGACAAAAACACCCACAAGAAGAGGCATAAATAGAATGGGTAAGCGAAGGTACGCTTGAGAAAATCTGGTTTCCTTGACCACATCATCACAATGCGAGTACACAACTGGTTATTGAATCCAGGCTCGGGTGGACGCAGGGTGGGGAAGAAATGACACAAAAAAAAAAGAGAGAGAGAGAGCACGGGTACAGCGAGAGCCCACAACAAAGCGCTCGAAACTTCCCAGACTCCTACGCCACTCCCAGCGCAGCCAAAACCAGAAAGAAAATATAACCCCCAAGGAAAACGGGACACTAAAACACACTTCCCCTCTTTGGTATGAATGCCACAGTTTGAGCAAGGAATGAACACACACACACACACACATAGAGAGGCAGACACAGGCAAAGTGACAAACAATTGCCCATTCTTGATTTGAACATCCTGCTCAGCCAAGCAGGAGGAGCACAGCCATTTTTTTTTCCTGAGAGAAGAAAGCCACCTGAAAAAGTGAGATGCTGAATCCCATTTTAGGTTGTGTGTGTGTGTGTGTGTGTGTGTGTGCGTGTGCGTGTGCGTGGTACATGACAAAAATGTTTCCAGACTACTTGCAAATTTGGATTAAGTTCAGTGAGAAACAATATGCACAGGACTTCTCCTCCCTATTGCGAACAAAAAAACTTCTTTCTTTCACCATTTGGTCTGAATGGTCCGTCTCATCCAAAAAACCCTACTTTTAGAGAGAGAGAGAGAGAAAGAGGGCAGGGAGGGAAAAAGGAGGGAAGTGACAGAAACAGAGAAAGATGAGAATGAGTGAGAGAGTTGAGTAGAATTGAAGAAAACGTGGCAACACACTAAGCAGTTGAGCAAGACCAATCGAAGCATTAGGCTGAATGTAAATGGGACCACATCAAGTGGGCATGGGAGTGGCTCCCTCTAAACCCAGTGCTTGGCCCTCCAAACCTGGGCTACATGCCCTTATTATTCCTGCAGCAGAAAGTGAATGCGCCATGACTCCGACAGACTCTGTGGCACTGCCGGGATTTACGTTGTCCCCACAAGTCGTTGAAAAGGTCTGGGAAAAGAGCATATGTCTTGAAGTTTATCTGTTTCACTCATTAAAACTGAGAACGTGACTGGTGTTAGGCACGCCTACTATTGCTTGTGTCATTTCGACTGAAATAGTTTTCGAAGACTGAGTGACTGAGTTGGGTTTGGCTCAAGAAAAAGAAAAATCTTAGTAAGGCCTTGAATAGATTTTTTTGTGTGTGTGTGTTTCTGTGTCTGTGTGTGTGAAAGAGAGAGAGCATATGTGTGTGTGTGTGTGTGTCAGTTGGTTAATCTACATCAGTGTACAAGATAAAAACTATAGGACAGTGATTTTTCTGTAAGAAAACACCAGCACGTCATCTTTGTGAGTTGCATTGGATTGCATCCCATCTCTGGTGAAGATGGGTGGAACCTGGCATGTGAAACCAAACAGACTTCAGTTTGAGAGCCAAAGGGCATGTTCCATCAGGGGATGTATGTGTGTATGTGCGTGTGTGTGTATGTGTGTGTGTGTGTGTGTGTGTGTGTTGGGGGGGGCGGGGGTTTGCTCATCAATCTGAGATGAGTCTCTTGGCCCCTCTGGCAGGGCGGTAAATGCACGTAAGGGTAAAAATGGGGATAAAACTCCCCTCCTGGGAGATGGAGTTAGCCATATGGCCCCGTGGGCTCTGCCAGCACGGCCATCCTGGTCTCGTGTCCTCACAGCCTCGCAGCCTCTTCTCTCAGCCCTGCACCATCATGTGCAGCATGGACGAGAGAGAGAGAGGGGCACATTGTCGGAGAGAATTCTCCTAGTGATTAGCAGGCTTTCCAATAGCCATCTGGGTAACAGTCACTCTCGAAATTGTTATTTTCACCACGGGTTCTGTAGTAAGTAATTCACTTGTCAATCCTTGATAAGTTATTCGCTGACTGTAAGTTGTCTGCGTTCCATTACTGTTGGTGTGTTCACATTTCCACTCGCCCGAAGTGGTGTAACATATGCTAAATATAGTAGGGCTATACTACGTTGTATTCATCTTTATGGCCAACTCTTTGGTGGCATCTGAAATGGCCACCCACCTGAATGACAGGGGGGTTCAGTTCATGAATTGGAACTCAGAAAGCTCTTTAACATGCTCAGCACTCCTGCCCACCCACAGTCCTGAATGACATGAACCTTCATACACTCTCCGGTGGTCCACTATGGACATATGAGAGCTTGGCACAGCTGTTGCAAGGTTTATACTCGTTAAAAAAAAAAAAAAAAAAACACTGTGTAAGATTGAACCTTGCTGCTCTTAAATTGAAATATAAATAAATTTAACATCAAGGCACATTTTTTTCTCTCATGATACCAACAGGAGGTGGTAACAGGTATTGGGATGTCTTACTTTTGTAGATGTCTGAATAAGAGCTTCATGGTGTTGTGGTTGGGCTTGGGAAGTTGATGGACCAGTTTCTTCACGACCTGCACCTTCTGTTTGGGATCCTTTGTTTCTGCGTGGGAAAGAGGTGTGTGCATGTTCAATATTCTGGCCCACCGGAGTGACAGACACAAATACACTGCAGGCACCAGATTGTATTAGTTGCCCAACTTCCTTATTACATCCACATGCGCAAGTTCTTATTTGACTGCAAAAAATGTGATGCTGAGCACAATAAGGGTACAATGAGGGTAATAACACTTTTTTTTTTTTTTTTACTGAACAAAACCATAACAGTGTGTGGGTTCTGTATGTGTGTCTGAGCATGTGCACAGAGAAAAGGGTGGTGTGTGTGTGTGTTTTGTGGGGGGGGGGGGTGTCTGGTACTTTTACAGTATACTATGACCAGTGTACAGCACAAAAGCGAGTTCATTCAAAGTGCTTCCTGTTCGCAGCCTTTTGCTCTCCCGCCCCCTCCGGATCCCGCTCCAGTTGTGTGTGAGCGGACAAGGCAGACCGATGTTTTGGGTCTGCAGTGATTCCTAGTCCTCTCTCTCTCACATCAGAGAGCCTCAGCCGTGACATAATGATGTCTAATAGAGGGATCCCATTAAAAGCTGTTAGGTTGTAACTGGAGCCCCGCGATCGTTGACCCCGGCCTCGTAAGCTCCTCTTCGCCCCAGCACAGAGCCACGAGACACCCCCCACTCTGCCTTTTTAAGGCACAGGAGGACCCCCTTCCCCCCTCCTGAGGCACAGGACGCCCCCTGACTCAAGGAGAAACACCAGAGAAGCCATCTTGTCCATAATCTGCTTTCTTTTCCCTCTGCTAATGGACCCATGTGACCTCTGACCTTGAGAAATGTGCTCCATTCATCACAGAGTCCCACAGATCTGTACTCTTCAGTCATATCCATATCGTTGAGAGGAAAGGCACTATAAACTAAGCCAAATATTTGCCCAGGAGATTAAGGAAATTCAAATAGTTTGTTCAAGATATGCCAGACAACTAAGACTTCACATTTATCAAACAGTTAGTAGAGGAATTTATCACCAGTCACTGCAGGTTAGGGTAACGTATTTTATTACCCAGTCCTTATTTTCTTCTATTTTTTACTATGTGTGTCCTTAAATTGATATCTACATATAAACATTTTATTTCAAGACTTCAACAGATTGAGAAAGGCTTTCACTACAGAGAAACAATTGGACAGATATTGTACAGTTAGTTTGGCCAGCTATTACTCCTAAACTCTTTTCTTGAGTCACTGTTATATTGATGACACAAAACAGTCCTAGTGAATCAGAAATGAAACAGACAGCAAGATATTTACCCAGAGCTTGTCATTATACAAATTCATCATCCACCAGCCAGCTAAAGATCTGCACCTAAAGCTGAATAGACTGTGTTGCATACTTTGATCACTGATGTGAAAAGTAATCATGGCCTGCTACTACAGGGCCCTCACTGACAATAGTGAGTTCTGCCCGCCTCCCCCCCATTAGTATGGAATGAGGACAACGTTGTTGAGTAGAAAAGTAGTGGAGCTCCTCGTCAACTGTACCAGTGAAGGAGGCCCCCTGGGTATGGTCGGAGCAGATGTCTGCGTGTACACACCGAGCTGGCATGGGCACCCGGTAGCAGATGCCTGCCTCCACTGCCAGGTCTGCCAGTTGAGCACAGACGGGCGAACACGTCCTGGGATTGAGCAGAAGCATGGGCCAAGGCCCTGACCTTCTGTTGTAGGTAAAGCCTGCTGCTTGATTGGTTTGGTCTGTTAACACTTCCTTGCTTTGTCATCACGGTCAATTAGACGTGCTTTTTATCCCAGTGAAAAAAAAGGGGGGGAAGAAACACGAGGTTGGGAACAAAACATACGGCCGGAGACGTCTAACCATCCCTTCCTGTCCCGGTGCAGTGCAGTCACGACAGAAAGAGCTGGACTGTGACCTGCACACTTCCCTCTTGTGACATCTGATAACTTTCCTCCCCATCCCCCCCTCCTCCCGACTTGCCTGAATCCTGCAAAAACCTGGCACTGCTGGAGAATCCCAACCAAAGGCCCACGGTTATGCAAAGAGGCAAAGGCTCTAACTTTCCTGGGGCTATAACAAATCAGTGGCAGTCGGCCTCTAAAATATTTAATCTGGTCATTACTGCTGGCAAAAAGGACAGCACTCACTAATTACTTAGCCGTTGGTAGCTAACATATTGGAGATGCCCCCTCATCCTCCATGTCTGACAGATGGCCGGGATGGAGTCATTAATATATAACAAGCCTCCATGCTCACATTTAGATGTGCTGATTCACTGCTGCCCACCTCAGAGCGAGTCAGGGCAGGGAAGAGCAGGGTACTCCGAACAAAAAATAGCATCAGTGAAAGGTCATTAGGTAGAAACCATCTGAAAGTTTACAAGAGTCCAAATATTGAATCCTGAGTAGGAAAATCATTATCCATGTTAATTACCATCCACCTTTTTTTTCTGTGCTCTTTGGCCACGACTATGCACATAATTGTCCACAATACAGACAAGCTGAGATTGTTGGGGAAAATGTCTCTAATCAATCTCAATCTTGCCATCTGAACCACGAGCTCTCTGTGGTTGGAATGTCATTTGAGGGAAAAAAACGAAACGTTCTGCACTCGATTTAGCCTTCTTTTTTTTACGCCTGCATGGTCCCAGGTTACAGCATTAGGCAGGATGTTTTGAAACCAACAGGGACTTGAGTGATTTATGATGTTATGACAAGAGAGAATTACAGCATTTCAGACATTTCCCAATAGAATCGATTTTTAGGCACAGAAATAAACATTTTCTCTTTGTCTTGCAGGCTCTGCTGCCCGACTGCTTCAACCTGGCAATGTGACCTGAGAGGTCGGAGGCCTTAATTCCCTTTGTGCCAGATAACTGAAATCTAATACTTTGAGATCAAGCACCTGGTAAACAAACACATCGGAAAACGGAAATGTATGTAGATAAGTACTGAGAGTGTGTTGAATGTTTAAAACCTTTTAAGAACTCACTAATTACCGAAGAATATAGTCATACTTCTGCATGAATCTGTACTTCAGTTATATGCTCCTGGCAAGAATCAAGTAGTCTTAAAAGAACATAGTGTGAACAGAGATATGTGTCTGTACAATCGACAGCTATACTTTTCTACATTTACAGATGCCGCAAATGTGATATGAATGAATTCCTAAACAAAACTTCTGCTCACTTCCTGATTCATAACAAAACCTGCATGATTAAATGCCTAGTTCTGAGTTCTGTGGTAGTGTTCTCAGAACAACTCAGTGTTTAACTGTAAGACAATTGTTGAGATTCAGTGCAGAAAAGGACTGCATCTTCTCCCTCTGCACTGCTGGCACTTGAGTTTTGAATGCAGTCTGTGCAGAAGCCCAAGGCATTGTTTTAGGAAGGCCCAGAATGACCCACATTCGTCCTGGATCCCCTGTGTGTACAGAGTGAAATGATTATCAGTGGCCCCCACTTGAGCTGCTGATGATTTGATGTAGCATCTTTAGCCAGTGCGGTTCTTTGCAGTCCTCTCTCCTCTACTGCAACAGCCGCTTGCCATCAGCATTGCGTCAAATCTTATCCAATGAATGCAATTGAACTTATAAAAGTTAGCAGTATAAGACAGATACTCTGACAGATAAACAAAGGTTTAACGTGAACGTCAGTGGACTGAGTGTGTCTGTGCCGAAGGAGGCTGTGATCCCTTGCCTTGTGCATGCAGGATATGCATGCCTCAGCTCCTAAAAAGCAGTGGATATAATCCAATTACAAACACTGGAGTGTACTTTGCTCAAATAAAGCTTACTGCACAACCTGATCTCCAGGCTTAGTCTGCTGGCTTACTTAAACCCCATCAAGGCAAATATTAGCACAGTGCAAATAGTCCTGCAGGTTATGATTAAGATTTTAAATGTATCCCAATTGTATGCTTTTGGTTAATGAATAACAAAGTCTTAGAGGATCATGGCTGTAATATATTAAACATGAAAAGCTCCTTGATGAAATATAGAAACTGGATGTATTTTTGCATTTCAAAAGCTTTCTGTGGACAGCGAGCTTGCATGCCAATGAAGCCATGACAGAGTTGAGTTAAAAGAGTTATGAGAGGGTGAGATATTAGGAAATTTTACAGTATTATCACTGAATACTTCAACAGTGTAATAAAAATTATATTATCGCTGGTAAAAAAAAAAAAAATGCCCTGAGTTTTCTATCATCAATTTCCTGACAATGACACATCTAAATTTTACTACAGAAAAAAATTGAGGCATTAATGAACTGATCATTTATGCTTGTAAGCTTGTCTTCATGCTAGTGGCTAGCTACTGTATGGCACAACTCAGGCTCAGGCGCTCTCTCTCTGTGTATCAGCAGCAGACAGCCTTGACTGAAATGGACCAGACTGAGCTGGAGAGGAGGGAGACAGGTGGCTGTCTGATTTGAGGGCTCCATGAATTATAGATGGGTGTCCAGATGAGCCAAGAGCCAGAGCAGGCACAGCTGCGGCCCTCACACCTTCCAGAAAAAAAAAAAAAAACCCTTGAACTGCTGAGGGAGAGCAAGAGCTGTCCCTCTCTATGTCCCCAACCTGAGAATCTTTGAGGTGCATGCTGGGTGTTTAGAGGCCAGGAGTACTAGAACATTCTGGTGTCTAGGGTGTGTGTTTAGTAAGGAGAGTGAGGTCAGGTTATTGGAACAGTAACGTAAAACCCTAAATAAAAACCTGCAAAAGGAAGTGCTCCAAGTGTTTTCTGGAAGTGTACGTCTCTGTGAATTGTTGTCATGAATTCAAAGGTTGCTTTTCTCTGCTTCACCATCCAAAGGTTCTAATCAGGTCGGCTGGAGCGCGTAAGGCTTTGGACTGTGTTACACACCAGTGAGCGCTTCGCATGACTGTACAAACGCGGAAAAAAAAAAAATTATAATTCTAGTACCACGTGCTCTCTTTCCCCACGTCCCCCGAGGAGATGGCTTACAATTAGCGACGTGCTAATGTGCTGTTGTCCTAATCGCACCCCCTCCTGTCCAGTCAGCCGGTCCCATGGTCCCTCGGCTGATGCCACCCCTACCCCACCCCATCAGTAGGGCAGCCAGGATGAGCTCTGTGAGTCCCTAATAGCAGCTATCCCACTGTGCCACGGTGCTGCAGCAGACTCAAGGCCACCATTTTAAATAGGCAGTGATGGATGAACAGAGGCTGTTGTGTCCAAGTGAGTGGGCACATGGGAGAGATACTAATGAAGAAGGCTTTCATATAGAGAAAGGTTGACATGATCTGATTGGCACACCTTCATATTGGCACATCATGTCCATTTGAAGAGAAATGTTCTTCTTTCTCCTACCTGATTTCTAGCCATTAAACCTGGGAATGACTTGAAAGGAGACCCAAACTTTGGGGAAAAAGGCGTTTGAAGTCTGAAGTAGTTCACTCTTACCTGAATGCTATGAACCCACAGGAAGTAATTTAAGCGACCAATAATGAAGGCGCCGAGAAGGGCCTCCATGGTTCTCGCTCTCTAACTGCTGTTTATCATCATGAGTCTATATTTATTCTCCTCCCCCAAGCTTTCTTTAGCTCAATTCCAGTGGAACATGTTGCAGGTTGGGCTAATTATACCTCCTGCTAAGAGGGCCTCCTTGCAGTACTAATTAGTTGTCTAAACGTTATCTGAAAGTGATCAGCCTTGTAGACTTGGCTGATTTGCTGGGTAGAACCACCTTGCAGGCCAGTGGGTATTCTGGCCTACATTTGGAGCGTGTAAATATTTATTGGCAAATTATAGCAGCACCTTGGGATTACGTCTTACTGTCTCCCATGTACCGAGACACAAGGATGAAAGGAAGCAGCATTAAAGGGTGGGGTCTTACACTTCAATTCAATTTAGTGTCTATAAAGTATACATTTCAATATAAAAATGTATAGAGATTTCTAGATAGATAGAGATAGAGAGATTTTTTCTTACAAGATGAGAAAATGCAGATAATATGACAATAATAACATTTTTTTCTTCATACATCCTGTCTATGTGAAGGTCACAGCAGTGCTTTACACAGTAGTGTCAGAGAGGGTAAAAGTGGAGCAAAAGGCACAAATGTTTGTTGAGTTCTTTGTTCTATTTTCACAAGGGGGAGGAGGAAAAAATCCCCTTCATGCAGACTAGAGTCGAACCCTCATACGCTGATACAGAAGATCATTGCAAAGTTTATATTGTGACGTTATGTGACACTCCCACTCATGCAGACCGGAACTATTCACATTTTCTCCTATTGTAACGTATTATGTTGCTCTTTCTTGGTCAACATTCAATGATCTTTGGTGGTGTTTTCTCCTATTGTAACATATTATGTTGCTCTATCTTGGTCAGTATTCAATGATCTTTGGTGGTGTTCTGTCACTCTTTGTTCGCAACCTGAGCCACCTGAGCGCTGGAGGGTGAGAGACAGATGGAGGGATAGAGCTGGGAGGCACATTGCTTCTGCTGTGAGTGTTTGGCCTTTAGTTGAGGGGCTGTGCCAGTGAAGAGCACCGTGGTGTCAGTCAGCCAGCTGACGTGGCCAGGGATCGGTCTTGGCTCACATCGGCGGAGAAGGATAGGAGGAGGGCGATCAGCAATGAGGTCTGTTCTGGTGACAGTTTGGGTCTGGACTGCAGGCCTTGGCTGTGCCCTCTTAGAAATTCCCCCACTCCCCAGGCAGGCAGGGGGTTTGGGGAAGGGGGGAGGGCAGCTTGTGAGAGGGAGGCATGCCTTCCTATTGAACAGCGACCTCTTTTGGCTGACACACTTTTCTTTCTCACACATTTACAGTAATGAGTCCTCTCAGTGCCTCGGAATGACACCGAGAGACATAATGGCTCATAATGGCACCTTGTGTAATAGGGTGTGAGAGCATCCTGACCAGAAGCAAGGCGCAAATATCTTGAATAATTGACCAGCACTAGTCATTGCACCTCCGACGGCATCAGCTCATGGTATACTCACTTATAGCCTCGACGAACTGCTCAAAGAAGCGGAAAGGAAACAAGGGCTCGGGCAATTCCCGGAAAAACATCTTGAGTGCTCCTGTGATGACATGGATATCTTCCCATTGGCTGTCACCCAAGTTCAGCTCCTCTTCTGGGAAACAGAACAGACATGGGGAAATGTGACAAAGTGTACAGAGAATAGGAGAAAGATGATTATTATGCTAATGTTAGAATATCATGAACAGAGGTCAACAAAATAACTAAAGCAGGAGCCTCCGGTTGAATGTTTGTTGGTGGTGGCTATTATCTTGTTTGGGTCATGCTCTCCGCATGGATATTTGTATGAATAGATACTTCCATTTGGACCTCGCAATTATAATAGATATTTACAAATTAACCTAAAAAAGAAAAAGAAGTCCAATAATTTTATTGAGGCCCACCTACAGTATATCCAACATTAGAGAATAATTGAGTTAGTTTCACTTCAGGTCCTCTGCGTAACATCCCACTTCAAGGTATCCTCTCCCTAGACAAAACCGTAGGGCTGAGTGGTTTTGTGATTTTCGGCATGGAATACTAATGAGAATGAAAAAAAAAAAAAAATTGCCTTGCCTCGACCAGACCCTCTCCCTAACCTGCTTTGGCCACTTGTGCGCAGCCCTGCTCTTGGAAACAAAAGACCACGAATCCATTCAATTAGCCCCCATCCACTCCAGAGTGTGCACTTGGCACTTCAGAGCTAATTGCTAATCAGGGCCATCTCTGTTGCCTCATTAAAGACATCACATTCAGATCCTCCCTAAGAGCCCTCCAGGGAAAGCCAGAGCCAGCCGAGACCGCTGGAATGTGTATTGACCTGGGCCAGGGTTGGTTGTGCGATCGGTGTGCTCTCACTGGGAAACCTTTACGTAACCCATGCTAATGAAAAGGATTCTTTTCATGTGGGTATTGAGATTATATTAGGAGTATATTGAGGGCTTGGGAAGAACCTTATAGATATAATGATGGAAGCTTGTTGCTGTGGCGATATTCTGCCCATAGGGAAATCAAGGGTCGTGTAATATTCAGGGAAGGTGTAGAACAAAGGCTAGCTTATAGCCATTGAAACACTTCTGTGAGGGTAGTGGCTAGTAGATTCAGGGCATCTACAAACGTTAACACGTTTCAAGAAAGGAGTGCTAGGTGACAGTGCCATGATGGTCTCAAAACACCTGCCACTGGAAATAAGAAACTGTCTCCCATATTTTATTGTTAGGTATTCTATGAACTCTGAGAGGAGATAAGTGTCCATGTAATAGGGGTCTTTTGAGAGGAAAAAAAATGTTCTGGTCTTGGAGTATAAGTCAAGTGTTTACAAAATGTGCAGCAGGTGAATTTGTAAATCAGTATGCTAAACACATCAAAATGAAACCAATTAGCAAATAAACCGAGCAATTAATTCACAAAAAAAAAAACATATGCAAGAGTGAAGCACCACATATAGTCGAGGCTATGTTCTGTCTTGAGTTGTCAGACTCAGATTAGCTCAATGTTTTTACTTCCATGATCAAGGAGGATAAATTGGGGAAAAAACAAACGTAAGTATCTGACCTGTGGCTAATTAAATTTTGCACCTGCTTATCTATGACCTTAGCCAGGTTATTCTAGCATGTTGTCATCAATCACAACAAACACCACAACTGTTTACTGCTGCAGCTTCACCAGCCCATGGAAATGAATGCATTGTGACTTCATTATGTGATGCATCACCCTGAAATGTCATCCACTAAATTGTTGAGTGCGCGTCATTATGAGCTATACTCATCAGAGCTGATGACGGCTAACCTGCAGCCATTTTGTCATTCGGCCATGGATATGGGCTCATTCTGTGTTGCCTCCATGGGCACCTGAAGGCAAACCACTGTGTTCAAACACACACATACACTCTCTCTCTCACACACACACAAACACACAGTGCCTAATCAATTTTTTGAAGATTCCTGATCTAATGCAGAATAATTAGCTGCTCTGCGGCTCCCTGGGTCACCTAAGGGTGATGCTTTCCTCTCACAGCTCATCACGTCATGATAATGTCTCCCACAACAAGTGCAGTAGCCGAGCTCTGTCAGCCCCCTCTGCCAGGCAGCAGGAAGGAGGTGATCCATGCCACTCTCAAACACAACAGGCAAGTGAACCAAGAAAAAAACAAGAAAATCTAGCATATTAATGGCATTTACCAGTTGTTACCAATTGTTGGTCAAACAGAGAGGTTCAAAAAAGAGTAAGAGAATGCTGTTTATGTGCAGTTCTCATAGCGAGGAAAGATGGAAATTGTAAAATTTCACCTTGGTCAACCATGAACCTTAACTTCTGGATTGTGGCCAAGTTACCGCTCACTCTGTATATGCCATCACAATGCATACCTGTCGAGAGAAAAGTAGAGGCATTAAATGTTATAGGACTATAATAGGATGAGTGTCATCTAAATCATATATCAATCCATTCATAGGAGTGTATGCAGTCTAAACATAACGGAGCTACATTGCACAGCCACTGAACACAACACACACCAGCTACTGTAAAGCCGAATGGGGTCATATCCTTAATTTCGTTATATGTAGTAGAGCATATAAATGAAAGTGGCTGATGCTGATAACATAAAAAGATTGACATTAAGTTTTGAGCCTGACTACAAACATACTGTTTGGCCTTTAGTCAAAAGTCTGCAGCCTGATTTTGCTGTGTCTGCCAACAACATGACTGGTATGTTGGTGGTTAATCTGAGATAATCACTACTCTCCATATATATTGGACAATATTGCACAGTTATAATTGCATTATACTGTGCATTTTCAGACATTTTGGTGAAGAAAAAAAAGAGAAAATGTTTTCATCTATTTTTAGCCACAGTGTGTCAGAATTCTGTTTAGCCTGGTTTCCTGGTTGCCATAGTAAAAGGTTTTGAAATTTACCACGCCTCTCCACTTCCTGTATGCACATGCTGATGAACTTTGGCACTGTGGTTCCCTCACGGCTGCACAGGGTCAGCAGGTGGCAACCGAACACTCGATCTGAGGAACAGAAAAGCACATTCTTGCACTTGCATTTGTACGTTGGTCATACTTCTTAACATCTGACTGTCAGTCTCAAGATCATCACCAGGAAGATGTGACTTCTTAGTGTAAGTCCACAAGGCAAAAAAGTAGGTCAACAAGTTGCAAACACAAGGTTTATCACATACTGTGAGACTACTGGAGACTTACTGTACAGTGTCATAGCAGGTCATGGGAACATATCCTATAGTTCAGCGTTTGGGTGAATAATCTGCCTAAAAGTGATCAATATTCAGTAGGGGTCAGAATCCTCCCCCAGACACACTGCTTTCTGAGAGCACATTTTTACATATGACAGCACTGCAATTGCACAAATGCTGCTCAACTGTAATGCCTTTTGCCATATGCTTCATTACATTTGCTGCTTTGCACTATCCAGTTGTTCTTAAAAGGTTCACTTTTGGTGTTGAGTCTAAGCTTGAACAGGGAAGTAGTTTTATTAAAGGGCCAACAGCAAAACTCAGGCATATACAAAAGGTACCAAGTCAATGGATTCATCATCAATCGGGTTTCATTTAATGTGGCGCCAATGGAGAACTCCCTAAAGCTTGCAATACATCAAAGAAGGCCAGCTCTTGTTGCCATACCAGCAGTTGTGGGGAGGGGGTGGGTGGGTGGGTGTAGCTTGAGCACCAAACACACAGATGACTCTGAGGAGGCCACCTTTGCATGCTAAATCAACTTCAGAGAGCTGAGGGAACTTACAGAGGGACTACAGGCGAGGGAAATGTGGGGAGGCGTTGGCGTTGGGTGGCGGTTGGGGTTGAGCGGTGGGTGGGTGGGGTTGGGTTGGGTTGGGTGGGGGGTGGCGGAAGAGACAGATGCTGGAGGAAAAAATCCTTCCTCGAGTGAGGGGTGTGCCATCAGAGCGGAGACCTGATTTTCAGGCCGGCTGCGGTGCGACACAGCGCAACACTCTGTGAAGTGGCGCGGCTTGCCTGACGGCGCTGCCAGAGACGGCAGTCTGGGGGCCACCTGCACCATGACTTAATCCCGCCATGTTTTTATTTATGCCATCAATAATCTCCTCTCCCTTTGATCTGCTGTTTTTTGTCCTGTGGACACAACATTAAAAAGGGGATGTCTGGGAGGCGAACAGAGGGAATTTAAAAATACCGTTACCTTCTTCTGAGGCTTCCACAATGTGCTTAAAAATACCCTTTCAATGGTGCATATGCCCTCAACCGGTAAATTTACTGTTTGCTTTGAGTTTTAGCTTCTCTCTCTCCCGTAATGATATACACTGTAATTGGAAGAATTATGTAATATGGAGGTAATATTTTTTTTTCTCTTTGAAAACCACACAGAGAAAGAGAGAGAAAACCGAGAGAGAGAAATGTTTAGTTGTGTAGAATTGCAGCGTATCCAAATCATCCTCAATTTACCTTAACAAGTAAAGATTCCTTAACTAACCAACCCTAAGTCTGAAATTACAATTTCAAAGCCAGGGGGCTGTCAGGATCTGTCAGAGGGAAGGGAATAAAACACAGCTCCCCTCCAAACAAAAGCCATGTGTGTTATTGTGCAAGTGATTGTTGCCGTGCAAACAAGTGTCCGTGTCCAGATGGCCGCCCCCTTCAGTGCGGCTCACCTTTAATGAGGCCCTTCTCCTGCAGCGTCTTCATGGAGGGCCGTCGCGAGATGAACTTCTTCAGTCTGTTCTTCACACCGTTCTTGTCGCACTGTCTGAGGCGCTGTGCTTCAGCTTTCCGGAGCCGAACACTTGTGACAAACAGGCAGAAAGGCGGGAGAAAGATGAGAAAGTGAAAAAAAATGAGAAAGAAAAAATTGTTGTGAACCCTGGCAGCAACCTGAGTGAGACAGCCTGTGTACTTAACAACCAGAGATTTATTTGGCGGCTCACTACTATGGTGAAAATATTTATCAATCAGCAAAGGATATTTGTTATTAAGTGCTTCCCTGACAGATTTATGACAATCTGACAATATTTGTAAATTAAGATTTGAGATTATTACACATTCATCAGTTTTCGATTCCATGACCGACCATTTTGGGAGGTTAAGAGGTAGAAGTTCAATAGATTGACTAAACTAAACTACATGAGCAGGACAAACATTACCTTGTACTAATATTATTAGTGGTATATCTCACATATTAGTGTCGGTGCATTTGGTATTTTCCCCTTTCATTAGAACCGTTCCACTGATTTCTTCTCTGACCAGCTAACCTCTCCTGCATCAGTTCATAAAGTAAGCATAACCGCATTTTCCACAGCATGGGAAAAGGCCACTGCCTGGGAATTGTAGTCATCTAAATGCATGCAAGGGCTGTGGGAAATTCAGTGCCCTGCAGCCAGTAGAGAAGATTGTCTTCCCCATGTACACAAATTAGATTAGATTAGATTATTGCCAGTAGGGTCACAAAAGACCAACGGTTCAAAATAACAAAAAGGGACTGGAGTTTGGCTCCTATCCTGTCCCTTGTCTCTAATTAGGATTTTAATATGATCACCCAACATTGCCATCAATATATGATTTTTTTTTTTTTTTTACTGAGTATAAATTGATGAGATTGACTTGAACCATTGACAGAGATTTGCATAATTGCTCTGTGACATATGCTGACATAATGCTAATTAGCATGTTCGTGTCACTTTTTACTAGTGCTTTGCCACAAATCAACATTCTCCCCACACAACACAATAATATTAAACACAAAACCACACTTACTATGCCTAAAAAAGGTGAGTGACACTGTTTTCCCAAACAGTGAGCGAATCATACCATCAAACTGGAATGGTAATATCATGGTGAATTGATTCATGGTGTTTTTGTAAAGTGATGGTGAAAAACAAATGCTTTTATTTTAAATATAACTAGTTAATAACAATAAATGTCTACTGGAGGGTAAGGGAGCCATGGCACAATGATATGATAAATTAAAACTTGTTTCTGTAACGGAATTGATTTTGTCAGATGCAGTCAGTGATCATTTGCTTTCTGCACTGGTAGAGCATGGCAGTAACAAGACAGGGGTCCCAGCTTCAGCTCCCCTGGGTCTGTAGCAGTACTCACTGATGGATCGCCGGTGCTCTGGTTTGGGTTCTTTGGCTGCGGGGGCCTCTGAGATTCGTCTGGAGAGATACTCAGTGCTGTTGGATCTGTGTAGGCCCGGCCTGCCTCCTGGCTTTCCCGCCCGCTGCACTTCAGAATTGATGACAACACAAGACCCTGGTTAGAACTTAACAGAACTTTAAATTGTTGGTTTTTGAAGCACAAGACACACTTGTTGTGAATGATGAAAATCTCATTGAAGTCTGTGCTGTCCTTTGACAAGAATTATGTAAATGATACAAATCATACACATAATTTGCAGATCATATAGTGTGAGGTATATGTTATTTAAATGCAAGGTACTGGGGTTTGAATTTAATTCAAGTTTTTCAGGGAAAAAGACCTACTGCTGTCTTTCTGATAGCATCATGCCATTTGGTTATTGTAGGGTGATCATCAGACTGAAGAAGGTACTCATCACCAGCACAGGTAGTTATCTACAAATGAGAAAAAAAAAACAAAAATATTAGGAAACAACTGCACTTTAAACAGTGCACAATGTATCCACAAAAATGTATTTGCAGTATACAGACAATTGCTTAAACATTTAAAAACACTCCAGCATATTACAGACAATAAATTATGTTAATACACTAGTCATATTCTCTGCATATTTATCTCAAATTATGAACACATCAGTCAAATAGATTTCACTTGTTTTGTTTGGGGCAGTGGGTATGGTACATGTCAACAGCCTTCTGTTAGCTGTCAGTGTCAGAAGAAACATTATGCCAAATGACATATATCATTCAAATTTCATTTGTCAAAATATACATAACATTTGTAGGTCACTGATGTGACATGGAGAGGATGTCAAATGTGATATAGTGGGCTTCACTGTGAATACATTTAAGTTCAGCTGAGATATTTGTATTCTGTGTGAAAGGATACAGTCTTCAGCATTCAGCACAACTGTGAGATGGAACAGTGCTGTGATGTAGCCAGACTGAGCTTTTAAAAAGACGGTAGAGTGCCGAATCAGTTATCTTGGTTGCAAATACAATTAGTGAGATACTTGTCAACTAAATATTGAGCCTGTTGTGCATTTCTCAGACAGCACGGTAACCATACTTGGCACTGTCAAATAGAATAAGCACTCTACATGTAAAACTATGGTAAACAGTGGCATTAAGGTCAGCATTGTCGTGTGCGCTTGAAACTGAAATGATACAAAGCTACATTCATGACATTCCTGATTAAACAATGTCACAGAGACACGTGTTGTACATTTTCATATGCGGTAGTGTTTCACCAAAAAATTAGTAGGAAACCTGAGTTGATACTTTTCACATCACAAAAGATGACCACATGAAATGAGACCACACCGCACAGGCTCTCAAAGTTTTTGCACGCTACCGAGAACTTTCCCGACTTTGTGATGGAGGCATCAAGAGAGTTTTGACAAAAAGCTTTTGGGGGTTGCCTTGGAAAAAAATAAAAAAGAAATAAATAAAAAGAAAAGGACGAAAAGGTTTGGGGCCAGACACGTCAGGCTGTGTTTGTGACTCCTCTGTTTTTGGGTAATGGATATGCGAACAAGCATGTTTGTTCTGGAGCCCGAGCTTTCCTGCAGGCTGAACACGACAATTTGGGGTGTGTGTGTGTGTGTGTGTGTGTGTGTGTGTGTGTGTGTGTGTGTGTGTGTGTGTGTTGGGGGGGGGGGGGGGGGGTTGGTGCTGGAGAACTCGGATCAAGATCAGGTTTTTGGTAAAGTGCCTGTGCACCAGGCATTGCCCTTAAATTGTCAGCTGATCCAATCGCTGTCAGTTCTCCTTTGCACCCGCCGCACACAGTGTAGTTTTGAGCTCATTCTAAGTAAAGTAAGTAAATTCTAAGTTCTCATTCTAATTCCTATTCATATTCTTCAGCTTAGGTGTCTTTGGCCATGCACACATCTAGCACATTATGCATGATGGTCAGGAGAAGCAGTAGCAGAGGGAAGACATGCATGACTTCTTGTGTGGTGTGTGGGTGTGAGAGAGAGACAGAGAGAGTGTGTATGACGTACTCAAAGACCCGTGTGTGCAGACGTATCTTCAGCTGATGGGCTGAGATCTTACAGTACATTGCAATGTCAGGATTAGGCCAAAATCCACTCGTCTTTTTGCTCTATAACGACAACACTTTTCTTTGAGGCTTAATCAGAAAGAGAGAGAGAGAGAAAAGACAACTCTGTGCCACCCCAGCACATTAAACATCTCTAAGAGCCTGAGTCATAGATGGACTGAAGATTACCACCGACTTTAAAAGGACAAAAGCAACAGTCCTCTCAAAGCCTATTCACTTGGTTAATGAAAAACAGGATGATAAGCTCCTCCAAGAACACTGCGGCCCCTATCCCGCCTCATCTTCTGCCTCCACTCTGACGGTAATCTCGCTAAGCAGAGGTATGATAACATGCTT
Organism: Tenualosa ilisha; assembly: GCA_015244755.2. Classification (NCBI taxonomy): domain Eukaryota; kingdom Metazoa; phylum Chordata; class Actinopteri; order Clupeiformes; family Clupeidae; genus Tenualosa; species Tenualosa ilisha. Next base: position 935,919 of record PYXC01000047.1, on the reverse strand, counting down.
GAATCTAACTGTGCATTTGGATGCAATCTCCATAATCCGGTTGGATATTAATGTCCGTATTGGGTATTTAAAGGGGCAGACAGGAATGCCTGTGACTTTAACTAGTGGCGTCATTTTCTTCACTTACTGTGCTGTGACAGTCCCCCCCACCACCACCAAGGCTCATCTGGATTGAGGAGAATGGGGGGGGGGTCATTCCATCTGTAGAATTTCAGGATTCAACAGAATTTTCACAGGAAGGGTTATGAGCACATAACTACAGCATATACATAGCTATTCCATACCAGTTTGTTTATTATTATGTTTTGTTATGACAAAGACAGAGATCTCAACCTCTTCTCCTCTTCCTCTTCTGTCGCTCTTTAGTTAATAACTTAGACATCTGACGCCCTTCCCACTTCATATGAGAACATTTGTCAGTTGTGAAAACAAATGATTTGTGTCAGTCTGAGGAACAAATATCTTTGAAATAGATACTATTAATCATACAAGAACTGGCCTCAGACACATTTTGTTTCGAGGGCATTGTTTATGTTGATCAGTTCATTGGTATCACACTATTTATATGCTGTGTTTATAGACATCAGTTCAGCAACTACCACAATATCTGTCTGAGGAGACAAACACTCGACCAGATGAAATATCCCTCAAGCAAGTCTTTCTGCTGAACGTTACATTGCCCAATGTCTCAAACTGATACTTCTGTGAAATACTTTGCATTGATTTCATTCTTACACATATTACCCTGCCAAATGTAAATTTAAGCCTAATGGCCAATGTAATTTATCCAAATTATTGTGCTGGTACTTCAAAGACTCAAAGGTTGAATTGAATCAACTTGATGAGGTGATAAACAGTCTGAAAGCACTGGCTCTTGAACGCCCTTAACACTATGCCACGTGAATGAGGTCTAGCCTATTCATTCCTTTAATTGTTAAAGGAAATGTAAATGTGAATGACTGGAACTATGGCAAAGTTTTTGTTTTGAATCAAGTAATGAAAAAGAATATAAAATAGATTTCTTTTCTCAGTGCTCTGCTTATTAGGAGCGATTTTGAATGTCTCGGCTTTATTTTGACAATTCATTAATATTTAAATATGCTCAGTGCTACAAAGGAGAGAATGCCATTTGTGCTTTAAAATTTGCATTTTGCTGTTAAATTAAACATTAATTACTGAGCAACATAAAGAAACAATTCAACTTTGAAGCAATCTAGATTGCCGAGTTAATTATTTCCAATTTGCAACAAATCTGCAGATCTGTCTAAGAGTGCAGACTACTGGATTGTGGGTAGAAAACAAAGACCGAATTGAACCAGTCGACACAGAGTGTTACCAGGATGCGTGAGAGGAGTTCAAATATGCTGCAAGTTATTATTTCAAGACAGTTTGAAGTTTCCATTTACTCAGAAATGTGCTCAGATTACTGAAAAGTTATGAGCAAAGCTGAAGGTGTATTTCAGAGAGCATTTTACACCAAAGACGGCAAGTGGTACACACTGCTGTGGGGAAATATGGTAAAAAGCAACAACGCTGAAACGGTGCCTTTTAATTTATTTGTTAATAAAACAATATGGAAGTCTACGATTCAATACACTTCATGTTTGAGAGTCTGTGTTGCCCATGATGGCAATGGTTTTCTATCATTCTAAGCAGGCTCAGTAGGATGCATAAATATCAATTAACTAACAATGCTGACAATCCGATCCTAGAAAATGGTTGCTTCACCTCGGAATGCAAACAGAGAGATTGTTATGAGATTTAAATACTGACTAAGATTTCGGGGCTGTGATTTGTTTGTGGAGTGTGTTGCTATCTCCACAGCTCCAACTCTTTTGTAAACAGCCCTCTCTGCTCTGCTGACTGACACCGTGCGTGTGATCACGATCCTGGGTGACAGGCTGACAAGCGCACTCCCTCCTCGACTCCATCGGTGAACAAGACATTGCGCTAATTAATTGACGCAGAACAACCCAAACATCAAAACTCAAATGAAGACAAGAGATCCAGCCATCTATCCACCCCCCCCCCCCCACGCCCACGCCCCCGCCCCCATCCCCAACCTCCATGTCAGCTAGAGTCAAACAGTTGTGTGTCCCTTCCCTCCTTGACACAAGTCACCAATAACGCATGCCCATAAGGTGCAGTTCTAGACTCAGTCTTGGCTTGACAAGAACTCTACATGCCCACCTCCCCCCTTTCCTTGTGTGTGTGTGTGCATGCCCATGCATGTGCGTGTGTGCCCATGCATGCGTGTGTGTGTGTGTGTGTGTGTGTGTGTGTGTGTGTGTGTGTGTGTGTGTGTGCACATCAGGCCTTGAGAGGTACCACATGAACAGCAACAATATGTAGCTCATCACACCCAAGGCTTCTGTAATGGCTTTAATGAATATCATCTGAGATGATCCTGTGAGTCTCTCACACAGTGGTACCATGAGATGATGATGAGCAATGAGATTTATCAGTTTAATGCTCAAGCCTCTGGCAAGCAGCGTGTTTTAATGACAAAACACGGCGGTGATTTATTTTTTAATGTGGGCCATGATGATGATCACACAGCAACAGGCTTTATTTCACATGCTGTGCTGTTGTTGAAACGTGACAACATGGAGTCTATCATGATGATTGCATGCTAGCGTAACATGAGCCCATGCACAAAATACATCTGGAGTCTGGAGAAGCACCAGTCATGGTAAAAATGTTCTGCAGAATATGGCCAAAAAAAGTTGAGCATAATATAAAAAGACTTTAAATAGAATGCTGTTTTTTTTTAAAGTCTGACTTAGTTGAACCTACTTGAACTTGAACTTCTGCAACATTAAAAAAAATTGAAGCAGAATGTGAGTCCCATGGGCAGCGCTACCTACACCACGCATTGGTAGTCGAGATGGTGAGAGAGCGAGAAGAAGTGACCTCTACACTGCAAAAGCAGGAGTGAGATTCGTGTAAAAGCTTATTGGGTACCTCACCTTGTACACATTTCATGAGCCGTGAGTGGCCTGCAACTGCCTGAGAGCATTGTTTTGTTTTGGGGTTTTTTTCTCTCCTGTTTTCACCATGGAGCTCGGCTCCATGCCAAGTTATTACGCCACAGAGTGGCACCGTGCCAACCTCCATTAGTGGCACACAGGGCAGGAACTTTCTCTGGGGGTGTAATACATGCAGGGGCTTAATAAATAAACATTTGTACATAATTAGAGAATGTGCATTCACTCTCCGAGCTTCATTTGAATTAGTAACCCAATTAGCATGTCTCATTTGCTGGGGATGGATTGCATGTATCATCTTATATTTTCTAGGTGGTGATGAGAAACACATATTTAGGAGGCGTCATTCTCTGATTCAGATATATTCAGATATATTCTCTCAAAGACTGCATTCTTCTGGCAAACAACTGCAGCACAAGCTCTGCTGCACCTTAAGTGCCTTCCATGTAAAAAATGGCCATAATCATCGTAAGAAGCGAGTGAAAAACACAGAAAAAGTGGTGCACAAGTTGAAGGATTGAGAGAGCGCAGTGGAAATCACGGCATTCTGACAAAGCAATCAGGCACTGCATATAGCCAAAGAGGATGGCGTTATGGGACGGCCAGGTCAGGGCCCTTGGGACTGATGAGACAACAGCATGCTGGGCTCTGAAATCCCATTGTTCCAGGCGCTTGGCCAGATTTTAATCTCATTCTTGTTCAACAGTTGATCTTTTAAGATGGTCACTGTGTAGTTGCTGCTGCTCATTCCAGCAAGTTGACATGTTTTCCCTGGGAAACATGTATTGTATTTACAGGATATTTCATAAGATAGCAGGTGCCAACTGTCCTATAATGAACCATGTATTGACTATCAGTGCAATGCAAGTGTCAAATAGACAGTTAAACCCTATGATAATTGATCAGCCTGACAAAAAAGGCTTCACTTAATTCACAAAGTCAATTAAATGCCGTAAACATCAACATGTTATTATAATGGAAAAAACGGAAATCATTTCAGCACCTTACATCAACTACAGAGCCAGAAAGTGGGAGGCCTCCTTCAACACCGTCAGGGAGCACAGTAACTCGACAGTGTTGACCTAAACCTCCGCCACCAGTTGAAACTCCCACCATATGATCCCCTGCCAGGATAATATGCCTTCAGTATTGGTCATTATCCAAAAAGGGTCAGATGTAATGTTCACTTTCTCTGTGGATGAATTAAACTTTCTTGTGATTAATGAAGAACAAATGCTTTGTTATACGGTGGAGGGCCAAAAATGGCAAGGAAAAAATCACTCATTATTTTCTAGCCTCAGGTATGGTTTCATCATCTAAGATGTTTTTGTCCTCTTTTCTTTTTCTCAGTCTGACAAACATTGGACTAAAACTGTGTAACATCTCAAAAACAAGAGTCAATACAGTTGTCTGTTCAAGGCATGTATTGCTAGCCATTCAAGTACCGGAGTCAGACAGTTAATGAGGAAGTTTTGATCAGCAGCTGGGAACTTGTCCTCTTTCTGTAGGTTATAAAGCCAGAACTTCCACAAATTCCTTTAATCTCTTGATTTGAATCTTTTGCCCCATGCGCTAACACACACAAAAAAAATGGCAGGCTCATTTGCAAATGAACTGACTGGAAAGATCTTTATGGAAACACTGTGTGAAGTCACCCAGTTGTTGAAAACACACCACCTTGTCCTGTAAAACGGGCGTTTGCGTGTCTAGTGAGTGTCCTCGTGACGAAAGCTGTGGTCACTCAAGTTGGGGTCAGAGGGGACTGCTTCCTCTCCTCTGGTGTGATATTTAAACTGACAGTCAGGCGAGGGGGGGTTAAGAAACAAAAACCAACAGGGCAAGTCACTGCCAGCGGAGCTCGTCTTTCACACGGCGGTTTGGGTCAGCATTCTTTCCACGCTGGTGAGACACACAATAAGAGCGAGGAGAGCTCGAAAAAACATCCCGCTGCATTCTTTTTTATCTTTCCAGGAGGCTTGGATTCACCCCCTTGACAGTTATTGTTACCGATTGTCGAATGATAGGTGAATAGTACAGGAATTGTCCATTGTTTTCAATGTGGAAAAAAGAGTCAGTCCTGATGGGAGGGCAGGAGGGTGGCATCATCTCCAAGGCGTTGGAGGGTATCATCTGCCTGGGCTGACTGCCAAAGCAAATTTTTACAAGAGAAGGCAGTACAGCAACTTGTGACCCATCTTCAGTAAATAAATTTTTACCAGTGTTGTTCATGCTGCTTGCATGAGCAGGATTGTGAATTTCTTTTGGATACTTACGTAGAGGTTTTATGTGTATAAAATGAAATAGATCAATTTCTCTCTCTCATATGCACACACACACACACCACACACACACACACACACATATTCTCAGGCATTCATACAATGTGCAGTGTGTTGTGGCACACTTTGTGGAAAACGTACATATACAAAAGGAGTAATGCTGTGGTGTATGATGACACAGAAATGACCCCACAGCTGGATAAATATGGTTGAATGTCACGTAAACATAAAACAAGTCTGTGCAATATGCAGCACTTCACAGTATTAACTTCACTAACGCAACTATTTTTAATACATGTCATAGTTATTACAATACCTGACACTATTGCAACAAGTGTATAATAATAATAATAATAATAATAATAATAATAATAATGGTGAATTTAAACAAGTGGTCACATACTATAATTGTGTTTAAATAAAATGCTGACTCTTCATGTATTCCTTCACTGGCTGATAGCTCTTGCAGGTGATACACATTATCCTGTGGTGGGAGACCTGTCCAGCTGAAACTATATCCAGCTCAAACATGTCAGTGATCAGCAGAAGGATGGTTTATATTTTATCAGGGGTAGGAAAGGCCTTCCTGTTGGAACAGCGTAGCTTCCACAGACTGCGCATGTTTGGTATTTCTGATCTCTGCGGAAAACAGCTGGCCCACTTGAAAGAGGGGCACGGATGAGAAGGGTGTTCGTGGGGGTCAGGACCTCAAACTTCAGCTGTCTAATTTGACACTGGCTACATTACCCACGGGGAGTAGTCCCACATTGGCTTGTGAGAGAACAATAGCAATGACGTGCTAAAACAGAAAAGGCTCCTGTCTAGCTTGTATCTGATTTCAACATGTACGCAGTCAGTGTCCACACTCAAAAACGACTATGTGGTGAGCCATGTTGTTGTCTGTCCTGGAATGTTGGGAGATATAACCACACACACTGCATTATTGTTTTAAACATAACTCAGCCTAGCAATGGTTGCATATTACTTACTTTTGTTGAGGTTAAGGCTTTTGAATTTGTTTAAGTTAAGGCGTTTCTACAGATCTTATGGAAGCCTTTAGTTTTCCCAGCCATGTCCACTTATATGATTGCTTCCAAAACCATATTCACTGGCCTGTTACAGTACCATTGTGTGGTCACGGCACTGATATAAAGTGGGGTGCAGCGTTATGCAGTTACGCATTATCACACACTGACTGAATCTTTCAGTGAGACGTAAGGAAAGTCTCACAGCAGACCTATTAATGCATTTTCTCATTTCCATCTTTTTTTTTTTTTAAGAATCTCCTTCGATTATTGTATTTTTATGAGCTGTATGCGATTAAATGCTCTGCCATCTAATCTCACCACAGTTGTTGTCACGTTTTTTTTTATTTTTTTTATCAAACATCACAAAAATGCCAGTGCGCCCCAAACACTGGGATTCATAGCTTACTTGGCTCAAAAGAGCAATTACATTTTAGTAATCCTCAAAGTGGCAAGAAAATCAGCATCCTTGTGCTGTGAAGGGCATGCAAGGAGATAACAAAGAGATGATCATGAAAAAACTGAACCGTTAAAGGGATTGCAACTGGAGCACGGATCAAGATACTTAAGAGCGATCAAACCCAGATATATGAAAAAAAAAAACTTGCACTTTTCTTAATCACGCCTATGCTACATGTTACTTTGTATGTCCTGTAGTGAGATGTGTGATTTTTGGGGGTGGGGTGTGGATGTTGTAGGCTGCTTTTGCTCCTCTTTAGATAGCGAATCTAACCCTGAGTGGCGACTGAATTAACAGCAACTTTCAGCACTAATTTTAATTTTAATCCTGGCCGTGATTGACAATGTTGTCAGACCTCGGAATGGCTCTGAGCCATCATTACAAGCACTTCTGTGTCCGTAGAACTTGGGATTACTTAAGATTACGGCCTAATGCCTCTTTAATCTTTGCTGCAGCAAGAGTCGCGTGCCAAATACTGGACAGTAGAGTAACACTCAGCAGTGATGAAATGTCTTAAACGTGTGATGAGATCGGGATTCAGGCTCTCACCCCCCATCCCCTCGATCACCGCTTATTCGTGAGCAAACTCTTCCATCGTCAATTAATTCACCGTGGTCGGCCCTACCCCTAAAGCCCTTATCCAAAGATTATCTGTCTTGAGGCAATAAGAAAAAAAGACCCATAAACTTTTGAGTTCATGCAGGAAAGAAAAAAAGGGATAAAAATGACAGGAAAGAGATGACTTGAAGGGCTGTAAGTCGATGACCCTATTTCACTTCAGTGCAATCCAACTAAATGAAAAGAATCATTACTTTCTCTTCCTTGAGAAGGTGGTTGGCAAACGGAACGAGAAAGATTTCGCCCAATCTCCTCTGACGTTAGGTATAATCTGGAAGAAATCTGCCGCTCATCATGACTGACGGCTCACTTCCTGCGCAATCACACCCCACCGTGCAAACACGCGCTGCGTTAAACACAGCAGACAATGAGCAGAGCACACACAGCTGGGACAGCAACAGAAAGCCATTGGACTCTGTTGGCTATTTTCGGATGCAGGATTGAACGTAATCACTTTGGCAATGTCAGCAAGACCCCTAGACACAGAGCCTGTGATGCTAACAAAATACGTCAGAGAGCAATTCCGAATGGGAGGAAAAGAACACTGTCACAGTTCCTAATTTAAAATAAACACTTCCCCTGAGAAAGTAAGCATGTGTTTTTTTAATGCATTCACCCCATGATGGACTGTTACTACTGATCACCCAATTTATTTCTCAAGAAAGGGGCATAGCGGAATGGCTCTTCCTTTGAGGCCGTGTGATCCTGAGTGGCTGACCCTGCCTGTGCTCAGAGTCCACTGGGAGGCATGTTGCCTCTCTTACCCCTCTCTCTGTCCACCATGGGCCCTCTGACAGGCCATAGGTTACAGAGAGCCTTGAGAGGCTATCACTTTTGCAAAAACTCAAACATGTGCCTCCCCACCACCACCAACACACACATACACACACACACACACACACACACACACACACACACACACACACACCTCTTTTGGCCGTGCCGACCTAAAGATCACTTCCTGTGTTTCATTACACTGGGATAGGTTTTCAAAGAGAGCTATTTTATTTCTCACATACTACCTCTTTATTAGACATACTGTGTTAAGCGAGTTGTAAGCAGTGCAAATAATTACAGTGTATACCGTAGGCATACACTCAAACAAGTCAAACCAATTATTTAACTGCACTATGTAAAGGCCTTCAATTAAATTAAACGACACAATGTTGATACTTTTTGTGAGATTGATGCTTGTATGGTCCTTTATGAAATTCTCCTTGCTTACCTGAATAACATTCTTCCTGCTGGACTTTTCCTTTGTCCATCCCACAGCGGCCCCACACAGGTCCACCTCTTCTGGTCGGCTTCCAGGCTTCTGAATTAGGGGAGCGAAAGGAATATTAGTGAAACACACTAATATGGCATAGATTTTTTAGCATAGAGAAACCAGAATCTTATCAGAAACTTGTGTTTAGCATGATAAGATTTCATTGGTTGTGTTTAGTATACTAAAATGCTATTGGTTGTGGTGGTATTGTGGTAATGGAGTAACATTTAAAAAAAAAACAAAAAAAAAACATGTTGAGATGAGTACAGAGCCACTAGCTATATCAAAACCTGTAAGAAAAAATATATTTATACGTTCACATGTGGACGTCTCCTTCTGTAGGTGTTGCCTAATTCATGAAGACATTGTCCTGTAAACACTTCTCATTGTTTCCAAAATCCCCGAAAGGTTGAGATGAGCTTGTTTATTCGACTCACAAGCAAATATAAACTCATCATTCCTGCTACTCAGCAGTGACCATTTATTATAGTCTGGTTTGTTTAATTCACAGAACTGAATTGCTAAAAACATTAGGAATGGACAGTTCAGTCACATCAACACATGAATGAAAATCTGCCTGAGGGTATTGGGGTCAATTAACTTGGTTTTGATAAAGCTGGCAATATTATTTCAGAGTCTGCATCATTGAGACTGTTTATAAACTTCTAAAGGGGTAAAGTTTGAGGCACTGCATGGATGCCATCTCCCTTCCATTACAAAAATCTCTCTTTCTATCTGTCAGTCTCTCTCTCTGTCCTTCCATTACTCCCTCCCTCACTTCCATTCTCTCTCTCTCTCTCTCTCTCTCTCCTGGACCTCATCACAGTCGGCTGGATTAAAATAACACTATAACGTTCTCAGCGTGAGAGGGTAAATATTTCCTCACTAGTTCTCAGAGTGGGGTGAGCTCAAGTCCCTAGGATCAAAGCCAAAAGTTAATTTGCCAGTTTTTGAAAATATAGGAACGTTTCATTTTCTTGCATCCAGTGAAGGCTCTGAGTGTGGTTGCCAGATATGTGCGTTTGTAATTAACATTTGACTCGTGGTAGCTATGATAGACAAGCTCAGAAGAGGTTGATTTGGGGCCACCGTTAAATGCTGGCACTTTTTTTTCTGTGGCAGGCTGGGGAACTAACGGAAACTCATAGGCGCACCGTAAATAGGATTTCCTTAACGATTTTAGCATGAGTGACATACAGTTTTTGTTTCTATCTCTCCAGAGCTGACACATTGACCCAGGGACTAGGCGGTGTTCTGCCTTCCACAGAACATGTCTGCACTGTGCAGAAAACCATCTATTCATTTGTGTCTTCAGAAAAGACTAAATACCAGGTTCACAATTTGCATATACACATCATGAGAAGCTGTTATGCTGAAATGGAACATCAAACCATTGTTTTACTGCCCTCTTATTCAAGTATGCTTTTCACACATGTGAATCTTTTGACCTCTGTATCTGTATGTGTGTGTGTGTATTTTGTGCGTTTGTGTGTATGTGTGTATGTGTGTGTGTGTGTGTGTGTCTGTGTGAGTGTTTTGTGTGTGTATGTGTGTGTGTGTGTATGTGTGTGTGTTTTGTGTGTGTGTGTGTGTGTGAGAGAGCATGAGCATATGTGTACATTAATCTCACCAGATTAACCAAAGCTTCCTGTTTGCTTTCTTTGTAAAATAGTAAGTGATCAGAGCCAAGGACAACCCATGCAGAAGTCCAGTTCTTCCTAGAAACAGATGACAACACGTTACATGAGTTTGCATAGAAATTGCATCTATTTACTTATCAATTAGCTCAGTTAGAACAGTGACACACAGACAACATCTGCACCACTGTATTACATTTTGAATGAGTGTGCATCTTTTCCTGTGCTTTACTAGTCTTGATTCCCATTCTTTATAGGTCTGATATGCAACATAGCTCCCCTATCATCTGGAGTAGTTCAAACAGTATCGACAAAACAAGATCTCACAGTCTGAAGGGTTCCATTTCCATATCCCCAAAATTGAATTTCAATATGACCTGGTATGCCTGAGGGTGACGTAAATGTCTGACTTTCAAGCCTGCTATCTAGTCAGGGTCATATTAGTCAGGGTCAATACTATAAGGAAGAAGAAGCTGTTTATCTCTGACTACACAGCTGTGTAGTGTTTTGGGTTACACAAACCCACCTTTGTTTCTTGCCCCCCTCTGCAATCTTGGCTTTGTTCAGATATGCACCCTGCAGAGGAACCTGTCACACAGAACAAAGCATGTGGCATCAGTGGCAACTCTTTTAGTAGAAATGCATCCCTTATATCCGCTCATTCACAAACCACATACAAAATACTGTGTCAAAAACAGCACAGAAAACAGTGTGCTCTCACAGGCAGACAGAATGCATCAATAATCAATGACAGCACCGACTCAAGCTTTTCATTTCCATCCATCAGTAACAAATGACCTATGCTTTAAAACTCACAGAGAGATCAGCTCCTCCTGGACCACTGATATTATGTTGTGACTGATTCCTCCGATGGCGATTTATCTAATAAGAAAGGGTGAGGAGATAATACAATACGCTTTAAAAAAGTGCTGTGCTACATCCCAGATCAGCTTATTTGTATTTGTTCATTTATTTAACAGGCCTAAAACTAACTTCTGCACAAATGTCTTAGTCTTAAATATGTTTCCCATTTCTCCTGACTATACATCTCCAGATTAAAATTACAGTGTCATTACTGAGCCCATCCATTTAATTTGGATGTGGTCTGTTTAATTTAAGCACTACTAATAACATTAGGTGTGCTGTCACAAGTAGAGAGTGAAAGAATCCAGTGCAGGAATCTCCCAGAAACGTGACTTGAAATCTCTGTAGTCTTGCCCTATTTAAAGATGCCTAAGTACAGTGTGTCTTGGCATTTAATGTAACTAAGGCTTCTACAACAGAAATGTAACTCTTCGGTACCTCCTTCAGAGCTCCATACATTATTGTGATGTATGTGATACACACTAGGTAGATCATAAGAGATGTCTCATGAAGTTGGTGCTATTCTGCCAGTATGGGGCTGAAATAATTAAAACTGGCAAGAGAAGTCTTACGGCATGGGATTTTTTTTTTTTTTTTTAGATGGTGAGACTTTATGTACCGTACCACTCAGTCCCTACAAATATCCACCAGGACTGTTTTTTTTAAAAAGCCTTAAGTTTTTTCTCTCTCTCTCTCTCTCTCGCTCTCTCTGCCTCTGCTCTCTGTCTCGCTCACTCAGTCTCTCTGCTATCTCCAAAGCCACAGATTACACCCATATTTTGTGGAGACTTTCAATGTCTCCCCACTTTGTACCCTGCAGCACTCGCTGCCTGCTTGCTCTGTGCCAAAACATTAGCCGCAGTGACTTTTTCAGATCTGACAAATTGAATCCTAAGAAACGAGCAGAAATGGGAGGAACTAAAACAAAAGAAAGAGGCCTTTAAAAAAATCCTTCTCTATTCCCCGGCCCCTTTTGGAGCGGGTGTTCGTCTTTTATCACTTGTCAGGCGAGCGTTCTGTTGATCTTCGCGCCTTTCATTAAAAATAGATTCAAATGAGAGGCTGGCAGAGGGGAGGCCTAGATTTATTTCAAACAGCTGGTCACTGCTGCAGAGAGTTTGTGTGTGTGTGTGTGTGTGAATGCAGAGTTATAGCGTGTGATAACACACCCACACACACACACACACACACACACAAATGGGCCTCCCCTTCATGAATGTTGTTACATCACTACATCACTACAACAGTGCGGGCGATTTGCTGAATGATGACATGGGTCTGGCCAGTTTGTTTAGAAACAAGCTATACAGCTGTGAAATCATCTTTGTCTAACATCTAGCCTAATGACAGTAAGGAATCTCTCCAAATGACTCTGATTACAGGGTATTAAAGATGATCAGAGTAATCAAATGAATGAAAAGTTGTTTTTTGTCATTATTTCATAATTTTTGCACACACATGGCACACAATGGAATGCATGTATGAATGATGCTTAAAATGTCATTATGGTCCACGATAACCAGACTTGGGAGAAGAGAATTGTAGTAGTCCTATCTCCAACTATCATCACTTATCTCCTTATGGAAACCTACCCATAACTCCCCTCAAAGTTGCCACTCTTTGGAAACAAAAGCATGTCAAATCACAGAGTTGGTTTCACTGGGTGTTGCAGAGGCATGCTGGTTCAGATGAAAACTGAATAAGTAGAACTTCTTGAGGTATTTTTTTTTCAGATGCAGTTGTGGCTAAATTTACAATGCTACACTGCCCTCTGCTGCTCATAAGAAGCCATTGTATAGTCAAAATGGGACAAAAATAAACAGATTTGGCTGAATCCTCTCTTTTTTTTCTCTCTCTCTTTCTCTCTTTCTCTCCAGTTGGTTGTGAGACCTGCACAGCTATTTCTGACTCATCTTTCCTCTGATCCAGTCCACATAGTGACATAGCTGTGCACTATCAGGGGTCAGTCGTGTTTTAGGAATGCTTATGTAAGTGTGGCCAGAGAGGGGATCAACTCAATTTGACAGCATTTCAAAAGGGGGGGAAAAAAGCTTCACATGAAAAACTGTCTGTCCTTTTTAGTGCAGATTAGTAGTGTATAAATAGAGTTGGGGCCAAGTCACACCAAGTCACAAACAAAAAGGTTACCAGTGCAAAGGAAGGGGAAAGGCTTCAAACCAAACATCAGGGCTAAAAAATCAGATCAGATGACCCACTCTTGGACATTGTCACTGTGAATTATCACGCTTTCCCAACACTGCACACAAAGTGATGCCAGTGTTCCACTGAGACTTTATCAGGAGTTAACTTGCTCTCTGCAGCTGCATTCAACTGGCACACTAATCCTGTGATGAAACCACCGTGCTGATCATTCTGACGACGTCACAAGACCTGACGCAACATTTCAGTGGTTAAGGCAACGTCTCTACAGGTCTCACGTGGTCATTGGCTTATGCTGACCAGTACAATCAGCACAGAAGTAAAAGGGGGGTTTTAATCAGTTAACATATGTCTTCTTCAAGGAACTGTTAAACAGTTTTCCCGACCCTGTAATCTGTAGATAATAATTCAACATTTTTGCTTATACTGAGTCAATTAATGGTCAAATCTACTTCGAGATTAAGAAATCACTGAAATTGAACTGCAAAATCCAAAGACAATGATCTTAATTGCAGAAATGTTTAGGTTGTATTCAAATTCACCATCTCTGACTTCTAGCATCAGTGTGGAGGAGGCCCTCTTAGCAGAGTATCTGTTTGTGATTATACCAACGAGAAATCCTCAGAGAGAGAGAGAGAGAGAGAGAGAACAGTGTGAGAAACTGGTTTTTAACATGCAGATGCACTTCTCTGGTTAGAGAATCATACATCTCACACACGCAGCTTCTGTGCCAATGCTCGACTGTGACCTGGCCCTCTGGCCTCTGGCACCATCCACAGCTCCCAAATCAGGCAAAGAGGATGGTTACGGTGGAGAATTGAGCTCAGTGACCTGACCTTTGGTAACCTTAAAACTGATACCCAGCACTTAGAAAATAATAGACATCATATATACAGAATTTGGGTTTGTTCAGTCGGAGGGATGAACCAACTGACACTGATTACCAAATGCAGCAGTATTTGCACCATTTCTCAATATATTCTTTAACCACTCTTGAGAGTCAAGCACAGCCAATAGTGGCGCTGACCTTCCAAGAGTTACAGGCTTCCTTATTACTTGTTTATATTTCCATTAGATGACGAGCCCTCACTCAACACAACAACAATTATTTTATTCATGTATTGTATGACTTTAGGTGCTCCATCTCACTCACCAACAAGAACGAAGCAAACTCGCACTCGTTTGCTCACGTTTACAAGGAAAGAGAGATTTTTTCCCCACTTGAGTTGCAGAACACAAACGACATTTCACACTACCTCATGTACACTATAGCACTGTTTACCCTTGGAACACCTCGAAATTAAGAATTAATTCAAAGAGCAGCTACCAGCTTAGCAAATATTACTGAAACAAAATATCTTTAGACCACCAGTCACGATACACATAGAGAGTTAGTAAGCCAATGTATTGCAACAGGTTGTAACAAAAAGTAATCCCCATTAATGTAATTTCTCAAAACTATATATTTTTTTTCAAAATACACAGCCTTAAGTAGCCTACACAGCCTAAATTTCTATTGTATTAACATCAACAAGCACAAGTGGAATTACACTTGTCAGCATTTGTGCTAAAGAGGAACATGAAAATGGTTATCAAACAGTAGCACAGAGATGAGGGTTTGCAGGTGTGTCTGTGTGTATAGTGGTTGAGAACTTGCAAAACTCACTGGCTTTCCAGGTGTTTCTGGTTCTGGAATGACCATAGACTTGGTCTGACTAAGTCTCTCGCCACCACTGTTGGCTGTTTTGATCCTCATTTGCACAGATCCTTGAGGGGGCAGAACCAGTGCTGGCTGTTTCGTCGCAGCCTGCATGTTAGTAATTCTACAGGAAAATTATATGAGAACAGGACATGAATCATTCAATACCATGGAAACCATTCAGAAACATTCAGATTATCATTTAGGCCTATGGTGACACCAAATCAAGGCACAGTAGCCTAACAACACTGACTGTAGATGAACTTATGTGGCCACATGAGGTAAAAGATGGGGAGGCTTTACTATATGATCTGTCTCAAAATGGAGGTGTTACATGTCATGTTCAGTGGAAAAAACAAAAGAAATTTGTGACACTGCAGAAGTTTCCTGTAGTCGTATTGCATCACAAATATCTTGCAACATATGACTCGCAATCTGTTCTTGGTCTTTCTAAACAGTATTTTGAGCCCACTTTCAATATATTTTCCCTCTCTCTCTTTACTTATTGCGGCTCTTGTTGGTGGTGTTGTAGGTTGTGGTGTTGCCAAAATGTGTA
This sequence comes from Tenualosa ilisha, assembly GCA_015244755.2. Taxonomy (NCBI): domain Eukaryota; kingdom Metazoa; phylum Chordata; class Actinopteri; order Clupeiformes; family Clupeidae; genus Tenualosa; species Tenualosa ilisha. The sequence goes on along the minus strand of PYXC01000047.1, from coordinate 920,367 downwards.
GAAATGCTGTGAACTTTTCAGTTGACATGAAATGTTTTCCTAAGATATCTCCACTTTGGCCTTGCTTCTCATGTTTTAATTGCTTGATCTGACAATCTTTTGAGAAATCTGTGTTTATGTGAGTCAAAAAAAGAGTTTGGTAGCTTATTCTCAGTTTGAGTAAATTCTTTGGCCATTCACAAAGCGGATTTAAAATCAACTGCAGTAACAGGAAATCTTGTTAAACAGAAGACACTGCGGAAACAGACCTTCAACTCAAGTCATGCAAATAACCTCACATCCCCTTGTCTTGACATTTTCAGCTGCAAAAATCTGTTGATGGTGTGAGTTTGCTTTTGGCCTAATTATACATTTTGATCCAGTAAATGGCTAATTGGCAGACTGTGGGCTGGCTTTTGTGCATCTCTGTTTGTGGAGTTATGAGCATTTTGATTGACATTTGCTTAATCGTGGTTGAAAAAAATAAGAAACGCAACCTCCCTCCAAACCCTACCTCCCCCACCCCACACCCTCACATACAAAAACACATATGCAGCCCTATGGGTGTGTCTATACCCTTTCGATTGTGAAAATTACTTTGGATATAGACTTTGGAAAGGTTCTTTAAACATAGTACATTAGAAGTGTATAAACCTTGCCTAGGCCATTTCAGCTTATAGAGTATGCAAACAACATGCATTATGTTTATGTCTGAACATCTCAGAAACAAAACACAGTGGCCTGTTGGCAAGCCATAGGATGTTATAACGATAAAGCCACAGAGAGGATGTATTCACAATAAAATCCTTTAATAATCCAGAAAATTCCTTTATTTAAAGGAATTCGTATTTTAATCACCTATCCCCTCTAATCCCCTACATTTCACCTTAAAAAAAAGATCTCCAAGTCAAAGCTAGCGCTCCTACCTGGTTCCAGCCATGTACCCAGAAGATTGTGCTACAGATAAACTGACATAGAGTGAAAGAATGCTAGAGACTGACAGTGTGCCTTCCACTGTGCGGAAGTTTGCCTACATCACGTGGGTTGCTCAGCTCAACGTCCCATGTCTTGTGCTGTTGTAAAACTGTCTACATGATCGTTGGGGTTTCACGTCTGCAACCTTGCAGCTTCCTGTCAGAGTCTGCCCACATAAAAATAGCCAGGCCAGAAAGCCCACAACATGCAGCACGCTTAAGCATCTCTACGATTTTGACAAGTTGGCACAGCAATGTCACACACACACACATACACACACACACACACACACACACACACACACACACACACACACACACACACACACAAACACTCACACAAAGGCTTTCAATCTGATGATGGGAAAAAATGAAAGGGGTTGTTGGTACAAGTGAGTGAGAGCTCAGCTAATGTGTTGTTTTTCCCCCTACTTCTTCTTTTCAGGTTGTTTAGTCATCACCTCACACCCTGCAACCACTTGGTGAATGCCTTCAGGAGACTTTCACAACTATTAAAGTCAACAAATATGGATCATGGCAGTCACTGATAAAATGAATTCTGCCTTTTTAAGTGAAATCTGATAGAATCAAAAGTTAACTTTGAAAAAACACCAGCCAACTGCTGCAGTCGTGAGTACTGACGTGTTGATGTTTTCTCAGTGATATCACTCACAGGCCATAAATGGCAAGCTGAAATTTCACTGAACTCAAGTAGCTTGTTTTGTCTGAAGCGTCACACTACAGAGTGATGAGAACTTGAACCAATGTGGCTTTGAGGTCTGTGTGTGGTTAAACTCTTAAACTGCTTAGACAGGTAGGCTCTTGATATGCTGCATATGAGTTGCAGATTGGGCTGTCAAATCTGACTTTTTCTTTTTTTGAATATAGCAAAGGCCTAATGATGATGCAAATTTAAAGTTTCACATGTAAATGTGGAGGAAAGAAGTAAAATATGATGGCCCGAACACATCTAAAATGACCTAATGTCCACGGCTGCAAGATCAGGCATGAGTTTGTTAAACTCACTGAAGATATGAAGATGTGGTTTCAAGGTAGCCTAGCAGTGAGTGAGGCCAGTTTCATCCTCTCAGGGATACTGCTATTTTCAATACAACCTAACACTTCTAGCACTAGCACTTATAGCCTAACAATTCACCACCTAAAAAGGGAAGTTATCCATGATGCAAATCCTATCGCAAACATACACACTTAGGCTTAGCAGGCTCAATGTGTTGTGTTTGTCACGGGCGTCACCACAAAATGGTAGGCCTAGCCTAGTCTCTGTCACACACTGTGGTCGACATTGTCGAACTTGACCACAGTGTGCGTGAGAACTAGCTGTAATGTGCTGCAGATCATTCTTGCATTCTTCACTGAACGTAGGCTAATGGGATTCAGAGTGTAGCTGTAGGTTATCATTGCTGAGTCGGCTACGATCTGTAGGCCTAGGGGCCTGGGACCATAATATGACACTTAAAAGTATTAAGATTTGGGCCATCCGTACTGCTTACATTCATTAAATCCACTCTGTTGTCTGATGAGGTTTTGTGAAAAAAAAAACAAAAAAAAAAGTCATGTCCTCAGCTGACAAGTACAAATTCAGTGTTACCATTTCCAATCTCATCATTGATGTTGAATAGCCCACGTTGCCTTCCTATGAGCGGACACCCCTTGATAACAGCACACATGGTACTTCCCACAGCTGCAATACGGAAGAGGAAGTATCTAGAATTTACATGTCAGAACAGGAGACGGTAAACTAGGAGGGTAAAGGAGCATAGGGACTTAAACTGAGAATCTAAACATAGTGGGCTATCATAGATAACGATACACAGTTATAGAAAGTTAACTTCCAGTAAAATTTGTCCACGTTTTCATCGCAACAGATACTTTCTGAAACCAAAAGTAAACTACATGAAGTGATCTCTACAACGTTACGTAAACAGAATGAAATAATCGTCTGCATCACTTTTAACTTAAGACAGCAGAATGTTCTGTCAAGGTGTTGGAAGTAGCTTAGGCCACTACTTGTGCTTCTTCCTCATAGGGTACGTAGTAGTAGGCTCACTGTCAACATCAGCAGACTGATTGTCAGTGTCTATAGGCCTGACAATTGTTTTGACAGTGTTGGTGTAATTAGAGAGGTTAAAACAAGCCTGTGTTATAACTAAATAAAATGGCTTTTACTTGTTGCTCTACTTGATTGATTTCAGGTCAGTTCAGGCCATGCTCAAAATTCTATAGGAGTTGTTCACAGCTGCCATCACACTGTCGGGTCAGGCCAGGCTAGGCTAGGCCAAGGCTAATTGCTTTCACACCGTGTCGAGCCTTGCTGAATTGAGGCCATCTCCGGTGTACTAACCCCAGATCTTTGGCCCAACTAAATCTTTGAGCCATTTGGGGCTAACTGGTGCAGTAGCTTCAAGGTAGAGGGCAGGACTTGAGTCAGGGTTTAACACAAAGTAACCATAACATGAAGTAAGTAACTTAGGCCTGAGAAGTCTGAAGAAAAAAAAAAAACAAGTTTGGGCCTAGTGGGGTTGGCATGGCCCACTCAGCCTGACCCAACGGTATGAAGTTGGCTGTTGTAAAATACTTGAAGTTTTTAGACCAGACTTGCCATGAGTGTGTTAGATGAACAAAACTAAGAAATTAATAATGCTTTAAACGTTAAATAGACCCAACATTTAAACAGACAAGACATTGTGTTGTGCATTTTTTCAGCGAGTGAAAATGTATGAGAATGGTGTTGTAAAACTGTAGCAGAGTGAAATGTTTGTTCTTTGTGGTACCGATTACCGTATTGCTGGATGTTAAATGTGTAGGCCTACTTAGCAGCAACTAGGGTAACTATGGTGAAATATGAGAAAGTGATAAAGCTATAGAGACTGTAACAAAAATGGAAAATACACAGACACAAAGTAGCAACTGTTGTAAATGTTGGCATCGTCTAGCTGCTGTGACGGTAGCAGAGCGCCCCGTCACATAGCCTAATTACGTGTGTGTGTGAATGATTATTGTGGAGGGTAGAGGCAGTTGATCAACCACTGCTTACTGATACTACCGAGACTTTTCTACCCCTAAACAGATTAGTTTTTAGAGGCAAGTTGACCATGGCTAAGCAACCCACTCTCCAGGAAAGGTACCAGGCCTGCATGATCCTAAGTGGAGTTGGAGATGCACTGGGGTACAACAGTGGGCGCAGGGAGTTTGAGCCAAATGGTGAACTAATCCATAAGGAAGTAGCTGCTTTAGGGGGCTTGGCAAACCTGGATGTGAAGCTTTTTCCTATTACTAATGACAGTCATGCACCTGGCAACAGCTCAAGCTTTAGTGAAGACTGGAAACAATGGATCAGTGGAAGACTTGTATGTTTCCCTGGTCAGAAAGTACATAAAGTGTATGGATGATATGTCTGGCAGGGCCCCAGGTAAGAATCTGTTCAAAGAATAATTTCTTTTTCTTTTTTGATGAAACCTCAACCAAAGAGCAAGATTAGAATAGGACAGATGCATAAAGACCAGAGGTTCTGTCCTTGATGTGTTTTGTTAAAAGCAAATTTGTCATGATTGGTAAGCTGTAGATGTACATGACTTCACTTATTTATACAATATGATTAACAGATCAAACATTGACAGGTTATGTTGCACATTGGTGCGTTTATATCTTCAGTGTACTAGAACCATTATTAATATCCTTTCACACCTTTAGGAATCGCATGCATAAGTAGCACTGAGCGTTTGAAGAAAAGCCAACCAGGTAACTGGAAGATCCCTTTCAGCAAAGTTGCTGGGGGCTGTGGGGCAGCCATGAGGGCCATGTGTGTGGGCCTGCGCTTCCCTAGTCTTGACCAGGAGCGCCTCCTGGTGGCCGTGAGTGTGGAGAGCGGACGCATGACCCACCACCACCCCACGAGCTACCTGGGAGCGTTGGCCGCTGCTCTGTTCACAGCCTACGCGGTGAGGGGCCAGCCCCAGGTGGAGGCCTGGGGCGAAGGTTTGATGAAGGTGCTGGAGAAGGCCAAGGAGTATGTGACGCAGGCAGGGCATTGCGTTGAAGAAAACCTGGAGCACTGGTGAGAGTCCATACTGCAGTTAGAGTCCATGATGTTTTGTGTTCTGATGTCATGTTGTTTTTATTTTAAGTTGCCATGTGGAGCTTTTTTCAGGCTGACATTTTAAAATGTCAAGATTATCAGTATGCTGTATTGTGAAGAGACAATTGTTTTCATATATTTTTAAGCTTGCTCACATGGATTCAGAAAATGCCACTCGTAGAGTTTTATCTTCTGTGAAGATAATCTGACCTTCTTGCCCAGATGAGGTCCATGTTAGTTGTACTTTCATTAATTGCTGTAAATTATTATATTATTATATTTTATTCATTGTAAACACCTGTAACACTTGCATTTTAATTATATGATAGGGACTACTTTGGAGACAGCTGGAAAAAGTACCTTACAGAGAGGGGAATCATTGAGGGAACTGGCAAAGCACAGTTCCCAGATGACTATGGAGTGGCAGCGAGGGAGGCTTTCTACAGGTCAGTCAGCTACAGTGGAACAGGTGGTGCCAGTGGACATGACGCACCCATGATCGCCTACGATGGAGACTCTTGGACTGAGTTGGCCAATCACAGCTTCTTCCGTGGAGGTGACAGTGACCTCACTGCTGCCATTGCTGCTGCCTGGTGGGGTACCCTCTATGGGTTTCACAACGTGCCTCCCAAAAACTTCAAATCAAATCAAATCAAAACTTTGAGTACTACAAACGCCGTCCACTGCAGCAGATGAACTGTACAAATTAAGGGTTATGCCACTAGATGAGGTGCTGATTTGATAGTGTCTACTGTAATATACAATTGCCATCAGATGCCATCAGATCAGATGTGTGTGTAAGTGAATGCTGTTGCAGCTGTACTTTTTTGTGTTGCTGTGAAACTACCCGCATTGACCAGCAGAGGGAGTCGGTGAAAAAATTGAGAGACATGTCAACCTCCATATGTTCGTTTGTTTCCCTGTATATTTTAAGAATAAAACAATCTTTTTGAACTGTTTGCTGTCCCGTGATTGATAATCTTAACTAAGATTCCATAGAATCGTGATTAACCAGGGCTAGCAATCATGATCGTTTTTTTCCGGGTCGGGTTGGGTTAAAAAATCTGCATTATTTTGGGCTTTGCGATTTGCAATTTTGCGCTCAGTGTTGGCTGCCATGAGAGGACGGGTTGGTGCGGGTGTTTAAAATCTTTGACCCGCGAATTATTAACACACGTTGTCCGAAAGTTGTATCCAAATCCCAATCCAAAACAGACAAACAAACGCTTAATAGTCAGTTTATTTTGGCAAATTACTTTGCCATGTCATGATTCTGGTATTGTAAGATTCAGGGCACACAAATACAGAAGTATGGTTATGCTTTTGTTTACTTGGTAGACACTTTTATAAACCGAAATCTGAAAAGTATTTCTTCTGACATTCTTTTATGGTGAGCTACATGTAAAACGAACAAAAGAAACTGGTCTCCTTTGAAATAAAGCCTGATAGAAAACATAATACAGTAGGCTAAGTCCCCAGTGTGCAAGGCTTGTATCTTTCCCGTTTTGTGTCACTCCCTGATTATGATGCTGTGCCTTGTCTGTCTCGAACAAACACACAAACAATGTGTAAACAGTGGGATCTAAGCCCCTCTCATAGCCTACCAGGCTATCCAGCCATTTTGGCAGGAAATGACAGTAGCTGGCTGACAGGGATCTAAAGACAGAGGGTTTGGTCCCAAACTGCCATTTGTCCGTGAATCCGTCATTTTCACTTCCGCTGTGCTTTGTTATACTGCCCCGTGTAGAGACCACAGCATATCGGTTCCGTTTGGCGCACGTCAGGGATCTAACCCCCACTGGAGGTTACGGAACGAAACGAAAGTGAAGGAGACACCCAAGCAAAAATCACCTTCCTTAACTTTTTTCCACATAAAACTCAACCACTGTTCTGATTTTGACTACGTCAAGTTTTAATGCAAGAGAGGGAATCACGAATGGGCTCTAATTTGACAACGCAAGGCGCACCAAGAAACAGAACAAGACCGTAAGAACATGATATAATCATTCTTTTAATTTCGTTGAGTAGTATAAACTTTATGTGTCGCTTTCGTGTATTTTAGGTGAGCACTACAATTTTTAATTCAGTGAGTTTAATCAAACGCCCGCCCATCCATCCAACTAACTTAGCGGCCAGTCTGTGTACACACATTCCAAAAATATAGCGTTTGTTAAGGTTGCTTGTTTTGGCTAATTGACGGATCTATTTGACATGGACATTGATCAGTTTTGTTATGTTCATCAAAATCTAGCCTGTCAGTACGATCTGATACCTTAATTTGGATTTCACACTTTTTGGTCTAGTAGATGGCTGCCTACAATCTGCCACATCATGTTTGACTTTTTTTTACCACTGTCTAATGGAAAAACTGTATCGTCATGCATTTACAGGCCTATCTTATTCGCAGTCAAGTTGCATAATGAATCTTGTGGCACTGCCAGTTTCGGAATTTGTTTCTGAGATAATATTAAAGAACTAAACATTTTGAATGGTTTTTTTTTAAGGTAATCCAGTGTGTTGCAGTTTGCATATAGAGTACAAAAGTTATAGGCTCCCCACATGTTTCTTTTTTTATGCAAATATGATAAGAACATATAGGAAATTTGTACAAAATGTTTAAGAACACCCAAAACATAAGGAGTAAGCTGTTAACAAAGTGATTGTTTCACACCCAGATCACTGATGGACATGCCTAGCCTGCCAGAAAGTGTTGGCAGATCCAGATGTGACAGGGGTCTCGAGATCACCTGCTGATTTCACCTTGGCTCATCCAAAAGAAACGCTGCAGTGACACAGGCATATGGGCAAGGCATAATGAGTTGGGGCCACCCAAAACATGCTTTAGGTCTCTCATGACCCTCTTCATTGTACACCAAGGTGGAAATTCTGCCCTAGTTTTCCTCATCAGGTCTCTTTGCTGTCAACCATTTCCCATTTTGATCAAGGTGAGATCAGCAGCAGATCTCAAAGCACCTATCACATCTGGATTTGCCAACAGCTTATGGGAGGCTAGGCCGCCGGGGCAACAGATCTGGGGGTGGCCGAAGACTGAATCCAGAATCAGAAGTACATTTTATCAGTTTTAAATACTTTGAACAAATTTCCTGTATTTTATTATTACATTTCAATGCTGAAACAAAACATATGGGGCGCCTATTACCTTTTTCACAGTACTCTATAGAAGTAACAAATTTTGCCATGCAAATTTGACAATGGTTAAATGCAGCAATTTTTAGCATGTCTTTAGTAAAATAAACTCTGTTTAGGGTGCAGACAAAAACAATAGTGTAAATCTCTAGGATTCAGTGTGTGACAACCCTTTACTCAGTGTTAAATGTTGCCTCTGATATTGCCTAAGCTAGCCACTATTAATTTCATTTCCTTAAACAGATCATGTCTGCGAGGCAGGCTGAAAATGGCTGAGGCATCCACTCTCCAGGAAAGGTACCAGGCCTGCATGATCCTGAGTGGAGCTGGAGATGCACTAGCATATAACAAAGGCAACTGGGAATTTGAGTCAAATGGTGAGAAAATCCACCAGGAAGTAGCCGCCAAAGGGGGTTTGGCGAAGTTGGATGTCAAGCAGTTTCCCCTTAGTGATGACACTGTAATGCACCTTGCGACAGCTGAAGCTTTAGTGGAGATTGGCAAAGAAGAATCAGTGAAAGCCTTGTATAGGATCTTGGTCAAAAACTACATAAACTGTATGAATGACATGACTGACAGGGCCCCAGGTAAGAGTCTGTATAAATCAAAAAGATTGTCAAAATCTTTTTTTCTTGACATGATACCAGTGTACTTCCTGTATTTAGACTTCTACAAGCATATCGGGGGTTGCTTTTGTCCAAAAATTATTTTTTGCAACTCTTTTTGTATGGCAACATTCATACATCAAACATTGACAGCTTTTGTTAACATCCTCACTGTAAAATAAAGCATTGCCCCGACCTCATATCTCTAGGTACACATGCATGAGAGCCGTTTACAATTTAAAGAAAAGCCAACCAGGTAACTGGAAGATCCCTTTCAGCAAAGTTGCTGGGGGCTGTGGGGCAGCCATGAGGGCCATGTGTGTGGGTCTGCGCTTCCCCTGTATTGACCAGGAGCACCTCCTGGTGGCCGTGAGTGTGGAGAGCGGACGCATGACCCACCACCACCCCACGGGCTACCTGGGAGCACTGGCCGCTGCTCTGTTCACAGCCTACACGGTGAGGGGCCAGCCCCAGGTGGAGGCCTGGGGCCAAGGTTTGATGAAGGTGCTGGAGAAGGCCAAGGAGTATGTGACGCAGGCAGGGCATTGCGTTGAAGAAAACCTGAGCACTGGTGAGAGTCCATACTACAGTTGGAGTCCATGATGTTTTGTGTTTGATGTCATGTTGTTTTTGTTTTGTGGAGCTTTTTTTAGGCTGACATTTTAAAATGTCGAGATTATCAGTAGGCTGTGAAGAGACAACTGTTTTCATATATTTTTAAGCTTGCTCACATGGATTCAGAAACTGAACACTCGTACAGTTTTGTCTTCTGTGAAGATAACCTGACCTTCTTGCCCAGATGAGGTCCATGTTAGTTGTACTTTCATTAATTGCTGTAAATTATTATATTGATTTTTATTAATTGTAAAAGCCTGTAACACTTGCATTTTAATTATATGATAGGGACTACTTTGGAGACAGCTGGAAAAAGTACCTTACAGAGAGGGGAATCATTGAGGGAACTGGCAAAGCACAGTTCCCAGATGACTATGGAGTGGCAGCGAGGGAGGCTTTCTACAGGTCAGTCAGCTACAGTGGAACAGGTGGTGCCAGTGGACATGACGCACCCATGATCGCCTACGATGCCCTGCTGCGGGCTGGAGACTCTTGGACTGAGTTGGCCAATCACAGCTTCTTCCATGGAGGTGACAGTGACTCCACTGCTGCCATTGCCGCTGCCTGGTGGGGTGCCCTCTATGGGTTTCACAACGTGCCTCCCAAAAACTACCAAAACCTTGAATACTACAAACGCCTGTCCACTGCAGCAGGTGAGCTTTATGAGTTGAGGAATCAGCCACTCTCATGCTCACAGGATAGCGAATGAGGTGCTGAGCTTACTAAGGGTCTGTACCAGGATGCTGGGCTCTTGGATTTAGTTGCTGATCATGTATGGTTTCTCAATGTATGCTCACGGTCTGCTGTTTGACCCCTTATTCCTGCATGAATACCCTGCCATGGATAATGACCCAACAGTGACAGGAAGAAGACTCCTGTCTCTTTTGGGTTATGCAAGAGTGATGTCTAAAACCAAACTAATATTATTGCATCTTTTATTGCAATTACTCACTTTAGCCATCAGATGGAGCCATTTGTGCATGTTATCGCATTTTGTCTTTCAATCACTCACTTCAGCCATCCAATGGAGCCAGATAGGCTGTTTTAGCTCTAAACATTTTCAGAGGTATGCAGCATTTGTTCCATCTTGCTGGATTTCTTGACACTATTTTTAAGTACTTTAAAAGTTCAGTGAGTAAAGAATCACTAAGCGCAAAGCCATGTTGGTCAGGTCATCTTACTGAGCTGAGCTCATCTTTATTCATTTTGTGTAGGCTACAGGCTAAAGGCATCCCTTAATGTTGTCACACGGGTTAAACTTTTCATGTTTTGGGGGGATATGAGCATTACAAAAGGCATTTTGAACCGTAGGCTATAGGCCATATTTGAAACATTTCAGCCGCCCCTTAGGACAATCAGTGTCTATCTCAGGATTGAGTTAAAAGTGATTAAAGAGTGGTTGTTGGGTGTATGCTGCCATGACTTCCTAGCACTTGGCTTTATTATTAGGCTGCCTATATTTGGGTACTATGTAGGAGTGAAACTTTGTTCACCCAGTTGGCAATGGTTTGAATAAAGGTATGTAATCCCTACCCACTGTGAATGAACTAAAAATCTCTGCAAGCATGCCTGTAGGCTACAAGCTACATATGTTCAGTAACAAATTCTGGCAAAGCCATTGCTGCAGAGACGCAGATGTCTGCAAATTATCACTATGACACGACTAAGCTCATGAATGACCTCAACCTCCCAAGCAAAGCGGGCATCAGCTGAACTGAAACCTCTGGACTATAATGCAACGGCGCTCATGGTTCAGTCCAACGCAAAAACAAATTAGTGTATTGAGTCATTGTTTGACTTTTGAACTTCTGAACAAAAAAACCCAAGCATACTCAATATACAAAAAATAAAATAAGCAACAGTAATCAATTTGCTGAGTAGTCTGAAAAATGGATAATCAAAGTTTTAAGCCAATTTTTCTTTATTTCATGCATGTAAGATCTGCAAATAGAACAAAACACTGCAAAGCATTACAAGGACCTGCATATCACACATATTTTTGTAAGCAATATTTCAATAAGTTTTGTTTAATGTCACGCTGAACATAAAAACAAACAAAAATCTTTTATGATACTGTATATGCATGGTATTAAAATAATGTTACATGGTACTCATAAGCATGGCAGTAATCTTATGAAATTCACTCCATAGCAGTGTCGCTAGCAAAAGCAGAGTCTGTGTGAGTCTCATGGAGAGGCGAGGAAGTATTCCTCCAGTGGTATAGGTGATACAAAACCAAACCAATTCTGCAACCACACCTGCTGAATCGTCATCTTCATGAACAAAAACTGGTGTTGTTCTGGCCACTTTGTCATATTAGGGTGCCTGAGGAGAAGGTATTAGTTAATATAATAGTCTTGAGTCAGTGGAAGTTTACGAGTGATGATTCATTTAAATTGTGTATTTTTAACTAGGCATCTGTGCTTGTCATATTATAGTATATCATTCTATTATATATAGTATATCACATGCTATGCCCTGCCATATGTGCATTATTGGAATGCACCCACACGCAGGGGTGCAGCCGGGGGGCCCGAAATTTCTAGTGACACCCCTGTCCACACGTTTTCTGTTTTACTTGCACAAGTCTGAGACAGCTTCAGAAACACACCTGGAGAACATGGCATTTTTGGCAAAGAAATACTCTTGTGAAGAAACCATCGCCATCTTGCCAGTCAGCGTGAGGCGTGCACACCTGGGATCCTCTGGGTCATACGCCATACTCCTACAAATAATATTCATCACCAGTCAGCACATCACATGAATCTGTCTCATATTTTAAATTTAAATTACATTATGCACAGGAAATAGATTGTCTTTTGCCAGCTGCAGTGCATCTTCTTGAATCAAAAAAGAGCACATTGATTTTTCTGAATTGATGAGTTTGATAGAGGAGAAGAAAGAATATTTCTCAAGTGAATTCATGCATGTTAAAAATTGAATAAATTTTTACAGGATAGAGCATGTATTCTGCTGTCAATTCATAGTGATACATGCACCAATAGTAATTCCTTGTAGGCTATCCAGTGTTTGACAAATATTTTCTGATTTTGAGTCTATGCAATTCTTCCTGCTTACTAGACCCCCCCACCTCACCTGCAGAAGTCCCCCTGTGCCTCAGAGAATGTGAGGGAAGCATAGGGGAAACTGATCAGATCCATCCCAGAGTTGTCCAGTGGTGTGATATAGAAGTATGGAACCCCTGTGCTGTTGTCCCAAGGTCCGTCACTGACTGAAAAAGCATTCCCAAATGGCAGTCCTTTGATCTGTGGATAAAAACAGTTTTAAAAAAGAAAGAAATAGTCTATACTACTATCTACTAATATATGCTAATATACTAATATATCTACTTGACACTAAACTTCCTCATGTATCTCACAAGAAATTAAATATGACCTTAACGATCGATATTCAAGACCATGTGTTACCCTCTACAGTACAATCAGTGGTAATGTTGCATTCTGTGATGTACTGCTGAATTGATCTGAAAAGCATGTACGTAACTAGTAACAAAACAAAACTTGTTTCAAAGTCAGAGTCCTTGCTTTGATTTTGATATAAACAACTGTGAATAAAACAGTCAAAATCTGCACCCAACTTACATTTTCCTGGGTGGAAATAGTTGAAAGGAATCCCCAGTTGTTGTAATGAGCCAGATATCTAGCAGTCTTCACCCTCTCAGTGTGCGGTGGAGGAGGAGGGATTGTGGGCACAGCTGAAAAACTCACTTCTAGAAGTACTGTGGTCATGACGACCAGTGTTGCTGACGAGAAGTGCCACATTCTACAGACCTTGAGGGAAATGTTTGTATCATTGTACATCTTATGTTATATAGGGCCTAACAGCACCAGCATCAAGTAAGGTCCCCTACCCCCTCCACTCTGGCACTGCTGGTAACAGTGTTGTTGCAAAACTGCTTTTGGGGAATTCTGAGGAAATAGCCTGGTTTGTGTTCTGAGGAAATGCAAAGTTTCTGTGGCTTTGACCTTAATGATATTGATTAATTGACCATTAATGTGTATCTGGAGCCATATTTGGATAGAAAGTCACATCCTCAATAAACATAAACAAATGCAATAAACAACATGAGTCAAACGTTTGAAGGATGTTTATGAAGCAATAGGTCTACTACAGCTGAATTAAATATACACAGGCAAGACAGTATTTCAGCAATACTGTGCTGTCATCCTTGCCCCTGTTGCTCAATGACGACTGACAAAATGATTCACAGTCACTAAAAGATATTGAGTAATAAAATGTGGGTTAATTTGTAATGTGGTAGCAGGGCTCAAGTCCAAAAGGCGCTTCAATTGTGGGTTTATTTGTATAAAAGTGGGCAGGTAGAGGCAGGTCGCTAACGCTACCATATGTAAACTCTGTCAGGGAAAAACTGGTTTAAGGTTAAGCAAGGCATTTTTCATCTAGTCGACTTAACAACGTTAAGCAAGGCATTTTTCATTTAGTCAACTTGTGTAAGTGGCAAAGGTTGTTCCTGCCTGATGGGTCTCAGCTAATCTGCCATAACGCCACTGATCATCTGAAACCAAATATGAGGTTGTGACCTGATGATAAAACACATAAAATGTGATATTTGATATATTGATTTTGTATTGACATTGAAGTTGTCTTGAACTTGGATTCAAGTTGGATTCACTTACATTGCCTGTGCCTTGAGTTTGACACTATGTCTGGCCGCTGCTACACTGTCCAGCCATAATTCCTGATAACCACCTGTGGACTGACTACCATGCAATGTAAAGTGGGATAATACTCTGTAACTATTATGAACCTTAGCTAAAACCATAGACGACTTGTAGTCTATCATGGTTACTACTGATTGTAATTTTCCTGCATGACCCCTTGCAGTCGTGGATCTGCCCAAGGTTTCTTCCTAGACTACCTAAGCATAAGGAAGTTTTTCCTTGCCCCTGTTGCTCTTGGGTGCTCCTTCTGTAAACGCCACGAGACAATACTATTGTAAAAGGTGCTGTATAAATAAAACTGAATTTAATTCATGTGATGAACATGATGTTCAAGTCGTGGTTCAGTATAGACAACACAGAGCTTATTTTTAACATAACAACTAAAAATACTGTTGTTTTTTTTTTATTATTATTTATTTTCTTTCTAGTGTTTCAATTTTTTCTTCACGTGAGAACACTATATCAAGAGGTCAACACACTACTTGTGTGACAGATCTGGCAAAATATTTGCACAACTAGCCTGCAGGTGGAAACATTCATTTTGGACTGATTTAGTTGGGAGAGCAACGGAAGAATGCAGTCATTCTAGGCTCCCTCCTAAAATGGAGAAATACTTCAAATTGAAAATCAGTTGACAGAGCTTAATATACTGATCTAATTTATCTTTTTAGATGAGCAATTTTAGTCAGTTTTATGTTTTACACCGCCCCTTCTGTCAGATTTTTCCCCCCAAAAACATACTATCCCACTCACTGTCATTGTTGCATTACTACAAATCAGATGGGGTTTTTTTATGTTGATTATGATTTTTGCTCCAGACCTCTAATTTCATTCATCTACTTCTTTATGCTTAAAGGAAGATAAACCGCCTGTAGGTGGCAGTGTCACACTACTTTAATGTGCTGTGAATATAGTCTCTCTACATCTGCTTTTGCAATGTTTTACTAAGAGTGGATGGTGTCAAGTGAGTTCTTGCCCTGAGGTCTACATGCCCAGACCTGAGCGTAAACTTAGAGGCACCGTGTCAATCTGCTGGTGATAAGGTTAAAAATACCAGGTGTTGTTTATGTTAGCTTATCCTTTAGCTTTACACATAGGCCAACAGGCTGGTGTCAGAATGAATTCATGAGTTATAAAGGTTATCATGTTATCATGAAAGTGAGAGATGTCGACCTGAATAAACAGAGGTGGTTTGAAGGCAGTGTGATAGGTATACAAGAGCATAGAACTCTCTCTCTCTCTCCTGTCTCTGTGTCTGTCTCTCTATCTCTATCTCTCTCTTTCTCCCTCTATCTAGCTGGACCATAGGCAATTCATGAAAAGAAGGCAATTCATGGGAAAGATCTTGAAATTATCTCAAGTTCTTATGATATAAGCACATAAAAGACATTGTGAATGTGATGGTTATGAAAAATCAAATGACTGTGAATCACATTCTTAGGTCCATCTTACCTTCAGTCAATGTGTCACAATCCCTCTTTTCAGTTGGGTAAGAGAGAGGAATGGTTTGGAAATAGCATTCCCACAATCCCACCACTAAAGTATTTTTTTTTTCTTTTATGGAATAAGAACATCCATATAATCACTTAATACACTGAACAGTCTCCTTTCGGATAGGAGAAGGAAATCTGGCAAATGTTGCCTTTAATAACAGGATTGTCTGTGCAGTCTTGGGTGAGGACAGACAAATAAAGCTGTTCACCTGACTAGAACAGGAGTCCCAGACTTGTCTGGAGCTGCCGGAGTGCATTCCAGCACTGC
The DNA here is from genome assembly GCA_015244755.2 of Tenualosa ilisha. NCBI lineage: Eukaryota > Metazoa > Chordata > Actinopteri > Clupeiformes > Clupeidae > Tenualosa > Tenualosa ilisha. The sequence goes on along the minus strand of PYXC01000047.1, from coordinate 904,487 downwards.
TGTGTGGGAGTCCTGCTGCAGTAGGGAGTAGTTGGAGCTTCCAGGGCTCTGCTACGAGTGGTAGGAATAATATATACATTAACAATAATATATAAATTGGGATTAGACCTCATGATGAAACAGAATCCCAGGTCATCATCTAATGATACCAGTTAGATTTTAAAGCCTTACGCTAGACCATTTTGTTTTTTAGACTTAAATGAGTGTAATGAATTTAACTACTATAGTTAAGTTTAACAGTAATCTCAGAAGCATTCAAATGCAGAGTCATTTCTTTGCTGTTGTTTGGACATTTGTACATGTGCCATTACTGAATAAATACTGGAGAGACTGAAGACCACCCTATCTGTAGGTGGAGCAAGAGGTCAGCGGGGCCACAGGCCCTCTGGCGTGAACACTGAAAGCATGTGACTGTACAAAGACCACAACCAGCGGAGCGCTCTCTGTTTAAAGTGGGGGCCATGTGTCTGTCAACACCAACACGTGCCATATGCAGCATCAGGACTCTACCCCGAGGCTCCAACAGGATCCAACTCTGCTAATCTCCAGCTCCGTGGTAGCATCTGGTACGGTCGCTGCACATTCCCTAATGGGGTATGTCATCCCAAAACAACACAAGCGTGGTCATATTCACCCTCTTATATGGGGCAGAACACTATTTCTATGAAACTGGCGTCAGACCTTCTTCCTCGCAATTCTAAAAATGTACTACCATGCCGCTTTGTAATGAGACACAGATAGGTGTACCTCTAAATGGTCATCTTGAGCATATTCTTTCTCACAGTGTGTATTATTAGGTAATATGTGAATATGTCTGACTTATCTCTACAGGGGTCCTGTAAAGCACTTTCAGTGCTTAGAGGAACGTAAAAAGCACTCCACCATTAGTCTTTTTATTTTGGCCCGGCGAGTATGCTATACATGTAGAAACATAGAGACTGATTTCTTCACATGTGTTTAGACAGTGTACCAGTAAGTGTCGAGCCCCATACCATGCATATTCATACAATGTCATTCAATGCTAAATCACAGCCTATGTTACTGACTTACTGACAGATAAATAAATTATGCCATACTGTGAGTAGTCACCATAGCATCCTTTATTATGGTCCTGAGTGGCACTCATTAATTTCCTTGATTGGTCCGTTGGGGTTCAGTGCTTACATCCAATGAAATAGTCATGTGATTTTTCTACATCGTATATGAAGAGTTCAGATGCAAAACACTCTAAATCCATTTGCGATGAATTTAAAAAAATGTACTTATAACATTTTGGTAAACTGTATTATCAGTCCACCTCCAATTTGATAGTTTTGGCTTGATTTAATTTTACTTGACGATAAAATTTCAATTGCAGTTTGATAGGGATTACTAGGTAATAATTATTTAAAAAAAAAACTTAATTCTTTCATATCTCTTAGAAAATGGAGAGTTTTGCATCTGAACTCGTTTCAGGCCTAATTTTCACTTAATATTTCCTAATATAAATCATCCTCTTTGTAAACATATTTGTATGTTTGTAGATTCAATACTCATGACTACGCTATTGTGCATTGTGTCAAATTGGAGGGAATGCATTACTTCAATAACATTTAAGCAGACTCTCATAGTCCATGCTGGGTTATCTGGCCAAAGGCAAAGCCAGAAGGCCAGACATGATGCCACCCTTCAGCAATGTACACTCTGTGTTAATAATTCATCAGTGTTGTGGGAAAGGCCAAGACAGGGGAATTGGATTTGCCACTTTAACAGCTCTGTGAAGGTTTCACTTGTTTTATTGATGACAGGGGAGTCTCTTTGTGAGCGGGAGAGTAACCACCATCCCATTACCTGAAAGTCAACCTGGCTGAAATTATTTTTTATGACAATTGGAGTGGATGGATAGTCTTTCATTCTGCTCAATCTATTAATGAGTCTTCTGAATTTAATGCACTGCTTAGTCACCTGTAAGGACCAGTTAGTCAGAGAGAAACTGTAAAATGAGCAAAGATTGACCAAACATGTAGTGATTTAAATAAAATTGTAATTTATGGCTGACTACTACATAACTTTTTTATACATATACTGAGATTATGAAGGAACTTGGTCAACATATGAGTGTAGTTTTGAATTATATCATATCATATCGGTTATATTATATATAGATATTATTATATTAGTGATATACAATCAGTATAGAGATGTAGAGGATTCATGGACGGTACCAAAACACACTCTCTCTCTCTCTCTCTCTCTCTCTCTCTCTCTCTCTCTTTCTCTCTCTCACTCTCACTCTCTCTCTCTGAGTGCCTTACATTTGATGGGCTTTTCGAGTTCAATTGCAATCCTGGGGCTCTCTGCCTTTGACGTTCCCGTTTCCCTCTCGTTGATCAAAGCATTGTTGCCGCTTTCTCCTCCAGGAGGCCAGGCGCTCCCCTGCAACGCCTCATTGTGTAAGTGTCTGCAGGGGTGCTGAGAGCTGCGGGACGGGGTGGCCAACATCCAGCCTTCACAAGGAACAACGTGCAAATAAGCACCAAGTTCAAAAGAAGACATGTGTCGAGCTGAATTAGTTCAACGGGGACGTATTAAAAGTTTTTAAAACTGAGACATGGGGTTTCATTATTTTGTATGAGTAGATTTGATCATCGTTTTTGTTTTTTTAAGTTGTTCCTCTAATCTTCCAAACAACATGGAGTGGCGAGATAAGCAAGAGAGGTATCAAGACCAGCAGCACTGCCCTCGCCATGCTGATACTGTGAGTTGCTGAGGGATTCCCCCTGGATACGATTTGTCCAAACGTGTTAAAAGGGGTGTGTGCCTGAGAGAGAGATGGGGGAAATCCTGCTCTCCTCTCTGGAGCACTGTAGTCTTTCCTTACTTCTACACCGAGCAGATTTCGGGGCGAATATTGAACAGCCAATTGGAGGAGCTGCATGGCACTGTGTCATTCAGCCAGGCATCCAGTCCCCTTTTGACTCTGCCTCTTGTTGCCAGGGTTGTTTCTGCCCGTCGGGTACAGTGGTGGAACTGGAGCAGAAAATGTAACAGAGAATACTAGAGTACTTACCCTTTCACCTTAGTAGCTCCACACAGTTATGTACAGTTCATCGTTTTAGATGACTGGGGTGTGACCATGCTTGCTTTCAGAGTCTCAGAGCTCCAAATTTAATGCCGTTTTGTTTTCTTGTCAAAATGTTTTGATTATGCTAGATGGTGGACAGCAGAGTGACACAGACATTAGTGTCCATGTTAATGTTCTAGTTCTTTCTTGATTTGTGCTGAGATTGTATCATTCAAAACATCAAATGGTTAAAGTGTTTGTGCGCAGATCTCAAACTCGAGCTCACCCAGCATGTCAAATTTGAAATACTTTTTTTCTCTCTCTCAGATTGTCCAAAACACATCAGTTGCAGAGCTGCCCTGTGATTAACTCCTACAGCACTGTCAGGTTTGGGTTATTTGGCTCCAAGGGGTTGTAGACTTCCAAAAAAAAGGGGACATGAAAACGTTATTTTCGTTATGATGTGCTTATCTGCGTAGGATCCCTTTTATGGAACCCTTTTTGCAGCACTTTTAGCCTGCTGCTCTGAGGGTGGAAGTTTGAAAGTAGGGCTGATCTTGAAGACTTCAAGCCTAAGATGATAGGCTTGCGTGTTCTGAAGTTTCTATACCTCAGCAGGGTGGATTATAATTGGCGTGCCTTGCTGTTTTTGACAACCCAGGACATTCTGTATTTCAAAGTATCGTTCGCTTCTTGCCTGAAATAGGGAGGCAATAGACCCTTTTATTCTCCCTACCAAACCACTTGATACAAATAATAGTGTACCAATATTTGTTGATAGGAGGAAGCTTTTGTGTCCTTGTGTGAGCTTGACATCAAAACATGTGGAATCAGATATAACACCTTTCCTGTCGTGTTTTATATTCTTGTGTCTCTTGTTGGATCGGACACTATCCTTTTGACATAGTGGGTGTCCTGCGTATAGATTTTAATAAGGATTTGGTAGATTACAGGAAAATAAAAGGTAAAACATGGACAATGGTGGTACATGAAAATCTTGGTGACATCTAAGGTTGGCAAACTGATTCTGCTCTGAACATTCTGACTAATATCCCTTAAAACATTGGTTCCAGGGACCCCCAGGGGTCCGCAGCAGGTTGCCAGGGGGTCTGTGAAAAATTCTGCTGTTGTATAAATATATATTTTGCTATAGTATATATAAACTTGTCTTATGGGGAGAAAAATACAGATCTGATTAATCACATTGTGCTCATTACTCCCATGATTGCAGTTATGAGGGGTCCTTGAGGAAATTTCTGCTCCATGAGGGGTCCCCCAATAAAGTTTGAGAACCCCTGCCTTAAAATATAGCAAGTGCTAAGGCTATGAATCTAAGCATTCAGGAGGACAGGAGGACCATTTAAAACAACTGGTGTGGAATCTCTGTCTGAAATCGCCCTAAACAGACACATAGCCTTAAGAGTGGGATTGACAGATGTTTAATTGCCACCATTCAAGTTCCATTCTCTCCTCCCTGGACGTGTTTGAGAACAGACAGGCACACAGTTAAGTCACATGATAGCAGAACCATTCCTAGCCACCTCCAGGGAAACAGACTGTCCCTCGAGAGTATTTTCTGGTTGATGGTGCAATAAAATGGGAAAGACAGGAAAGGCCACGCATGATGTGCACAGACTCTCAATGTAATCTCCAACCAAGGTTACATCACTAATCTTGTGGCATTCACAGCCTACAGCCAACCACTATGTGACCTTTGTGGTATACACCACACAGATATTGAGATTTCTTTCAAGTTCTTTAGGCCCTGTTTACACGTATCTAGATTTTTTAATAAATAGATGTTTTTTTTATCCATTTCTTTTTTTGATTGTGTTTATACATATCCAGTGGAATCCATGATCCATCCAATGAAAAAGTCTACTCTTTAAAAAAGAGGTGGCTAAAACAAAAATATCCGCTTATAAAAATATCTAGATATGTGTGAACAGGGCCTTAGACATACAGTATATGGGGACTTTATGTCACACTATGTTGCATTGTTTTGGAAAACCATAGAATAGAGGTACAGTAGAATTAAATGTAACAATAAGTGTATTTATGATGATAACCTATGTAAATACAGAGCATTTTGTATTGGTCTTTTAAACACTGCAGTAGAGGCAATTCATCCAACCATCCTGTTGAAGATTACAGTGCCTGATCTCAGGGTGTGAGGCCTCATTCAGCCTCAGCCACAACCTATGAGCATCACCAGTCCTAAAGAAGAATGAAAAACAAATTAAAAAATAAATGAAAATTGTTTAAATTGTAAATACACTCACAGAGCAACTGATTGCAGAAAGATAGATAGATCTGTTCTTCGAGTTTCTCTTCTGGTTTCTCTCTCACTCTGGCATGTGATGGAGCACTTGAGAATAGTGCTGAGTCAAGACTTCACATTCAAGACACAAACACACATACTCTCACAGAAGCCCACAATACAGCTACAATGCTTTATGGTGAAGTGTCTTTTCCCAAAGATAGTCCCAAGGATAGTCTTAACCCTAAGATAAAACCTCTCATCACTCGGTGTCATAAGAATAATCCCTAAAAAGGCTCAAATTACAAGAGACCAATCCCAGATCTAAGCAGCTATCTTAAAGAAAGAAAGTCCACAAAGGAGTCTGGTATTCATTAATGCCCGCTTTACAGCTAAAAGAACACATATACTCCATGAGATCCTTGTAACGACTTATTGTTTTCTGCCACGGCTAACAAGAACCTGCTAAAAAAGAGCAGTTGCCAGAGCATGCTACTGCGTTTGAAGGGAGGCTGACTGTTAATAATGAATGTGTGACTGCTTTGAGCTTGTCACTGAGAGCTGTTCACCCTCATAACATCACAGCTCAGTAACAAGCATTGTGCTGCAGCCCACGTCTGCCCCACTGCCTGCACAGAAAGCTCAGGGGGGGAGGGGGATGCTATAAGAGTTGGAAACTTCGGGTGGCACAGGCAGGCAGCGTGTGGGTGTTAAAAAGATAGATAAAGGTTTGTGTGCTGATCCAGTGATATAAGATAAGATGTTCAAAGTTGATGTAGGCCTGTGTTGACATATAGTGCATGTAAATATATTTTCAATGAATAATTGTCCTTGAATAATTGTCCTTCAAAGATAATTTGTTTATGTGTAAAGACCTTATATGACCTAAGATACAGGGGTAAAACTCCAATATGGTCGGCTTCCAAGTTTCTTCAGGTCTAGATTTACATATAACTGTGTAATTACTGTCCATATTGCACACACACACAATAACATACAAACGCATTTTTATTCGTCATAAAATATTCATGCATCAAACCATGAAACCAAAAAACAACAACACAACTGATTGCTTTGGGTCAGCTGGAGGCATTTCAATTCTGCATAGTAACGAGCTGGAGTGCTGACACACTTTTAGGTGATTGGCTGAGTTGTATGCCAGCTCTACAGGCCAAAGTGTTTTAGTAAGTCACTTTAAGGTCATTCTGTTAAGTGAGAACACCATCAGCCTCCAAGGCAACAGCTCGGGAAAACAATTGTGCCATATTTACTTTTGAACCATTTAGCAACACCAGAATTCGATACAGTAGCCTACTTAGGCCCACATACCACATTGATGCAGTTTATAGACTATATAGAAAAATATTGAAGTAATACTTGCCATGTGATGTGTTTGGTTATATGACTATAAATGAATCATGTCAGAGAGATATTTAGCGCAGACTTACTGATAGTTGTCATGAGCCAGGCCCCTAGGCCCCTAACGCATTGATGATATGTAGGGCAGTGTAATAGGTCACAAACATTTAACAAATACAAATAGGTCATTCCTTTAACCAATTACTTACCATTAAATGCTGTACTAACTTGTTTTTTTTTAAGTGTCAGATTTTACACATGATAAATCTTCAGACAGCTTAATACAGACATAACAAGAACCAAAATAGTGATCTCAAGATCTAAAGCCTTTGTTTTTGTTTGGAACAACGTGTTGAGCTCTAAATAAGAGAGGTATGCTTTGTGATCACAATCTGGAATATCTCAGAGTCAGAGATGTGTGTCCTGCATTTCCACTTTCAAAATGGCGTTTAACTATATTTTTTTTTTTTTTGAGAAACATCTCCAATCATAATCCATTCAATCAGGAAATACATCAATAATAAACACATCAAGTAATACTCAACTAATCTACACACAATATCTTTCATGTTATCTCAATGCAATGATCAATACTTGCTCTTAGTGAGAAGAAATTTCACTACATTTCACTACTTTACTGCATTTATATATATTAATTCTACTCCTACGAGTACTCAAAGCCCTTTCCAGAGTATGCCTCACATTCACACCCATGTATTGACACACCAGTGGCGAAGGCTGCCATGCAAGGTGCCAACCTGCCACCGAGAACAATTTGGGATTCGGTAGCTTGCTCAAGGACACTTCGATGGGGTCAGGCAGTGTGGGGCTCGAACCTGCAACCCTTCGGTTGCTGGAGAGCACCTCTACCACCCCCACCTGCACTACTCCCAAAGGCATAGTTTGTTAGCCTATGTGCTGAGTGAAAATTTCAATTCATTGCTTTGTTTTCTTGTCATCTACATTGGCACTAATGAGTTGTCATGGAGATTCTATACATGCAAACCTGTAGGGGTGCAGAATGTATGGGGAAAGTGGATAGCTTTGAATGAAATCACTGAGCTGTAGAATTTCTCCTGTAAATATTATATTGTTGATGAAAGTAAGGTTGTTTTTCTTAAAGAAATTACCTTGAATACATGCAATAAAGGACCTGAGTTACTGTTTGAATCAGTGTTTCTGAGACGGCCAATTGGTTTAGCCCCATTTAGCCCCATTGGTTTACCATTTCACTGCACAAAACAAACTACGGTGTTCTTTTGATTACTCTGGGTTCATGTAGGCCTACCTATTAAGTTCAGACACTGTTTACTGCAGTTGCAGGCAAATCTAGTTGTTGGTTGTGTTATATTTTTACTTTACTTTATTACTTTTTTACTTTACTTTATTTAAACTACAACTTTCTTCTGATATGTTTACTTAGACATGATGTCTCAGCAGCTCTATGTGGATCAAGGAGAGACTGACAACTCTAGCCTAGAAATCTAGAGACGCCATGTACCATTGGGGCTTTTGTAGATCTACCATTGGTCTTACCAAGGCTTGGTAAAACCAGTCACAATGCTCAATCTCTGTAGAGAGTTGTTGAGCGGGCTTAGCGCAATAACAACTGGGTTGTTACGGTGCAAATCGCTCTCTCTTTTTTCTCTTTGAAAGTTGAGCAGAAAAAGGCACTCAAGTCATCCATTTTAAGGACGGTCATATTTGCTGTTTTGCGTTGCTCTGATTGGTTGTAGCGCTATCCAGTTTCAAAGACAAACGCTGATTCTGCCCCTAAGATTGAGCCCGGTCCAATGGTCGTGGCCAGCCTATACATTTTGATGTTATAGTTTGACTTGTCAGGCTATGACAACTCCAGTGAGAGCACCAGAACAACCTGCAACCACTACCAGTTCAAGGCTTTTATGATCACATAGGTCTAACAGGTCTCATAGGTCTAACAACATATTGGTTCATCCCTAACTGCAACACACTGAGGTAGGCCTGCTCCCAAACAGCATCTAATTCAGAAGGTCTCCAGGCAACACATGTGCCATTGAATACACAACAATGTCCTCATCATCTGCTAAGCAACCGTCAGGAAGTTCCCACCAAACCAGTTTTCTGTAGTGTGGTAGCATTTTCCTTTTCTTACGGATTACATCATCACAACGGCCATTGTCGCCAACACCCCAGAACAGTTGGTCTGGAGAGACGCTATTTTACGCTGACATGTCCAGGGATGCTTTTTGTCAATTTAGTAATTTGTTAGCAGGAAGCTTTTGGATCACAAAACAGGAAAAAAATAGTTTGAATGCGAGCGCATCTTATAAGACAAAATTCTAAAGGCAAACAAGATGCAAACATTGTTGTTACTGGATTGTTAAAGTAGCGTAATTATAATAAATGACACTTGCATTTATTACAAAAGCATTTCAGACTCTCTGGGGTGTTTAGACGTGACAGTTTCACAACTCCAGTAATTATCACTGACTACTAAGAATGGTTTAGAGTCTCTTTGCGAGTTAAAACTCAATCTGCTCTTGGCTGGGATGATGTGTATCATTACTTCACACACACACACACACACACACACACAAAACAGATTCATATTCATATTAAGTGGGTGTCTGGATGCACTCCAATCCTCACCCCTCTCTCTTCCCATTCTCTGGGTTTCCTTGCTAAGTCTGTCTGGTGACCAGACATGGTTGCCTAGCAACCTGGAGAGAGATGGGATCGCTCTGTACTGAAGAGGGAAAACGTGGTCACAGCCATGGAAGAAGGGAACAAACTTTATATGTATGTTTGTTTGTTTTACCTTCATGCACTTCTTTTACAGATGCAAGTAATTGATGTTTCATATCTGTCTACCTTTAATTGTCCTTAAGAGCAATCATGTGAACCCTTATCTAGGGTGAGTATCGTTGTCAAGTCTTGAGTGATTGGACGGAATTGAGTGACTGAAGGAAAAATATGGTGTTATTATTAATTATTACTAAAAGAAATTTTTTCACCATGTCTGATATTTTTGTCCATGGATACATCAAAGCAAGAAATGGCAGTACTTTGAAAAGGTTGTAGTACACTCCAGTCACCAAGCTGTGGCGCAATTGTGCACAATTAAGACTTGAAATGCAAATACGGTTGAAGCTGCTCCTAGTGATGTGCAAATATTCAACCACAATTCAGAGACAGAGGAGGAACCCACTCAAGTTATCGAACCATTACATAAAAATTATGGAGTAAGTAATATATTTAACATTCATGGGTATTCATTAAAATAAAATGTTTCATAATTAGCTCGAATTGAATTTGAGAAATCCCGTCACGTTTTGTGAACTTGTTGCTTGTTGTTGCTTAGGGAGTAAAAGGACATGGTGGGGGTGTGGACTGTGTTTGCACAGCAAGGCAAGGAAAGGGCTGTCCCAGCTTGCTCCCATGCTTGAGGCTAAAACATGCAATCACTGCTACTCCAGGAGTTACTGACAGTGTTCTGTGTTCTTGTTGTTTTGCATCAGCAACCAATCAACAGGCACATTGGAAAGTTTGTAAATTTTTCCTCACATTACATCAGATGTTGTGTCCATGTAAACCATGCAGAAGTGACAAATCAAATATGTTTTTCTTTACTGGGCCATCTTAAGAAAGCTTTTATTATTATTATCTCCTAGCCTAGAGGCCTGACAGACTGTAGTCCTCAAATATTGTTTCAGATAAGGGTCAGAAAGCTGGGAGGGGAAACGAGTCTATTGTCCAACACTATTGTCATGGTGATAGGTGATTATGGGATGGCATAAGGGAGGGTCATTAGCTGCATTAAGCCTGGTCCACAGCGGTGCCCATTAGTGCTGCTGGAACCTTTGTTTTCTCCTTTTATGGACCAACAGGGCCTCGCCCAGCCAGGAGCCTGGCATAGGAATGTTGGATTATGGATTAATAGGTCTTCTCAAAGTTCAGGAACTTCCCCCAGTGCACAACTGGAATGCTCACATTCTACACCAGGTCATGTGGTTTGTGGAAACTTCAAGGCTCAACCACCCCTTGAGACTGTACACGGTCTTGAAAATGTAATGTGTCCAATGAAGTCAAGTTGGGTCTTAACTTGTGTCCTCACAAAGTTCTAGCCTTGGTGCTGTTGCTGTTGTGAGTAATAGATAATAAATTCAAATACAATGTACTGTATAAAATAATGATACACCATGCTAGAAAACTGTGATATGTGATTAGTAAGTATAGTTCAGTAAAGTTATTGGACACAATCCTACACATTTTATACAAGGAATAGACAAGGAAGGCACTAGGAATTGAAAGATGATTTGGAAAAAGTATAGGAATTACAGTTGTCAAGCATAATAATTCCATGACAAATCTGTGGCTAAAAAACCAACCATTTGAATAGTACAACAATACTACTCTCATTTTCAAGAGCAATTCATCTCTTTTCAAAATCCATTCATCAGCGCACATGATTTAGCTTAATTCAGTTGCATTCATTTGCCTGTTTGGAATCCTCAAGTGCAAAAAAAGAGATTGCCCCAGACAGACCCAGACACTCTTTAACCCTTTCATCCCTGAGTTGCTTCTCAGACTGTCGATCTGAGCGCTTCATCTCCCCGAGTCAGTCTGATTGCCCCTGAGAGGATGGCGATGGTTAGCGCAGTGGTGTCTCTTAACTGGCTGAGATGTGTGCTCAAGGGGGGGAGGGGGGGGGCAGATTGGGATGGTGCTGGAGGGGGTCAGGGCAGGATGGGGAGGGAGGAACAAATGCGAGATGATGAGAGCAATTGGCCTCTCTTTCATCTCATCTCACCATATCCCCTTATGCCTAGTAGTCATCCTCTTCTGTCCTAATTATGGTCTGACAGGGCCAAATGCATATTAGCCAGACTTCAGCTCTTGCCAAGAGATAAAATCAGAGTAAAGAGAAGATAGAGCGGAAAAAAGCCTTGATAGAGACACCATGGTTGACTTAGTTGGTGTTAATGTGCTGTAAGTTGCCTGTGCAGTGACCAAGTAATCACTTTGATTAAAGAGAGGAACTATTTATTGGTTTTCCCCTAATATTTCTGTACTTTTATTTTTCAGCGTGATCATGGTCAGAACTGTGTACAACCCCAAACAGTATTAGATTTGTATTGTGTGGCATTATTTGTATTGTGTGGCATGAGATAGGATTTTAGTATAATCAAACATTATTTCAGCTATTTTAATTTTTGTTTAATAATCCAACTCCATGGTGTTTTCCAGGCCAAAAGTGATCATGATTGCATGTTAAGAGAGACATTGATGCACCAAGGACAAAACTGCTTATCAAACTAGGTACTGCAGGCTCTTGCGAAACTGCATCTAGCCCATAATAATATCCATCTGCATTTTTCTCTCATAAATACCGCAGTTTATTTGTTGCTGTTTTTTTTTATCCTTTCTCCATATGTTTACATTTACAGCTGTTGCCACAGCAACCGCATTGCCTAGCCCCTCCCTGGCTCTCACCCCCTGCTGCCTGGGATGAAAACCATTAGGCACATTCCATCACATCCAGACTGCTTGGGCCTCAGCAGACTGCCTTCTCTTTGCCCACAGGCATCATTAGGGTTGTTTTGGTTGGTTGTTTAGGTGGGGGGTTGTGTTCTGTGCTCAAAGGGATGCAGCAGGGACTGAGTGGTGAGACGTGTGTGTGTGCTGGAGGGGCGGGGGGTGGGGGTGGGGGTGGGGGTTGGGGTTGGGTGTGGGGGGTTGATTCTGAAATGCAAAGTGCACTGAGAGAGGGAGTGGGCGGATGGATGGAGGCGGACAGTGTGTGTGGTGCTGGAGCGGGGCTGGAGTGTCCTTGAGGGCTCTGGCTACCTGTAATTGAACTGATGCCACGGTGGCGAGAGCCAAGCAGCCCCTGCTGCTCTGCTGGAATGGAGACGCCTGGATGGAAGCCCAGGGGAAACCACACAGACACGCGGACGGGGGGTAGTAGATGGGGTTGGGTTAGAAGTACAGAAAATGCACACATGCACAGACAGATGCGCAGACATGAAGAGTTTCTGTGTGTCTGTATATGTGTGTGTGTGTGTGTGTATGTATCACATAATATGGGTTACACATGCACATACTGTGCTTCGCATTATACACAGTAGACAACAATGCTAAATGTTGCTTTCGAACAAACATACATAAGGCATCATTTTCATGTATCACTATTGACCTTTGCCCTAAACTTAGAGGCCAAAGTCCTGAATGCTGGAACTGTCCTGTTCGTTCCATAATCATGCAATTTCATTGAACTAGCTGCATTTTACAACCGTGAATGTGAAAAGCATTAAGTGATCAATGATGGCATCATAGTCCATTTAAACTGTAGGTTGCACGGCCCTTAAGGAATTCAGTATCTCGTCTTGTGCTTTCTTTAAGCAAACTTTTGACTTGCTTCCGTTATCCAGGAAACAGTAAAGCCATTATAGTTTAATCTCAGTTTACAACAGGGAAATTTTAGACTTGTATTGATTTAGTATGGACATAAAATGAAATGGTTGCAATCAGTTTCAAAACCTAAGTGAAATATGACACGCCATTATTGGTTACCTCTCCATTTCAAGAAACCTGATGCAGTGATCCATGACACTGATGTAATGGTAAAACCACACCGCACATTATTGCTTTCACTATAGGGCTCAACAGTCTGCAACAGCAGAGTGCTGTAAGGTTAAAAAAAGAAGACATCTGTGGGGTCCGGTAGTTGTTTAAGCTCATTATGTTTCAAGTGGTGGATATATATTTTCAAGTATGCATGCTATTCTAATGTGAGTGACTGACAGCAGCAGGTGTTGGTCACGACACTCACCAAAACTTCCTTCTTCTGCCAGAGCCAAAGCTACACTGTCTAGTCAAGCCAAGTCTGTTAGTCATTTACCCAATCTGAGGCTATTTCCCACCATTGGTCCTTTTAAATATTAAGCTTATTATCTCTTCAAATTATACCTACATTTAGTAGATACACTCTCCTTCCAAGGTCAGTTAGTGTTTACTTTTCCAGTCAAATGAATGTGTCACCATCCCCACAGATGCAAGGATCGTCAACAGGCCTGCAGTCCAATGACCAAAGACGAGTTAATGGGGGATCTGCAGCTGTGTATTATATATCTCACATGACACTGTGCCAGAGTGTGGCGTGCTGCATATTAACATAGGAATGCTGGGCTGTGGTGGGATAAAGTCACTGTCAGACTGTACTCTGAGACTTAATCAATATTTCCTTTTATGTGGGATTTGATTGCTCTGCGGGCATGGTTGTTCGGGAAGAAAAACATGCTTTAACCTCCTCTAATTCTCTAAAGTGTCTCAGGTTGCTCTGGGATCACTGTGAAACATTAAGCAGTAATGCCTGGACTGCAGAGTAACTCTCTCACTTTGTGTGTATGAATTTACACTTTTCTCGAACTTCACTCTCTTGATTTCATGAACACATTTGTGGAAAAAAAATCTGAAATTTTGAGTGAAATAAGCTTTTCCTGTCAGTTCCTGATGAGTCAGTGGGTATTTTGACAGAAACTGACCACCAATGACATCTGAGCAGTTTGATAAATAGTTACATCTTCCCCTCTTAAGGAACACACTCTGGATACTATTTTCTACATATGATCTAAAGGTATGTCTTCATTCCCAACCTAAAAACTGGGGTATCTGAATTCCTTCAGAAGATAAAAATACATTGTGCCATGCTGCTATAGGGGAGTGTCATCTAGAAAATGCCTGGACTCCTTGTATGTGTGCTCTGTTTCAGAAACAACGCTAGACAGCTGGCCGGGTTATGTGGGGCATGTCTGTCAGGGATTTGCACTTGGGGGCAATACTATGGGGGAGGACTTTCCGAGCATCGGAGTGACTTTGATGCCGGCCATATTTTGACCACCCATCTTATTTTAGAGGCTATGCCAAGAATCCAGCCCCATAGATTGAATTCTTCAACATCCCCTCCGAGGGAGGTCCCTCATGGTACAGTAAGGGGATCCACATTTAGGGTGGAGTGTGTGACCTTATGGCCAAAATAGATCACATGATCACATTCCCAAATATTACTTCTAATGGAAATGAATCACGTCTTGTGGAGCACACAGAGCCTTGCCATGAAACCCCAAGAGATGAAAGCAAAAACACAGTGATGTGTACAGTAGATGAAATTGGACATGATTGTTAGTCAGTTCCAAACATTTAGTCAAGATACAATACAGATACTGTTATCTAGATACAAAAACATGTAGATGTATAAAATATTATTAGGCCAACTTGCTGTAGAAAAAAGTTTTGGGCACTAAGATCATTACTACATTTGATTTCTGACATATTTGTTTTCTGATCTTAAGCTAGCAGAGATGGATACTGTTAGATCTTTTGTCAAGTACCCAGCCATGACAGCCCATAATAACCTGTATCTATGGAACATTTGCTCAAAGCTTTCAGCAGCATCCTAGGACTTCATGAACTTCTTTCACATGAAGTGTTATGTAACAACAGCAGTGCACTATACACTTTAATTGAGTGAGTTTAAGTTCAATCAGTCAGTAGGAACAGAGAGGCCCCTGGTTACCTAACAGGTCAGGCCTGATGAGGAGCTTTAGAGGCATCACTGCTGTATCAGCACACCACTGCTATTCAGCCCTGTTGAATAGCTCTAATAGCGAAAAGTAATCAACATGTGCTGAAGCCCATACTGAAACCATTCACTAGTGATTTATTTACAAATGATGAACACATATTATCATATGTCCTTGTAGTGAACCCCTAACTGACTTTCATGCTTTCTAGAAAAATCTCACTGGTTAATGTAGGGGTAGGGTGTACATTTTCCCTGCTAAGCTAAAGCAATTTTGTAAGGGTACAATTTTCTTTGAGGCCACCTTTCCTTATGGCAATATGAAAGGTGACCTTCATATGAGGCTGTGTTTGATCTGTCATCGTCTTACAAAGGCAAAAGGTAGGGGGGATGGTTGTCTTATATTCAAGGGTAATTGATAAGTCTTATTTTGCTATTCCTAAGAGCAGATTTATATTCGTCCTTTGTATATATAGCATGAATGTTTAATTCATGGCTGAGGCTTTACTGAATTAACCCCACAACTGCTAAGAGATGCATGGTGTCCCCTTGTTTGAGGGAAATGACATCAGGTCAGCAACCCAGGTCACGTTGCACTGCAATGACAAATGTTGATAGGTGGTGGCTATGGCTTGTCTCATTTGCATGGCCTAGCCTGCATGCTCTGCTGCATTTTTTAATCAAATCTTTTCAACCTGAAAAACCTTGACAGCAAGGAAAAAAAAGAAAACACTTTTGTAAATCATTGCAGTGTTTCTGTGCCACAAGCTGAAATCACAGAGCTGGTTTGGCTGTGTTAATGAAAGATGAAGCAGCCTCTGATTAGAGGCTGGGACACCTGAACTGGGGTTGTCTGGACTGGCCATTCAGGCCCCTAAACAAAGGGCTCTCACAAAGGTCTTGGGTCAACAGGAATGTTGTTACTCAGGAAGTGCTGCTATCAGATTGCTCAGTTCAGCAACTCTGAGAGGAAACATTATATTTAAAAATGTAGACATCCATGAAGACATTTGGAGATACTGTTTTTGTTCTAGAATATTCCTAGAGGAATGAACAAGTCTTGTCAAATTGAAAACATGCAATTATGTCTCATTTGCAGTAAGCATTTGCAGCAAGCTTCTGTATCATTTCACATTTTTACAGATTTGAAAGAACACAACAATGACAGGCATCACATCATGGAATCATCTCAGTATATTTATGTCTAGTTTAACGTAAATCAATATTGTGACAAAGTAAATGAAAGATACAGCACATTACAATGCAAATGTAAGTGGGCTAAGAATTCTACCAATTCATATAGATTACATCTGTATATAGGCTTATTGAACAACATATAGATTTCAACCAACCATATAGTGAATCTATAAGCTGATTTGCTATTAGTGTTTGTTCAAAGTATCTCTCATTTGATATCAAAATCTGATTTTTTTTCAAGAGAAGTCTTACAATACCTGTTATTGTTGTAAGTTAAGATGTACATTTAACTTCTTAACTCCAAGAACTATATGGTTGTCGTCTTGTTTGTACATGAGTCTGAAGACAGGTATTTCAAGGGAGTGGTACTGATGAGCACTGACAGTTTTGCCAGGAAAAGGCAGAGTACAGCTGATGGAGCTCTATGTGTCGACAACAGTGAGAGTGGGATAAACTGTTTAAATGATGACTCATATTTCCATATTGTTCTTTATTTGAGTGGTAGTGGGTATAATATCAGAACACCAATAAGATAAACACTGATAATAGATAATATAGTTACACAAATCCACTCTTTTCTCAAAACAGCATATCCAAAACTTAGCTCCCCAAATAACAAGGGGTTTACCTTTTCCTTACATGACCACCCAGTGAATATTTGATGATGATGATACAAGGCTGGAGCCAATGTGAAAACATACATATATGTGACTTGTGGGAGCATGAACAGCACTGGTAACATTTACAGTAAAAATCAGTGCTTCCTATGCTGATCAGACTTGTTGGCTCAGGTCCCTAATTCACGCTCACCTACACAGTTTGAAATACAAGCTGAGACATGTGAGTGAATTCTACCCCTCTGTCTCACACACACAGACCCGTCGACACGCATGCCAGGCACACACACATGCATGCACTTGCCACACACAAACGTAAGTGTTGGCACACCTCATGTTTGACCCTTCAGTCAACCTTTTCCTATTCATTCATTTATTCATTCAGAATTAAGCTTTTTTTTTGTCTATTCATTCATTCAGAATTTAGAATTCAGATAGAGTATCTCTGACTGAAACATCATGTAGCTTTTCTAATCCTATCAAAATGGCACATTTTTATTGTATAGACTTTGAATCCCATTATCCAATTGACACAATGTTTTAAATTTTTATCTGCACACATAATTTTAGTTAAAGTTCACCCTTTCATTCCAAAGCACAAAAAGGTTGGGATTTCAAAGGGTGTTGGCCGTAAAAAAAAGGCTCTTCATTTAAAGGCTATTTGGACTGGAACAGGATTTACGTTCTCCAGCTGGGGACCTCTCCGGACTACCTCTGACCCCATGGCTCCCCCTACACAAAGACCGGCTTCAACTCCCCGTCAAGTCTGGCCGTGTGTGGGAACGGCCCTTAAGAAAGCTC
This sequence comes from Tenualosa ilisha, assembly GCA_015244755.2. Classification (NCBI taxonomy): domain Eukaryota; kingdom Metazoa; phylum Chordata; class Actinopteri; order Clupeiformes; family Clupeidae; genus Tenualosa; species Tenualosa ilisha. The sequence goes on along the minus strand of PYXC01000047.1, from coordinate 886,647 downwards.
CTTCGACAGGAGGCTGGACAATGACACTATTGTGCCAGGGAGGGAAGTCTCCCACAGTCTGTCCCCTCCACGGCATCGCATCTTTACAGTGCTGGGTGGGAGATGAACTGCCATGGCTTTGTACTGGCCATAATACACGTGGGCTTTAGCACAGACATATAGTAACCAAGTACCAAATAAAACAACATAACATACACATTAAGCTAGTTTACACGTGTAAGGTCTGTTGCATACAGCTAGATGGTCATATCTGTGCACAACACACAACACCAGCATCTTGTTGATTTCCTCTCAGAGACACGTATTTTTCCATTGGAGTCTATTCATTTGCTGCTTGGCCCCTACCAAGATGTATGTGTTGCCATTCACATACACTTTAGAGCCCTATGCACTATCTATTATATACAGTATATCCATGGGCCCAAGTCCCTCCTCATAGCGTGTGAGAGTGAGACTGGGTCTCCATTGCTAAAGCTGAAGCCACCTAGCTTGGAGACACCCTGTGGGCCAGAAGTTTTTTTTTTTTTTATTTTGTCTTTGTGCTTCGCAAACAAGAAAAGCAACTCCACCTGCTCCATCAAAGGCAGTGTCTGAATGAGGGTTGTACTCAACAGGGGATGTTTAAACAGGAGGCCCAGTAAAGGTTGTCTCTAAGCAATACATGAGTTTTGCCACAGCCATGGGAAAGCAGTCCACACAGGTGAATGGAAGTTTTTTTAAAAATGAAGGGCAAAGAACTTACTGTGAAGATCTATTGAAACTGATAATTCATTGACTAGGTGAAGAAGTTAAGTCTAATTTTTTAAAAAACAAAAGGCAAAATATTTTAAAAACTAAATGCTTTATTTAGATTATCTAAACCCAAACTGAGACCTTATCCCCAAGAAAAATGGTTGTCATGGACCCTTGTTTCCACAGAGACTGCTGACAGTGAAGTACACTGATTTAGTGCAATGTGTAGAGCATATCATGTACTATACTTGTGTTGTGTGTGAGTTTTGATTGGGGTAATTTTATAAGATTACATAATCTAAAAAAAGACAATAGCAGTCCCTCCCTGTCAAAATGCTGATCACTGAGGGTGTGAAGTGGCCACCTTGTTTTAGGGTATGGCTGCACACAGTGGAATGTGGCACTATAATTGTCAGTGTGACGGCGCTCAGGCCCTCTGTGACGGCACTCAGGCCCTCTTAATAATACAGGTTAGTGACAGAGTGAGGGAACACCCTGTGATAGTTGAACTGAGAGACTAAAGACTGCTTTTAGACTGTCCTCGCCGCTGTCACAGGTGAGGCTTAGCAAACTGACCCACGCAAACAGGTGGTTCATGTGTCCTCTACCGCTGGAGAGATTGAGAGGCACAGGTGTCAAAACAGAGACACTGCTAATGGTTTGGTTATGCTAAGCAGTTCATGCTAACCAATGAAATCCAAGGGATAACTCTCCTAAAGCCCAATGCCTGCCTAATGGTTTTATTAAGTTAACCTTATGGAGGATATGATTACTGCAGTTATGATCTGAGCAGATTTCGCCCTGTGTTTCTTCTTGGCCTGTGTGTGAAGTTAGGTCTATTGTAGACATTATAGCAGAAAGAATACACTGATATCTATCAAGTACATAGGCTATGATCAAAGAGTTGATCACAACAAACGTTATGAGACATTAAGCAAAGTTATTTTGCTGAGGGAAGATCACATATAGGCCTATGTTATATATTTTTATATCCATTCATTTTAAATATTGTTATAGGAAAGGATATTTCGAGGAAATCAGCATCCTGTGAAACTTCCATTTAGAATGAGCTGGTAGGAAAACCAGCACTATCACTATGGCTGCTCCTAAAACAAAAGTGGTGGCATCCAATGGTTCTCATGCCTGTCAGGTGTTTGTCTACGTGGCATGCAAACATGTCCATGTAACCTTTTAATTAGCTGCACTTCTGTGCAGAGTGTGAATTAGAAGGATTTTATTGGCTGCCAAGAGTAGGAGCCATCACCATGGAGAGAAAGTGGTGCTTTGGACTCCATTCAGTCGTAATCTTTTGCATTCTGATGGATGCGTGCAGCCCTCTTGGGTGGACTCAGTGCCTACACACAGCTGTGAATAGTTGCCATGTCAACCAGTCACTGTTTAGTTGACCAAAACAAAGCCCTCATGTTACTTTATACAAAAACTGTTTTAATTCCATATCACATTGCATTACATACATAAAACATTACATAAAACAAATTCACGTGTGAATGGCATTGTTTACATCACATGCTAAATCTGTAAATCTAGAGCTAAATCAGCTTGGAAAACTCCTCGTAAACAACGTAGACAGTCTGTCTGTCGGCCTCTTGATTATACTAACGCCGTCTTTTCAGTGCAAAGACTTCCAGCATTCAGTTTTAATGGCTTTGCAAGGTTCTTTCAAGGTCCCTTTCACAGGACCTATATGACATGATTCATTAACCATATAATTTCAGTGGCAAGGCAAGTCCATTTCAGACATGTGTTTATACTCTCAGTGGATTTCCAGGCACCAGATCACCAGACAACTTTTATTTGTCACCTTCCTCTAATATAATAGGATTTCCATTATGTTGTGAGAAGTCGTGGTCTGTCTTGTCATGATTTCAGTTGGACAGCCATACAGGATATTTATACTTCTCTAGGATTTTCAAACATGTGAGTTAAGCTGACAGACTCAACAGCAAGAGAGTAATGCCAAACAGATTATCGCCTTCATATCTTTTCAACATGAGCCCTCCTTTCTGAGTCCTCTTGAAGAGACACCCTAAAAAAGGTAATCATCTGTGCATATTTTCCACTCTGGCAGGAAGTGATAATGATTTCTCGCAGCCATCGCCTCTTGCTCACGGAAGGTGTGATGCCAGCAGTATCACCTCCGAACTGCTGATATCCTCCCTTCTCTCTTCAGCTTCCTCTTTCCACTCTGCCCATCGTTAGAGCAACCGCCTGCTGTCAGCAGAAAAATAAGGTCTTAATAAAGATTTTAAACGCACACACACACATGCACACTCATGCTCACATGGTGGAGGCAAAAAAAAAGAACAGTCAGCACTCGTACACAGGAGTCTGTATCTGCCTAAGGCCCACCCTGCCTGTTCAAAATTGTTGTGTATTCTGAAAACAGGCATTTACAACTCCCGGGCCATTTGTTTTTCTCCAGAAAAATCAAAGGCTTCCACAGTGAACATGTCTTTTTTTTAAAGAACTTAATGGGCGATTTTTGATCAATTTGCACCCCAGCATGGGGTTGAGGGGAAGATTTGAGGTGGAGATAATAAGGTGAGGAAATCCTCCCATCATCAACAATTAAGCAACTATTATGGGATGCATAGCATCCTGATGTGATCACACACTAGCCTAGTATCATGCACTTCATCATTTTACCTCTGCTGCCAATCCCTAAGGAGCTCAGACAAAAAGTCCTTAAATAATTCCCCTCTACTAATGATTCTATGTGGAAGGATTGGCCAAGCTTTCACCCCTTTTGCACAATAGAGAAGCATGTAAGCATTTGCAAAATCCGACTCAACAGCTCCTTCCCTCTCTGTTATATAGTGCCAGACTCAATTTATAATTAACAACCAAATTGTATAGCTTGGTAATGCTAATTTCTCCATCAGCTAAAATGCAGAAACCCTTGGCATAGCTTTTTGTACAAACTGCAGTAGTAGTGCCACTATCACCGCCTACAGTGAAAGCTGTTTAGACTTGTTCACCCAAATGATCAGGTGCCAAGCAAGAAGACAGGCCCCTCTCACACTCCCACTCAGCTCCAGGGAAACCACAGATTTACCACATGTCTGTTCACAGGAGCACTGCCAGCGCACTCTTACTGCACAAAGCTCAAGGCAAGCAAAGTAAAAAAAACAACTTCTTTGACAACAGTAAAACACAGAATCTGGACAAACATGTATATACAGAGACAGACAGACAGATAGATAGCTAGAGAGAGAGAGAAAGAGAGAGAGAGAGAGATGACATAATAAAAACAATAGCAAATCAAAAGGCAACTGGTGTGAAAATTGTACTGATTATTTGTGTTACCAAATAAATCAATAAAACTATCATGACACAGTTAGAATATACATCAAAGAATAAAGCTGTCATGAGTATAGCGGTCTGTTTGTTTGCTTAGTCATGCATGGCTGCAGCAACCTCTAACCTTTGACCTTCGCCCCCTATAATCTCTCCTCTCTCTGCCTAAAAGCACCCCCTCTCTTCTAGTGTCCTGCTCCTCCACTTACTGACCAACAGAGAAATAACCTTTGACCCTCTGCCTAATGAGAATGTTCCACAGTCCTCTCCATGCACCAGCAGAATGCACTGCATTCTGAGTGTAACATTTAACACATGGTCAGTGATTGGCTCTGACAGAAAATGAAAAGCACAGACAGCTAAACACAAGGATAGATAGAGGGGATATCTGTTTTTAGTTGTCTTTCAACTGGTTTTGCCAAATATGGGTTAAGCCTAGGTTTCCCTGTTGTTTTCAGTAGAGATTTTCACCAAACTTCTCTCTCAGTCTATTGGGATAAGGTTAATCCATGTCTAGGAAGCTGAATCACTGAGTACAACTACAGCTGGATTTGGATTTTGTAAGAGCTTTAGTCTGGGTTGGAGTCTATCAAAGTTTTAAATTGTAATTGGAAAGTCTATCAAATCTAACCTATCAAGTCTAAAAGTCTAACAAATCACTGTCAACGTAACAGTAATGGTGGCTGAGGGCTAAGAACGACACGTATCTTGTTATTTGGGTAGCTGATAAAAGATTGTCTACATCACAAAGGACAATTTCTGAAGACACTACCAAATGGTAGAAAAACACACTCTCAATTCTGATGTAAACTGAGGAACTGATTACTTTGACAAGTACCTGGAACATAAAGGTGTTAGCAGTGAGTTTCTTCAAGCCAGTCTGTGCGTTTTCAACTAATAGGGTTATTGCTTCGACACATCTGAAGTATGAAGATTTGAAGTGGTAGACGTCTATTGTCATAGTGAGAAAAGAAATGTTGTTTGGAGGATGTATCACTAGATGCCACACAATTTAAAGCGCTACAAGGCAAACCTGCGATTTTTTACCTCCAGAGCTGGTAAATTAACCTAAATATGTTGCCTGGTATTCCTTTAAACTATTGGTCTTGAGCTTGGTAGACACTTTTTTCTTTAGTTGCATTTGACATGGTCATACTAGTTATTTCCATTTATATAATATTGTGTGCTCACACTGTATACTGGACTGCTTTTGCTGCTAAACAGCTTCTAGAAAAAATCAGACATACCAGAAATTCAATCTCATTGTAGCTAAATTGTCACATCCTCTGATCAGGTTTCATTACTCTGCTGAAAATGGCACAAGTGGACAGAAAATGAGTAAAAGTTTGGTAGATGCCATGGATCGAGGACCAAAATTATGTTAATAGTACACTGTATCTGCTATAGGTAGTCTTTAGTATATAGTGCATAATGGAAGGACTATTTTCTTTATCATAATGAAAAACATTATTAAAAACATATTAAAAACATTGAAACAATAGTCTATCAAACAATAGGTATTAATAAGGGATTTTTTAATGGATTTAATGGTCCACTGTGCCATTGTCTCAGTGTGATCTCATTCACTGGAACATTGCTCAATAGCGACGGGGCCATTGAAACATCTCTCAGTCACGCTTTGAGAATTATGTCGTAATTGCATCTTGTCATGTTGGCAACTTCCTTTTCCCTTTGCTTAACATGTATTTTTGTATATGTCGTAATAGTAATTGTGTCTTTTAAATACCTATTGATGTCGTAATCGTAATTTCAAATGCACCAGGGTATAACAATAAGTCATTGATGTATAGGTTTGCTAATGATTACCTAGCAGAAATCACAAAAAAATTGATAGTTTATGTGATAAACCAGGAAGTAGTGATGCACTTGCACAAGAATTTGCATTCCTTCAGAGATTGAGAGGGTGAGCAGAAGAGGTGAAGGAGCAGGGCAAATGGAAAAGTAGGGCAACACAAACTCTGCTGCATCTCCATCTGAAAGGAGTTTCCCAGCTTGGGCTGGAGAGATTTGAAGGAGGAAATCATTTTCGCTTCGCTTGTCACTGAGTAGGAGACCCAAAGAGAGTGACACAGTTCAGCTTGGCTGTGCATGGACTCACAACGCCTCCAAAGGAAGAGAGAGAGAGAGAGAGAGAGCAGTGACTAGAGTTTGAGCTGGCTGCCCTAGAGCTGGCTGCCCTAATGTGCACCTACTGAAATGGCCTGTTCCATTTTAACAAATCACACAACCAAAGAGAAAAGGACTTTGTCTACAGACATCATTCCCAATGGCCTCAGCTTAACCAAGCAGACAAGGCATGGGTGATTGACAACTGGCGGGCCTCATCCGCCTCAGACTGGGCCCTGGTCAAAACATTTAAAGTGCCACTCGAAGTAGAAAGAGCTAAGCTATGACTAACCCCAGCCACTCTGGAGGAGCTGAGCAAGCAAATATGTGCCCTGCTTTTTTGGGATGAGCACACTGTTGTTGAACATGCAGTCTTTAGAGCGGAATATACTTACGAAAGCTGCAACATGTCCTTACAGTTGTGACTCCACAGTAGTTGTAATATCACATCTTTATGCTCACTGATACCGCATGGTAGACTACCTTCTTCTGCTAGTAGATCTGCTTGTAATCTCTGTGATAATGATATGTTTATCCCTAAATGTTCTGCTGTGTGTTCCCCTTAGCTTTGGCATTAAAAAAGAACATTGAATGATGATAACAATTAGATTAGTAACCATCAGGTCACCGTGTTATGTTGTAATATGTTAACATATGGTTATTGAAGTCATCAAAACTGGCCGTGGTCTATCTAGTGGATGACCTTCACTATATAAGTTTAGCCTTAGCATTAGGTAAACAGGGTCTGCCTACAGGGCAGATCTACAGGGTCACAGTTGTTGTATACCTGATAATTACAAAAATGTGTCATCTTTTGCCCATTCAATTTATGTAAATTGTGAATACATTGACATGCAGTGTGAAGAAACAGTTTTTCTCATTCTTGAAGAGATTTTATTAAGGAAGTTTATAAAATATACAATATGCAAAGACATTGTACAGGCAGAAAATGTGTCCTTTTTGAGGCTACTCTGGTCATTGGCTACTCTTGCAAGCAAAACAGCAAAGATCACATTCTGCTTGGTAGTAGCAATCCTTAGGCTGTGTTCTTTAAAGTTACACCACTCAGTTTTGACTGGCCAGGCCTAGAGTGGCTGACTAGGGAATCACAGATAAAAACACCAAACCAGTGTGACATCCTCCCCCCATTGCTTATTAGTCTAAACTGGCTGGGCAACATTTACTGTAGACACTGAGGGGGAAACATGCCAGCTAAACAATAATTGCATTGTAGAATGACCTGAAAAGCAGAATGAGATGAGGGGATGTTAGGGGGTAATGCATGGCAACACAGTGTGACCTATTTTTCTCTGACAATAAAAGGAGGATCCTTTTTATACGAAGAGAGGGTCAGGTTCAGTTCTCATAGTGGAAGCCCCATCCAGGTGCCTGATTATGATATCATGCTCTTCAGACAAGAAAAAAAGGGTGACTGTTTTCACATTACATCTTCATACACAGATTCTCTGACCCTTTTTCTCAGATGCTGTGGCACCAGCCAAGCCCACAGACAGGTGGCTTGCCCTGCTGAGGCAATGATGGATTTCCATGCCTAGCCATGTTGAAAGCCTGTTTATTTATTCGGTGTTTGACAGCACTCTTTTGTCATGGGATTAAATGCATAATTCATCTATACATTACTAGCCCTGGAGGAGGGGATGGGGGTGAGTTTTGTTGATTGTGATTTTTGTTGCCCCGACTGTTGGTTTCCAGGAGATTAATTATCCTGGATTTGGTGAGTGGGAGAAATGGGCAAAGGCAGGAAGACAAATGCACTGAGGTGTGGGTATGCATGGAATATTCTAGACGTGCAGTGCTCTATTCAATAGGCATGTTACTGGCAGACAACATTGAACCAAACACCAGGCCATTAATCAGCCCTGTCACAGACAAAAGGGTGGGCCATTCAAATGAACCAGAAGGGTTTGTACAGAATAGTGATAATCACAAATACACACATGCACACAAAATATGTAAACGCTCACATACTGTAGCCTACATGAATGATGAAAATTATTATTATCAAATCTCTTAAGCTTTTTTCACACTACCATTCCATGCTTTCATCACACAAGCCCTCTTTAGTGTATTACTCCAAGAGCTCCAACAGTGTATTACTCCAAGAGCTGATCAACTAGACTTCTACACAGAATTATGTTAACACAACAACCCCAGTCCTCCAACCCTTGCTGTTTTCTGCAGGGCCGAGGTGTCTGGGACAATATGTGTTTGGGGCCTCCTGGGGTGGGGGACGGTGGCCTGGCAGGGACATAGAGGAGACTTGGGACTCCGTCGGGCCCAGCAAAAGGTCATGGACAAATGAACTGGTGGGAAGGCTGCTGTCGTCTCTCGCTGACAGATGATGTTTGCTCAGCCATCCCCCACCCTGGACCCACCCCTGACTGTGTGAGCATGCTGGTTTCTCACTTCTCACTGCATGCTAATTTCAGCAAATGTCTTCAGTGCTCATGGCTAAAGTGCTATCTTCAGTGTTTTGGTATTTTAAAAGGTGGGGGCATTATGGCTTTATCTAAACCAATATTCTTTTTAAGTATGTTTATGTCATGAGATGAAGGCTCCTATGCTTCTTTACTCAACAAAAGTGCGTTTTCAGACAGACCACACTTTTCTTTATCTTACATTGACTTCTTTACACAAAGCGACTGTGATAAAACACCTGTGGTTTATCGCCGGTGTAAATAATTAAGCTCAATGTTTCTTGGCAGTCACCTGTAAGTCCTGAAAGAAATTTTTGAGAAACACGGTACAAGGAAACGTATTTTGTTTTTGGGTCTAGCAACAGCTGCTTATAGCCATTGCTAAACAACAACAACAACAACAACATACTTAAATGACTCAAATGATTTATTTTGGGCAGCTAATGTTGGTGCTTGTTGGTGCTCAGTGATCACAGAACCCCCCGCCCTCCCCCCAACTCACACAAATACTGGGGTGCCCATTCTTAAAAGGGCAGCCTGAGAGGATTTGTCCGCAGCGAAGGAGTGGTGGGGCAGGGGCTGGCAGTGGTATGAGGGAGGGGAAGGGGAGGCTGTAGGAGGAATTGGATTGCTTTGAGAGCTCAGCAGAACCAGAGCTTGTCCCTTGAGATTCCTTTCTCCTGATTGTGCCTCCCTCTCTCCCAGGGAAACAGGCTGCACCCCCTTCCATTGCCTCTCCACCCTCCCCCTCCCCCTCCCCTCCCCTTGCCCCTCACACATCCCCCACCACACAGAACATCCTTCCTTCCCTTTCTCCTCTGGCCAAGTCACCCATCCCCCTTTTGCACACACTCACACACAAGTAAATGTAAGCACACATGCATGCACCTAAACCAACATGTGCATTAACACATGCACGTCTGACATACACACACAAACAGACCCCCCCCCCACACACACACACACATACAAACACACACCTTTGCCAGCCTCCTCCCCCTCCCTGATTTAGGAGTGCCTTTCTCCTTTCACTCTGGCAAGACAATCACCACATCCACATCTCAACACTAGCACAGGGGGTGAGGTGCTCCGGTTTGATTGACAGCTGGTCTCACCCTCACACAGGCTGCACCAGGCAATGATGATGGGGGTTGCAGCTGTCTCCTCTTAAACAGGGCACACAGTCACTGTGATTTCATTTGGAGATACAGTTTTATTAGTGCTGTTTGGGTGTCCTTGATGCAGTGTCTTGCCGAAGGAGGCTGAGAAGGCTGAGACAGGAAATCCACATTGCTCCCCTCCCGTCATAGCATAGACAGAGACATAACCCATACTTAAAAATACACATTGACCTATATATGTCAAGAGCGAAAAAACAATATGTGCCTTATCGGCCCCCTCCAGGAAACAATACAGCTGAGAAAACAACAAAGCTACAAGTGTCCTTGGTGTACGATACTCATGCAAGCAAGTTACTGTTACTGTATTTACTATTTGACTGTGCTCTGAAGGAAAGAACAGGTTTTTGGTAAATCACACACCACACTCGCTCATACACATGCACACACGCACGAAACAGAGCTAATGTCCAGCCACGTTTTTTTGAAATACGGATAACCCTGCTAATACAATACCTTTAGAATGTTGTGCAGTCCAATTTGGTGCATGAATGTGAATGAGTGCATGTTTTGTATACATTACATTTACATTCATGCATTTTAGCAGATACTTTCATCCAAAGCAACTTGGTCAACTATCAATTACATCAGGGCCAGTCTCCCAGAGCAATTTAGGATTAAGTGCACAATGGTGGCAGCCCATCATTTCCAGGCTACTAGCAAGCCCAACTGTGACCAAGACAATTTCTTTAAAATGAACACCTTGCTGATATGTGTAACTACATTTTTCTCATGCACACACTGAACATACTGAGATGTTTTGGACAGAGTGCTTAGAAACAAGCTCTCCTGCTTATTCTTTGTATTTCTGCATGTCATCATTTGTGTCAGATTCAACAGTAGTAAGCAGGACAATCACTACTGGGTTAATTACATCACGGTTTAAATGAGTGTGAGTTATTATCATCCTGCTTTCTTATCTGTGTTTGAGACATCGCCCTTGAATTAAAATCTTGTCCTTTGGCTGGTTGTCCTGGAAGAGTCATGTTGTCTGCAAAAGCTCTAATGGATGGTTTTCGGAGAGGGTGTCTTAGTGACAGTCCTCCTCATTTACTCTCTAAATTTACCCTTTCCGACAAGTTGCCACCCCCTCTGTGTCAAGACACAGTTCAGACCAGGAAACACACATGGCAACCAAGGGTGCTAATTTGGAGGCAAACAGTGGCCTGTTTGATGGGAGACGGAAAAGCGTAGAGGTGATGTGTGCTTGAGAGCCCTGTGTACATGTGTACGTGCCAAAACAGTGAAACACTGTTGCTTCACAGAGATGGGTTACACTCGTCTCTCACTAGCCTGCCTTTCGGAGTCACAGCACTCTCTAAATGTTTTGAATCAGGGCCCTAGAATCTGTCCTTGGCCCCAAGTGGCATGGCTTCCATGAAGAAAAAAAGACAAAGAAAAGAAAGAAAGAAAGAAAGAAAAACCTTCATTAAAATGTAATCACTCAGAGGATGAAACACTGAACAGCTGCCTTTAACAGCCCCTCTACAAACACACAGCTACCATTCAACCATCCACCCACCCCTCTCACATTCTCACATATCATCTGCAGGATCACATTTAAAGAACATGCCTCCTTCCAATCATCCTGACCTCATTAAATAATAATCCACATATTAGCAGATGTTTGTTGTTTAACGACGGTATTTTGGGCCGTCTCCCCAGCAACTGTGCTACTGACACAACTGTAACACCATAAATAGTAATGAGATTTCTCTGCCAAATGACTTGAACGGAATTAGTTATGCACAGATATATACTAATCACCTAATAAAGCAAGTAATTATAAACAGACTGTTTTCGGCAAATTTCGGCACTGAAGGTGTGTTTGTAATGCTAGCTTTCCTGACCTGCCCAAAAGCACTGGTACAGGTGAACCTGAGCTAGGGCTATAATAAAAAGGTTTTCTTTGGGCAATACGCCTGAAAGCCTGGTGAGATATAAGATACTTGCAAGGATAAATGGAGGCTTGTCATGCCCAATGGCTTGGCAGACAAAGATACTTAAAAGAGCCAGGTTCTTTTCTCCGTGTACAACATAATGCCACATATTGAATTACAGTATGCCCGATACTGCCCACAGAGAAACTTACTTCATAACATAATTAAGAGTTTGTCTCTTACCTTAGAATATTAGAATAAAGCTTTTCCATTATTCTGTTGTTTCTGCTGTTCTGTTCCTTCTTTCCTTTTGTTTGTTGTCACTACAAGAGTCACTTCATAAAACCATTTGTTTACGCTGCTAATAGAATTAATGTTACACCTATTGGGATCTTTCTAATGACATTATTTGCTGTCATAACCTGATATAACTACATGACTATATTACTTGAATGTGATTAAAGAACTCAGTTTAAAGGCAGCTATATTGGCAGAGACAATATTTGTATAATTCATTTTAATCTTTTTATTTCTGTACCTGTACAAATAACACTCAGTTGCTTGTGATTTGTGAGAACAGACTGTCCCACCACTGTAACCTAAAAGTTTGGACAAGGAACTCATTCTTCAAGTTAGTGATCCATGTGACACAAACCAGTTTCTGAAAATGTCACCAATGTGGCTAACTGCTGAACTTTCAAGCCTTTCACAAAGACAGAACTAACTGAGAAGATACTGTCCCAGTGCATGGGGCTCGGAGATTATGCAACACTGTAGTCCCATTTGATAAACTAATCTGAGTTTGAATAAAGCAGATTTTCAAACTGTATATCTTCATTAAGTGTCACATTATTACAGCCAGTAGAAATCATTTGAACAAGTAGCTGGTGCAGTCCAGTTGCCATGACATTCTTTGTGCATAGCATCGACAAATATGAAGGTAATTAATTAAAAGACAGATAATCCTCTGTCAATGTTGGAAATGCTTCACTATGAATGTTCTGAGCATCTAATACATTCTAAATTTGCAGTTATTGGACAATGTGATGCTGTATTTAAGCTCATTAGATCAACAACTGTAAGTAAAAAAAATGCCTGCATGAAAAGTAGCCTCCACGCCATGAACTTTTGCTATTTGAAACAATGTCATTCATTATCCCTCACCTAAGTCATCGTAAATAAGACTATGACTAAAACTTGTGCTTATGCTCTGTATAGGCCAGGTTAACTACCAGCTCCAAAGAGGAAATGTGCCAAACACTGCATTGCAGATCCATAAATTTAAGGAATAAACATAGCCTATGCTAGCTCTCCGCAAATCATAGTATCAGTGCCCCTGAGAACATATGGAAAAAACAGACAGAGTATACATGCTATGGTTCATCTACACAACAATTAGCATGTTATGTGGAGATGAGGAGACTGATTGGAACATCTGTTTTTAAATGTGGCAAGAGTACTTTTTCCTGTCAGCATTTTGTAATGGCTTCCCAACAGGTCTCAAAGGCTGAGGCTTTGAAATTAACATATTCCCCTTCCCACCCCACCCCCAAGGGAGGGCTGGCTCATTCTTTTCACCAGAGGCTCACATTGTTAGGCCTCCAATTGTGGTTTAATGAAAAGGGCCAACCAGACTACCCATGTTAAGTATACCTGACCACAACACTGGTCTCACAAAAGGAGTTTGGACCAGGCTTGTTTACTTTACAAAACTTGCAACACAAATAACACAACATATATTACTGTTTCAAACATTTTAATAATAAAAATACTTCAGTAACCATGTTTGCTTTCAGTACATGATCAGCATCAGTTTTGCTATACAATGTTTTACTCTAATATTTTGGTAAGAAATTAAAAGTGCTCAGTAGTGGATCATGTTGCAGGCAAATACAGGGACAGTCCACGCCTCATGATGTAGGCTACAATGTCTCTAGGAACCAAGTAACCTGCACTGAATCCATTTGAGACAGAGGCAAAATTTCAGTTCTACAGTATCATGTCACGATCGAGCAGGTGTGGTGTCCACACTTCAATAGTTCCTCGAATTATTCTCATTTCATAAACATTGGCAGCAGGCATGTGCTCCCTTCAACGCCCGGTCCACCTCCACATCCCTCTTACATGCCCGAGAGAAAATGGTTGTGAAAACGGGCATTCCGCATTATCAACTGCAGTGTGTCCAAAATCCTCACAGTGATCAGCTCCTTCCATACACCATCCGGTTTGAAAATTCATCGAAAGCAGCAAATAACGGGCCAGCCCGTCATAGCGTTTGTTTTGTTCTGACTCGTATTCATTCATTCAAGTTTTTTGGTTCAACACAGCAACCCACCTGCGCCATGGTGGAAGTGCGTTTAAAAACACACTGGCCATATGCTTTTCAACTTCAATGTCAAAAATAATCCAAATGAGAACAATTTGGAAATACTTCAAATTAATTATGTAAACGGTGCAACAAAGAACTGGTAAAATATACCAAAACCACAATATGTCACATATAACTGTGCTATAACGGGTGCATGGCCGATATCAGGCCTACCGCTTCTTTTTCTGCTTAAGCGATTTCCGTCGCTTTAAAATCATTTCATAAAGTTTATCCATGCCCTCATGAAGTCCTTCCCCTATAATTGCACAGGCGGGTTGAACGTGATATGTTGTTGATGGCGTGAGCTCGTGCAGTGCAAGTTGTTTCTCAATGTCAGCCACGGGAAGAGATTTGGGCAGGTCCTGCTTGTTGGCTATTACCAGCAGTGGCGTACCTTGGTTCTCCGCAAATTTGGTGACTTTGTGAAGCTCAGTCTTTGCCTCCTCAAGTCGGTCCACATCTACCGAGTCGACAACATAGATGATGCCGTCCGTGCACCGACTGTAGGATTTCCACAAGGGCCGCAGCTTCTCCTGCCCACCGACATCCCAAAAATGACAACTGATACCTTTGGCTGTGCCATTGCTCAGTTTGATCTTTTCAGTGTTAAATCCAATTGTAGGCACAGTGTTAACAAACTCGTTAAATTTAAGACGGTACAATACAGTTGTTTTTCCAGCAGAGTCCAAACCCAGCATCACAATATGTAGAGACTGGAAGGCCGACACGTTAGAGAAACTGTTGCCCATTTTATAACAGGTGATGATGCGCAGTTTTCAATAGTTGCTTATCTACGTGTCCGAAAGCATCAAGTCTCCAGATGCGAATGTTTTTCCACGCATCAAGGAAATAGCCTCAATGTCGCATGATCATGATACACAATCTGTAGAAAATGCCAGAGCATAATCCTGACACCTGACCAGCAATGACTTGTGGCCTTGTAATAAAAACGTCCTCTTCCACCAAGACTAATAATAAAGCTTACATTAACATTCTACTGGCAAACCTTGACGAATACAGGCAATGTCCCAATATAATTTCTCAGTCTTGTTCAACCGGTTCACAAGGCAGTCTGGCCTGAATTACCTTTGCTTTCTCCGACAGAGGAAAAGGTACGTGTCCCAAAATTCTGTTCAACAAAACCATCTGGTATTTCGGACTCAGTAAATCCAATAGGTTTGTAAGGTGTCTGCTGACTACCTCTCTGCGTTTTTAGTCCGGAGACAGAAACGTAGCACAGCCGGGTGGTGGCAAATTAGCTACCACTCCGGTGAAAGCATCGCACGCACTGACTACAGGCTTGTAGCATCAGACTGCAAAGCAGCGTTAGGTTAAAGATACTCCGCCCACAAATTCAAAAACAAACCAAGCCTTTCTCCAACCAAAGAATCGCAGAACTGGTGAGGTTGCTGGAGATTAACAGAGAGTGGATTAACCAGAAGATGTGCAAACGGTGTTCATAATATGCAATCGAGATAGCTATATTGGAAAGAGGTTTGAAAGTCGCTAATTATCGCTTTTCGGTATTTTATTTAAGGTATTTTATTTAAGACTAACCTCACCAAGTCGGGTGACTGTATGGACAGCTATATTTGTAGTAGGCTATAACGGGTGGGATATGCTAAATTTGTTAGAATAATTGATAAATAGACATATAGATGAGATGTTATTCTGTACAGTAATCATCAGCTACAGTATATAGGGCTACCCTTTTTTGTAGAAATGCTTCCACCTACTGTTTTGTTGTGGGAATAACCAGGCAGGCCTACTTTACTGTGGTTCGCAGGCTAACTAGACCTAATGGCTACGCTGCTTCAGTGTCTGAAAAATGTTTTAAAAGGTTGAATGAATGAGTCAATCAATCAATCAATCAATCAGTCAATAAATCAACCAATCAATGAATAAGCATCCTATTTGACATATAAGAAATTAAAGACTTCTAGACCTGAACATATAAATGTGGGATGATGATATGTGCCTGTTGTCCTCTGATAACTTCCCTTTGAGTTGTAAGAAGCTTTTGGTCATGTTCGAGGGCCTGGAGATGTAGCTAAGCAGTATGTGAAGTAGGCTATTTGTAAAACAGGCATTAGAACAAGCCCACTGTGCTGATATGCCACTGTGTTGTTGCACCATCCGACTAGAGACTTTCATGCTCCTTTATGTCTTTCAGAATAGCCTCCCTGAACTGTCTGAACAGGCATCATAGCTATTGCAAAATATAAGTCTCAGTCAACTGAAGAGGAGGAAGAGAAGAAAGAAGAATGTGTGTCACATAGGCTGTGGGCCAAACAGAGTCAGAGTACTCCCCACCAAACCTGACTAAACAGCATAAACTACATATTTCCAAAAGCATATGATCTCTAGATGTAATTTAACATGAATTGATACTTGTCCTGACTTCCTCCATCCCATGGACTATGCATAGTTTTCTAATGTATTTCAAAGGAATCAAATGGCTTTGAAACAATATTTTTCAGTGGACATACATTCATGGGGCTGAAACAGGTAGTGTATTCCAAAATTTTCAATGTTAACATTAAAATTTACATTCAGCATGGCCAGAGCTTTCAAAAAAAAGTTTGTTTTGTTTAGAGGTGAGGAGGGTACACTCTGACTCTATTTGCCACACAGCTTAATATGGATGGGTCATCAGGTAGTGAGAATAATGGGTACAAAAGGTTGCTGGCTTTTTGTGGTTATGGTTAACAAGAGCTACTTTTCTTTGTTGACGTCTTTCTAGATGTAGTTTTGCCTGCACACACAGTATATCTGTAGGAGAATAACAGGAACATGCAGATTTTTCAGGGATAACGTGCCATCTAGTGGTTGTCAGAATGTATTGCATTGGGATGAATTTAAAGAAAATAGCTTCAGTGGATTTGTAAGATTTTTTTTCAAGATAGTGGAACAGTTATTACAGCTCATTTTGCATAATTTTTTGTCCAGAGTTTCTGAAAGTTAATGAATTGACAACTATATCAGTATACATATCTAAACTCAGAAGTAGGGCTGTGTGCCAGTTGTGACTACCAGTATAGGCCTACAGGTTTTGGGCAAAAGCTTCTTTTTCATTTTCATTTCTTAGGCACACATGATGTAATACGCTGCTGGAATAAGATAAAATCTTTCAGATATGCCTACACTTGTGCAACAATTAAAAATGTAGTTTAGATTTAGACTACAGATTACTACACTTGGACATAACATCTGAGCAGCATTTTTCTCCCAGTAACATGCCCTTGTCTCAGGTAAGGTGAAAGCTCTGAAGGGTGCTGACCAACTGACTGCACTTACACAGCACATGGCTTTCAGACTTTGAAATAATCAGTTTGACTTGGCCTTTATTCTTTCCTTTTACCACTAGATGGCAGTTTGAGAGCAAAGAAGCAGTCTAGAGCTGAAGTAGCACTGCCTATGCATGAGCTACGATGAATTGTGTTCGTTGTGGAACAGAGCTGTGACCTGTGACTTGACATTTTGCAAAACATAATCAGCTGTGCTGTAATTTTTTTCTTTTAATACCAAAACTCTGATAGTGGGGAGAGCAGGTTTACATCTTCACTGGATTTAGGTCATGAAAACATTTAATAATAATAATAATAATAATAATAATAATACAATCTGTATTAGGGAAAATCACAAGGAAGTTCTTCAGTTACAGCAAAACTACTCCAGAGAGTAGTTACTGAATGAATGGTTAAAACTAGACCCATACTGTGGCAAAAAGTCAAAATGTAGGACTTAAATAAACTACTAAAATGCATGTTTACTGGTCATGCTTGAAGAATGCTATTTGTGGACTTTGTATTTTGCATTAAAAATAATGCAATAATCCTGTCTTTTGTATGTCAGATGGATGCTCTGCAATTGGAACCACATTACACAGTCAAAGCATGAATTTGCTAGTACTAACTAGTTAGTACTAACATTATATGGTGAATCATCTGTCTTAACCTGCTGGCTGTAGTATTTTCTCTGCGGGTTAATTTCAAATAGGCGGCACGAGTGAAATCCCTTCTCTAGTCAGACCCTTTGATGGATGAATCTGAGACTGTCTCTGCCAGAGTTCCTACTGCAGTCCGATCTACAAAGGAATGCTCTCTAAGTGAGACCTAGGGGTACCAGTCACGGCCTCATCACTCCCTGATCTTCATGTACACACAGTGAAAGAGAGAGAGACATCAAGGTTTGGAGTGGTCGTCTGGCAGGTTCTGTTTTGTGTCAGACACACCCACACTGTAGTGAAATTATGGTATCAAGGGCAGAGATTTGTCTCAGCAGGTAGAGCCTATTAACACACACACAAACACGTGCATACACATACACACACACACACACAGATGCATGTGCACACATCAAAAACAAACAATGAAGACATTAGAAACAGGAATAGTCTTCCAACCCCTTAAGGAGCTGACTTCTACTATATCCTGTAACCCTGTACGAAGTAGGAAGTTCTACACTTAAATGACAACTTTATTTATTAATATCTGTCAGTCGTTGCTCTCTGCTTCATATCAGCTTATTCAATATGCATGCACATTTCCTCTCTCAATTTTTTATGCAGCAGAAATGTAATTGGATAACTTGATGAACATGTGGTAGTGTGAAGTTTGCACTGGTGTTATAGAGAGCAACAGCATCCTCCTATCAAAAGCTAGATTGGTTAAATAAAATTTAAAAGTGTTCATCAGTTAGGCAGGTGACCGATTTTATATGTTAATCAAATGGTTAGACTATAAAATGATTACTCAGATTCTTTATAGTAGCTATTTAATTATACCATAATAATGTTAATCATTTTTTATAATCTTTTTTCTGTGTTGTCAGTTTATTTAGTAGCATGTATCTCTTGCATGAGTGACATTTCGTGTTTCTTGTTGTTGTGCTTTGTGATTGGACCTATTGAAGAAGCGAGACTTTAAAAACATGTTCAGTATCTTCTCATAGCTTGATACTCATTTTAAAAAGATTATTTTAATGCATAACATTTTTACACAAGCTTGAGGTACACAACAAATGTGACTAAGTGACATTTAGTTTTTAAACATTTATGAGACAAAATTTAACAAACAAAAGTGGGTCACGTTAATTACAATGCTTGGGTGGAAATTCATCTCTGTAGCACCTCTCTCCAATGGAGACAGCATACTGTTAGTTAGCATATTGAACAACGCATCAATTTAGAAAGACATTAGTTGTAGCAATCACTGTTTGCTCAGTACAGACAAGTGAGCATAAGGGTGGGGACATGATCACATCAAAATTCAATAAGATTAAATTTGTGGGATGGATAACCCCTTATTGTGTTTCATAGAACCACCTTGCTCATACATCCAGGCTTAAATGTGTTAGTGGCGACACATATTGATAAGACTTGATGTATTCTTGAATAAGATTTTATTACATTACAATGTCTGTGTTGGTTATGAAATAGCACAGGGCTCTTTATGTGTTCCTCTTGTGATGGAAAGGAGATCTGGGGGAAGAAGAATTGACTAATATTGTTTTTTTATGTCCTCAGCACTGAGGATAATTTTAGTGTTTCGGTGATGTGCAAGCTCACTTTTACCCTTGAGGCTAAACTGGAGGGCGAGGGACCTTAAGCAATGCCTTTTCCCTATTGTTGGTTTAAATTTGTGGAGTGAGAGAAGGATTTCATTGCCTGTCATTTTCATGATTTCATCATGGTCTTCATAAGGTAGTGGGAATTTCTTTCAGTTAAAAAAAAAGGTGGAGAAGAAGTTAAATTCCCCAATGTAGCATATGTGTACAGAGGAAATATTTTTCTCCCTCTCCCATTCATGTACAGTGAGGGTAGGAGTATTTTTTTTGAAGCACTGTCCTCGTTCCCTACATACTGGAGCAGTTAATATTTAATGCAGGACTGAGTAACATAGTAAAGTCAACCTGACAGAGCAGTAAGTTGTTGCAAGGGGGAGAGGCAGGTGACCAGATCCATTGTGACATAAGACAACCCAGTGCAGGGCATGATGGGATACACCAAACCTGAGCTCGGAGGCCAAGACTGGGAATAGTCTACTGAAAAGTAGTATCCCATGAGCAATTCCTGTCTCCCTTCTAAACATGCACTGAGTCCTTTTAGTGGGTGAATGTCATGTGCAGTGCCCAGCAGGATGGCACTCCACCTCATGAAAGAATCAAGGAGAGAGGAGTGTACATGGGAGAGAGGCAGAAAAGTAGGTGATGAAAAGATGATGAAAGGGATTATGTTACAGAGGTGAAAGACAGAGGGGTATGTGGCAAATATAATATGGACCTCTCTCTTTTGGAATGACTTTTCCCAGTCTATAAGCAAACAGCAGTCCTGGTATATGGTACCATAATCTGGAATGACAATGAACCTTTTCTTTAAAAATGCCTCTCCAGTCATTTCCTCAAATCACATGAAGGCGTGTGAAGTCTTCATTGACAAAAAGGAGATTTTCAGACTTATCTTGACTGCGTTATGTGTAGTAGCTGGTGAGAAGAGACTTGTTCTTCTGTTAGACAGCTTGTGCAAGTCCTTCAGGCCCTAAAATCCCAAAGGGTTGCCATGGTTTCAGTGTTTTAAAAGAACTCTGCATAGAGCAGCAACAAAGATTTCAGAGTCCCCTAGAATGTTAGACCACAGCAGGCTAATCCACTCTAAGCACCAGGTATTCAATATCAAAATTAAGTCCTTGAAAGCTTATGATATAATGAATTCTTAAATTTATGCAATTCTTTTAAAGTCAATTAATATTTAAATATGTCTGTCACAAGCATGGCTGTACATATGCATACATAGGCAAGTACCACCATGCCTTTCCTCAGATCAGCAGTTCTGCTCAAGATAAGGTGATGTGAATCAACATACTGAAAGCAAACAACAGATGACAAATCATCTGCAGAGACAATGGAATGTGTGATGTGATGTGGCATGATGTGTGTCATGTCTGTGTCATACCTCAGACAGGTAAAACTTTGTCCTAAAGGTTATGATGCTTGAAACCAGTCTGAGAGAGACAGGGGATTTCCATATTAAAAATGGAAGAGAAACTGATCTCGGTTTACCATTTATCAGTGTCACCCACGCAGGTTCTAAGCGGCGCTGAAATAATGCATATTAGTACTCTCTGTACATCTTCACTTGATATGGTTTCCTTTCCCAATAAAAGTCTTGGCTTTTAAAAAGCACATCTTAATCTTTCCAACAGCTGAGGTTTAAATCTACCTGAATGCCACCTAAGACTGAGATGCATAACAATTTCCTTTCCCCTCCAGATCTCGTCCTGTGGCTAATAGTTCAAAATCTTTGCCTATATTTTAACCAAATGTAATTCCCTGCACTTTAAATGTTAAGGATTGCACTGTGATAGCACTGTGTCTGTCATTCTCACAGACCATATGGATATGTCAGTGTTTTGTACATTAGTCCATGCATTTTGATTAGGTTTATAGGTGCATTTCACACACAACACTGTGAGACAGCGAGGGAAATTACAGTATAAAGGCTGATATTTTATTCCAAATGATGGTATGTAGTCCCATAAACATACAATAAATGAATGTCCTAAATAAACATACAGTACACAGCACTGAATCCAGCACAATGAAATGCATATGAAAAGTAAATGCATATGCAATGTTTTTTTTTTTTTTCAGACATCATTGGCCTTTAAAATTACAGTGTTTTGACATGAACATTTAAAGCATTTAACCTTTAAAAAAACAGCTTGATCATTATTGATACAAATGTACAAAACCGTCAGAGAAGAAGATATTTTCACCAAAAATTAAAATTGGTTTTGGTGGAAGAGACAAAGGAAGAAAGAAAGAAGTTCTCTGTAACAGATGAACTTATAACATACATGTAAACCTTTACTTACACAAAACATACATTTGGCTTCCATATACTTGATAAATATTTGAAATATCAGTGGTAACATGTTTTTGTAGCATTCTCTCTACAGTGTGTTTAGTTAACATTAACAAAAAAGTGTCAAAGTGGTTCAAAAATTACTTTGTGCTATATTCAAAAATATATATCCTGTGTCAGAAAGCAACAATAAAAATACTTGAATACTGCAGATTTGGTAACAGCCTTTTGTTAGAAGTAGCCTTTCATTGTTTGAAAAAGATGTTTGCCATGAAAGCTAGCCCAGGACAATGAGTTCAGCTAAGCACATCCGTTCAATCTCTGTAACCTCTGTCAGGGTGAGATTCTAGACAGTGTCGGTAACTTCTGTCGGTATCTTGGTCTTGATACCATACACACCCAGTAAAACTACCAAGATTGCAACTGAGTAACGACACTGTCTGAGACCCTGGGACCCCCGCCCCCCCCAAAAAAGTGGTCATGCAAACTTTGCCTCCACTAGTTAGCTGAAGAGACTTATATGTGCAGCATGTACAGGCATTTTTGAAAACCAATATCAGCTGTCATGAAATTAAGTGGACAAGAAGGTGAACCCCTGTTTTGGAGGTGAAGCAGAATAGATACAAACACGCACAAGTTTCTGAACAGGAGTGACAAGTACTGTCATTATTGTGAAGGACTGAAAAGGACTGAATATTGGGTATAAAATGATCAGATAAGTCTCATCTGCTGAAACAACAGCACAGAGATGGGACCAATCAAAAACAGGTTGGCTGAGGAGAAGGGGGCTGACTGAAGCCTGTGAAAGTGCAGTGAGCAGCGGGCAGGAGAGGGCTGGGTGTCCTGAAAGGGTGCTCAAATGGCACAGTCGTCCTGATGTGCCAAGGAAAAGGCCGAACTTCGGAGCAGGTCCAGACAGTTGACTAGGATGAGTGAGCCCGTCAGGTGCTTCCAGCGGCGGGTGATGGGGTTCTTCATCTTGTCCAGGCCCAGGTGGAGCTCCTGAAGCACATCCCGGTAGCTGTCCCCGATCTGTGCCGCCCATGTCAATAGGAAGTCATAAGCAGGCTTCCACATAGCCTAGTTTCAAAGGCAAATAAGAGAGAGAGAGGACAGAGAGCAGAGGATTACAGATTATTGATTTACTTAATGGCATTACATGGATACAAAGACCTGACAGCAAAGCTGAAATAGTTGACTGTAGTGCAATGAGTGCTAAATGTAGACAATTCATTAGTCCCTGAAACTTATATTTCAAAAGCTAATCTTTAAACTTAGTGAGTGTTTTTAAAGTGTGTTTGCATGTCTAAGCATGTGCACTTTGTGTTGACATATACAATCTGATTTATCCTATTTCTTAATAATTCCAGTTCTCGCCTCCACCACTAATCAGAAACAGACACAATTTCACTGCAATTTCTACACTGAGCAACCATATGCATGTGACAATTAAATTTCCTTGTATCCTTGTAATCTAATTCTCTTATCAAGTTCATTACTGGATGCGTTTGCTTTATCCTTTACCCACAACTGAAACACTGGCGAACTCAAGAAAAACCTTCTCATGCCAGACCCACTGCTGGTCAGCTCTCACCTCGGTGTCCACCACTCCATTCCGGTCCCGATGTGGGGCCTCGTAGGCGTCCATTTGCTGCCGGGACATTTTCGCCAGTTTGTCGGCCAGCTCTCTCCAGCGGCCAGCTATCTCCACAGCTGTGGTCAGCAGCACAAAGTCCAAGATGAGACGTGCCACCAAGCCTTGACAGTCCATCTTCAAGAGAGCCTGTGGAGGAAAATGTAAAATGTTGAGCAAATGCTTGAATTTTTTGTGGCTTGCTAAAACATGCTAAAACACCACTCCTCATTTTCATCAAATAATAAATCAAATAACAAGATCATGGCAACGCTGAAACTCATCCTATTTTAAGAGATAAGCTGCGGACAGGTGCACGTCTGCATCTCTCAGTATATTTAATGGAATGAGAAAGCTAATGGATCACTGTTGAATGTAATAAATCTGCCACATGGCTCCCCCGACACACACACACATACACACAGACATACATTTGACTAAACTCCAGGGTGTATAAATCAGTCTAGCCTCTGACTCACACCAGGACGCTGCCTGCGTGTTGCTACTGCCTGACGTCCTGACACAAGCTTGCGCAGGGCTTGGGTTAGGGGCTCTGGGTACCTGGGGAACCACCCACGTCCACTTATTCATGCACCCTGGGTGGTACATGCAGTAAGTAAGTAAGCAAGCAAGCAAGACAGTGAGTAAATAAGTAAGTAAAATGTATTTCTAAAGCACATTTAAAAACAGCCTGACCAAAGTGCCGTATATATATTGCAATTTAAAAAAGATACAAATAAACACCCCCTTCCTACAGCCAGTGTGCTCCCTGAGGATACCAAGGGTGACTTCCAGTCACTTCCCTCAAGAGTTTGTTTTTGTTAGAGCCACCCCCTCATCTCCACCTCAGCAGTGAAGAGCCCCAGCCACAGCCCTGGGTCCTGGCACTGCTCTGAAACCCACCCTTCCCTTTATTCAGTCAGTATTATTGCATTAGAAGCACATTACAGTGACTCACTGTCTCTCCTCATCCTGTCAGAGCTCTTCAAATCACTCTGCTCAATATGTGAAATTCCCTGCCTGAATCTATACAGGCTGTAAATGGCATTTGGTACATACACCTTTCGTAACTGTGCATACTACATGGCTGTGCTGACCTCTGAGTGATGAATTGTTTTGTTTTGACAGACCAGGAAGCAAAACCATGGTAGTTTCAGAGTGTGTAATGCTATATGTGTGCACACTTTAAATTCCTCTTATCTATGGGCTTTTGGTTTTTGGCCACATATGAGACGATGAGTTTCTCAAGCGCTGCCCCCAAGACAGCAAGCAATCAGTCCAGGCCTGTTTAGCTGCTGGCTGGCATGCCGGGAGGGAGGTTTGATGAATACACAGATAGGCAGAGGACCAGGAAACTATGTGCTATTAAGAGGCAAGTTGGGGGTACTGGAGGTAACAACTTCATTTTTAAATGGAGCGAGGGAGGTCAGTTGGTGTATGCGTGTGTGTGTGTGTGTGTGTGTGTGTGTGTGCGCGTACGTGTTTGTGTTTGTGTGTGTGTGTTGTGCTGTGTGCTAGGGGGAGGGCATCCTGTTGGCCTGCCAACGTGAATGGTGTTTCTCCTCCCTAAAGACTGAGGCTTACTTCTCTCTCTTTGGAAAATGAAGGGAGAGAAACAGTACACAGGGAGAGAAGGGACATAATGAACAAACCCTGTGAAAAACTCACATATTAGACTATCTGTGGCACATGGGTTTTTTCCCCCACAAGATCACTCCTGAAGGACACCAGCTGTACAAGCACTGACATGCAGCATGACTTCGCGTAATAATTTCTCCTTGTGGTGCAGACACGCACACGCTGTCATTCTTTTTAACAGGCAAATACATGTTCAACAGCCGTAGCGTAGACACACACACATACACACACAAAAAAAAACACCTTTGTCTCCACGATTGTACAATCACACATGCACACACAATGGTACATAAAGCACGTACACACACACACACTCGCTCGCACACACACACACACACACAGAGAGAAAGAAAACACATTCCTTAGCAAGATGTACTGTATATGGTTTAGGTTCCTGTAGCAAGCCCATTGTCAGGTTGAGGCCAGCCTGATGGATAGGGACGTACAGCACCATGACACACATTATCAGGCACACCCTCCTAATCTCTGGAAGCTCCAATTCTGGCTTTGGAGGCAAGAATGCAAGGAATGACAGGAAATCCGTGGGGGGGTTGAGAGGAGTGGTGTGTGTGTGTGGGGGGGGGGGGGGGGGCAGTCATGACAGCAGTGTAACTTGCTCTCTGCTTCTTTCTCACTCACTCACACTAAGGGAAGGCTTCCATTTCAGGCAGGAGAATGAGATAGCAGGTTATCTGACAATGTGAGCAGGCAGCTGCTCAGGGTTTCTTTACCACTCTCTCTCTTTCCGACATGCTGGAGATTTAAACAACATCTCTCTCTTCTGATTCTCTTCCTCTCCTTTTCTTCCTCACTCTGTTCATTTCTGTCTTTGAATGTGCTTTTAGAGTTTTGGTCATGAGGATTTCACTACATCCTGTTTGTCAGACTGCTCTGAAGTAAGTTCACTGAAACAAATCCCAAATCTCTTCTAACATGTTACTGTTCTATTGCAAATCAAGTGTGCGGAAATAAAGGAAAGTGCAACAAAGACCACCCCTTCTAAGAGTATGGCTACTGTACAAGGAGGGGGAGATTTTTGACTTTTACACCTGCTTCCTTAGCAGGATTTCACAAACCTAAAAAATTAGTTGCACTTAAGACATGCTGAAAACTGTCTGTCAATTTCCACTGAGCATAACTAGCTGAATCAATAAGACACGGATGTGGAGCAGAGACCATGTTTTGAAAATTTCATGTTTAAAGTGAGCTCTGCTGCTTCAGAGACTCGGAAAGTGATCTTGCCTCAACAAGCATTCCGCTCTCCTCGCACTCTTCCCCCTGCCATTTCCAATTAGGTTCAAGTTAGGCTCTCAATCAACACGCTGCTCCCACTTCACTGACTCATCTCAGCAATGAGCTTTAACTCAGTATTTCAACATACAGAGACATGACTGCTGATACATTCACAACATCTTATCTAGAGCTGAAGACATGGAAGAATATACGTTGAATGATATGCCAAATTTGACATACTTACATAAATCTTGGCCAAAGAAAAAAAAAACAATATGACTACTGATCTTAGAAATGGTTTAGACATAGGCAGCAGAAAAAAAAAAATAGGGGTTGGCATATGTTTGAAGTAGCACGATTTAAATAGTCAGTGAAAAATATATAATGACATCAAACGATAGCATGACAATATAAGTTTATGGTAAGTAGGCCTAATGATTCACAGGTCAGAGCTGAACATTTTGATTCAGGCATATTTAAATTCAATAGAGAACGTTCTGCCCCCTTAGGCAAGTTTGAATATGGACTCCGTGTGAATCCGTTAAGGGAGGTCAGGAGGCTCCTCCTGGCCCCTTATATGGCACTAGTGTTTACTGACTAACAATGGGACAGGAAACATCTGTACAGCCATGATTCTCCACAAAAGACATGTCCTGACGCCAAAGACGACTGCAAATCTCTGGTCACTGAACCAAAGACACAGCAGGACTTGAAATAGTATGTTTTTGGTGCTATAGTGTTAGGACAGGCAGTCCTATTTGTCTCCTGTGCAGTCCTCTTGAAGAACAATGCAACATCAGGTATGATAGAAAGGTCAGTTTCCTCCTTGGAGTCCAGAATATAACACATTACATACACTATCATTCAGCGTCATCATATCATTCATACGGACATGACCAATCCGTGTACAGCACTCTACCTTAACAACTTGACTTTAAGGCTTGTCATAGCAAAATGAATGTATAAAGAGTTTGTAGTATTTGAAAGAATTTAAAGAGACTCACACAACTCCCACGAACATTTACAGTCCATAAGTCAGACTGATAACCTGACTGAACCAAGGTGAACCTGCCAACAAATCTGAATTTGCTGTGTAGGTCCATGTGGAGTTGAGTTCATTAGCAGCCTGTTTCCAAATCCCCAAAAACCCAGAAACCAATTACAACTGCTTATCAGACATTGGACAGATAGGACAGAACATTCAGCACAACCAGTGATGGTGTCAGCGTTGAAACATGCAAGTGCATTTGAGTTAACAACTTCATTTAAAAAAATGCTACACTCCTGAAAAGACTTTTTTTTTTTTTTTTTTTTTTTACTAATTTTCAGACTGTTTATGTCTTCAAAAATGGGAAGAGGATGAGCTGACTCCTGACCCACTGCTAATATCAACTGATTTTTTTTTCCTTCAGGTGATCTGTGTTTACCCATGAGACTGAATTAAACGTTATAAATTTACAAAGGACACAGGTCAAGGTACGCTGAGAGAACTAATGCTCACAGGGTGTTTCCAACTAAATGTGTGAAGCCATAATGCTAAGTTTGTGCGTGTTTGTGTGTGTGTGAAAAGTCCTACCCGCTGATTCAGAAAAGTAGAATTTCTAGTGGGAAAAAGCCTGGGAACTGTTACAGCACAACACAATCTACTTTGATGTTGAACTTCCATCAAGTGAGAGCCAACTGAGAGACAAGGCACAGGGCAGCTTTCTGTGCAGAATAAAAGTGTTTAAATGCCTTTGTGATGTAAGGAATTACAGAGGTCTTTAATCTGAGAGGCATAAGGTGGCGAGCAGCTCAGGCTCTAAGCCCCCCCCCCCCACCCCCGCACACACACACACAAACACACACACACACACACACACACACACACACACACACACACACACACACACACACACACACACACACGTGCATTGTGATATAACAGACCCCGCTGGTGGTCAAGAACTAAACTGCTGAGAATGCAGAATGCAGCAAGCGTGCACGCCTCTCAGAACTCAAAGGGCTGGCTAAGAAATTAACGTCAATATCAATGACGCTAGTCACAGTTACTCACGTAAGTAAGTACTGTATTTACATTTCAAACTAAATAAGTGCCCACACATGCGATCTAGGGCTGACAACACAGTCCCTTACTGGGGACACCAAGCGCAGTAAATAAAACACAAACATTATTCCAAAGTGCAAACTGCATGTTCTCAGGCGTGAAGCATCACCTCTCATCTTAAAATTTCTAAAGTCACACTTTGCCAAGAGATCAACAATAAGCCAGAGGTTTGTTCTGAGCGCCTTGCACCGAGGACACACCGCTCTTGCCATGAGAAACATCCTGTTGCAGGTTCCTGTGGACTCAAGGCTGTTGCCTTCCTGCTTTGTTGACACAGGGAAGAAGGAGCAGAATGCTCAGAGGAAGTCTGGACCATAGGTGAGAAAAAAAAGAAAAGCGCTTTCATCTCAGCCACTGGCCCAGTCCCTATCAGAGGAAGGACCTGATGAGGCTGATAATGGATTAAGGATGAATCACAGATGCCTCTTTTGTCTCCTGTCTGTGTGCAAATTGTTTGCATCCCCTTGCTTGCTTGCTTGCTTGCTATTGTGTCTACAATTATATGAAAACAGTGATGTTTTAAATGTAAAAGCAACACTTTGGTGTAAAAACACTGGACAACCAGAAAGACATAGCAGGCCAAACACTTAACACAGCCTTATTAGCACTGTTGATGTCTGCAATGCAGTCTGCTATATCATGCTGTAAACATTTTCTTTCATTTGTGTGGTGGTTTCCTACCCTGCGTTCAGAACTCGACAATGCATATTCTACCTTCATGACTTTACGTCATTCAAATTAGTTTGAAGACAGTGCCAAAACAAATTGTCTGATAAGAACGATGACCTAAATAGTGGTGAATAGCTACATAGCAGTGCTTTAAGTACGTTTGTGCTGTAACACTACTATAGAGTGTTCAAACAATAAAAAGAAAATATTTACAAAAAAATATGCATTTATAAACCAGCACTTCCATGAATTTGGCATTTTTGTTTCTCAACAGCCCAACAACCAGACAAAATATTGGAAAGACATCCACATTCACAACTACCTCTCATGGGCAGAGATGAGGCTTAATACCTGTGCCAGAGTTCTGTCAGGTTGCTTTCATCTATGCACAAAATTCCTTTTGATTTCCTTTCATTATCACCCACTTCTCTAAAAATAAACTCACAGGCCCCTCACCAACCCAAATATTAAGCAAACCTGTCAGAATGGGACAAAGTGCGGGATATTCTAGCTGATTATAGCAGCTAGGACGGAAGTCTAAAATCTCAGTTGTTAGGCCAATGTGTTCTCTATTATCCATAAATCTCAATAGGGAGACAGAAATAGCTTTGAAAAACAGGGATAAATGTCCATATATGTACTGTATTGTCAGCGGAAGAGCAAAGAGGACAGATATATGATTGAAAATGAAAAGCCCACCATGGCACAGGCCATGTAAGCCACCCCTTACACCTGCAAGCCTTCTGTATTAGTTGATCCTCTGCTGTTGCTGTCATTGGCAGACTGCGCATGAACACGAGCAATGTGCAAATGGCATTCAACGAGTACAAAAATAGGCTTCAAATGATCAAACCCATCTTTTCCCCTACTGTGCTAACAAGACACGCTTTAAGATTAATGATTCAGCAGAGTACAGAAAGTACTTTTCACTACAAAATGCAGGTGTCCTAAAACAGCTGTGGTTGTTAATGCTAAACGCATCTGCACAGTGCATACTCAAATCAATATTGCCAGCATTGTGACACATCATTAATTATGGAAACCTAGATACATTCTGCATGGTTCAGTCACCGAGGCACAGGGGGTTGCTACTGTTGAACGATGCGCTAATTTTAGATACATTCATGGGGGGTTTGTGGGGACATTGTTTACATACAGCCGTTTGTCACGGAGCCAAAATCTTCAGTAGCAGCTTACAACCCCAAATACAAAAAAAAAAGTCAGCAACAACTGCATGTCTTTAGAAAATATGCAAGCACACTACTGTTTGCAATGCACATAGCGGAATTCAGCCAAAGAACACAGGTGAAAATGGGTAGGCACAAGACAGACCTTTTTCAAAGTCTCTCAAGACAGCTGTTTTCTCTATAGGCCCAAAGACAAACAGTCTGATGCCCACACTGATTATGCTGCGGGGGAAGATTTATATGGGATAACGCAAATGAGAAGTCTTGGGTGTGACCTTAAGTCTTCACAAAAGAAAACAAAAAATCAAATTTCTGTCTAACCTCTTAGTTAATTTTAAATCAATTTGTTGTACAAGTGAACTACTAGAACGCAATGTGTCACTGTAGTGCAAGTGAACTGGAGAGAGCAAGACATGATGCAGCATGCCACAATTATGGGGAATGAAATGACAGGGTAGGGAAAGTTTCACAAGGCTTTTACTGGCATTATCAACAGTTCTTACGGTGAAATAGGAGTCCTTTCCATGCCCTGCAAATCTTACAATTATTTCCCCACCCCCTCGATTTCTATCTTTTTCTTCTATATGATTGTTTCAATATGATTGTGTAGATGAGATTTTAGTATTGTCTAGTATAATGAAAGTCTCCTGCACTTTGACGGCCAGCTGCAAACTGAAAGCTTTTCTGTGTTTTTGAAACCTAATTAGCCAACTGACTAACACTGTCAAACTCATCCCAACAGAAACAACAGGATAAGAGGTTACAATATGACGATTCACTTGCCAAATGAGAGCATGATGTTAACAGAAAAAGACCACAAAACAAAACATTCTGTCTTTTGTTTTGCTGTAACATAAAATTACCCTCATCTTACAATGATTTTTCATCCGTACCAGTATGATCCTTATCATAAGCCTTGTGTCATTCGTATAATCTTGTCTGTCAAGTTGAAAAATGTTAACTCAGTAAGAACACAAAGTCAGTCTATGCAAACAAGTACTTACAGCCATGAGCTCTTTCTGGAAGGACTTTCTCTCTTTGCCCTCAGAGTTGTTGCAGTCCTCCTTTAGCTTCTCCAGCACTGAGGCCACCTTCTCAGGCTCGCTGTCTGGCTCTACCCGGCAGAAATGTGTCAGTGGCAGGTTCACGTACCCCAAAGCGTCAGCGAATGCCCTCCAGCTGCCTACATTCTCCATCAATATGGTTCTTACTGACGCATAGATGTAAGTGAGGAACTTGGTGGACTTCAGGATCTGCTCCAGGAGAATGGTTGTTGTCAGGTCAGGCCCGGTGAAGTAAATTGGCTTCACTTTCCCCACAACTAGCATGTTTTTGGCATGAACCAGGCCTATCCTTCCATGACAGTAACCCACATACCACTCCTTGGTCCAGAGCTGACCTTTGAGTTTAATTCTCTCTTCACTCAGAAGAGCAACTACATCTCCCTTCCTGTACTCCAACAGATACGGATTCTTGATCTGCCTTATCACCGTCTTGATTAATTTGCCAAATTTTAAACTAGTGACCCTGCGCTCCTGAAACACAGGATATTTCGTGGTGACTGCAAGTGGTGACAGCACAATTTTGTTTGCCTCTTTTTTCTTCAAGAATCGCCTTTGCACAGAGGTTTTTGGCCCAATTTTAGGTGGCGGCTGGGGTGTCTGAACACAAAACTGCGCTAGAATACAGTCCTTGATATCTTTGACCTGGACTCTTAGAGTAAAGTCTGACAGTTCTCCAGGTGCACGTGTGGCAATCATGTAGATCAGTCGACACACCTTTCCGAGCTTGACCTGGAAGCCCCTCGCTATCCTCTCCTGTCCCATGGCTTTGACCTCATAGTTGGCCATGTTTGAGTACACACCCACCAGAAGGTCTTGCGGCTTCGCCAAAACAAACTGGTGCTTTCCCCACAGCTGGAGGGCCACCGGAGGTGTTGATTGTGCTTGCTTGCCAACCTCACTGACCATAAGTGTCTTGGGGGCACAATCATGGCCAAAGATGGCTACCACCGTCTTGAAGGACGGGTGGATGTGCTTGGGCCCATACACACCAAGGGTTACCTTCTTCACTACGTGCTCCCACACTGAGCTGTATGGAGCAACTGACTGGGCTTGTGCTACAACTGACACATACATGCATGGCTCAAGGTTATCAAGGCACACCTGGATGGTATCACCATACATGTACACTTCAGGCACAGGTGTGTAAGGACCCTCTTTGCAATCACTCCGCACACAAATCACTTTGGCTACTTGTCGACTGTCCATCTTCACCACAACAGACACCTTCATTTCCAAAGTGATCGCCGTCTTTGTCTCCATGTTACTCAACTTGACCTCAACCACTGGGCTCACCGTGGTGCAACGGTCAGTGTTTAGTTCGAGTGGCGGGTCAAGGAGAGCCTTCATGGAGATTTGCTGGGTGTCACCCTCGGCAACATGACCCTCTGGGACATGGATACTGATGCTGGTGTCAGGCAGCTGAACAGCTCCTCCTGAAGAATCGAGTTTGCAAACAATATTTGTCTCAATGGGCTGTGTTTGTCCCCATCCTGGGCTTTGCCCCAAGGAGTCCAGATCATGGCAGGACCTTGCGAGTTTTCTGTGGTTCAGCCAAGCTGTCCTAAAGTCCTCCCTGCTCTGAAACTGTTCTGGTGCTGGAGCTTTTAGACCACCAAAGAACCCAGTGTACCCCTGTGGAGCATCTCTTTGGGCCCTCAAGGTAGACAGCTCGGACAAACTGTATGAACGCTTGCTCCTGAAAAATGGGTTGTTTTTGTCAAACGCCATGTCTGTGCTAGTGCTTGTATCAAACATGGTGCCCTCAAACCCACTGACATTGATGTTACTACTGGTGGAGTTGGTGACTGAAGGAGTGAGGGCGTCAAAGAGCAGCAGGTCAACCGAGCCCCTATTGCTGTTCTGATCCACAGACTCCTGAACACCTCCATTCAGAAAGGGGTTTGTCGAGGTCCTGGTAACAAAGGGGTTTCCATTCTGAAGTTCCACAGGCTTCAGGATCACTCCTTTCCACTCTCCAAGAAGATCCAGTTCCTTGACCCCATCTTCACTACAGTCCCCTACACTGTCAATCATCCCACTGTCACTGAATGAGGAGTCTCTGTAATTGACGGGTTGAACATATGCTGCCGGGATGTAGCCCATCTCCGTGTTGTTATGGGCGTACCACCACTCTCCCCCTGATGTATCCAGCACAAACAGGTGGTCTCCCTTTGAAAACTTCAGGGTGGTGAAGCTGGATGGACAGTAGTCCTTGATGGCAACCACTTCCCGGGCAGTGCCAAAAGATGCAGTAGTATCAAGTCTCAAAGTGCTTGGAGAAGGCACTAAAATCATAATAATGAACACAAAAATAAAAATAAGATCATCAACATTTAGTGATGATTATAAACCAAAAATGAGCACAGTGATGACTTATTACATGAATCATATAATCATTATATGACTCATACATTATCCATTTTCACTGTTATTCTAAAGATAAGACATTAACTTTAAACACTGCATAAAGATGACTATCTGCATAAAGACGTACCTTTGACATCTGTTAGAGTGGCCTCCGTCACTCCATCACTGAAGTCTATGAGAGTGCCCTCAGACTTGCAACGGGGTAGGGCTGTGTTGGCGGTGGCTCTAATTCTATGGGCGGCCATATTGAGTTCCTTTGCTAATCCCAGTTACTTCAGCCAGGTCTTCCCTTATTGCCGGTGTCACATGTCAAGTGTTACAAAGTGGTCATGTTGTCTGAAGAGAAATAAGAAGAGCAAAGAGCATAAGGACACAATTTAAGCTTATCTGCCAAATGTGTATTTATCCACATTAGTGGGAAGGTTTGCCTTGTTGTTGTGCAGCATGTAATGTTGCAGTCAGAAATTAAGAGGGAGAACCAATTAGTTGTCTCAAAATGTCTGTTAGTTCAGAGAGTAGATAATATATTCATATGTACTTATGATGTACATGTATATGATGACACACTTACTTATATGTACAAATGCTAATTGACTTATTTGTGTGACAAAGAAAAACATGTTTTCACAGTGCTAATGTGGTATGTTAAATACCGTTTATTATGTGTGGACTGTCATCCCAAGTGCTAATGTGGTATGTTAAATACCGTTTATTATGTGTGGACTGTCATCCCAAGTGGCCTCTGGCATGTAAACAAATTATTACAATTTAAATAACTTTTCTGCTTGATTGGTAACCACTGGTGTTGGTAAAAATTAGTTCATGATTATGTCATGTATACTGTGTATCTCATGTAAAACACACTGTTGTTTTATATACAGTGCCAATGCTGAAAAACCCACAGGAGATTCCACTGTAACTGAAACAAATAACAAACAAAAAAAAAACAGATAATAAAATAGTCATGTTATTCAGGCTATTCCTTTAATTATTATTTAATATATTTGTCATTTGTCACAAACAGTCTTTGGAAACACTGAGCTGATGGTATGAAGTATGAAGCAGAAAACACTAATAAATATGCTGTCATGTCAAGGCCATGTTTGAGCTGTGCTGCATTCTTCATAGATAGTGGATGTTGCACTGCCAAACATCCATAGGGAATATTCCCACACACTTTAATAACAACATGAGGCTATATGGTGATTTCTTTTTTTTTTTTAGTTACTTCGCTTGAACGTGTTTTCATGATTGACTCCTCTTTAAGAAGATGATTCAAAGTAAACCTATTACTTTCAGTGCTGAACCAGGACAATATTCATTTAAGGTGCAGTACCATACACAGGTTATTAAATCTGCTAATGCATGTAGGTTTTGAAGACCACTTCAACCCTTTTCTGCATGCATGATTTGGCACAGCTGTATTAAAGCATTTCAGGTTCTAAAGCATTTCAAGTTCTATATAAGTAAAATGTTTTTCTTTTCTTATAGACTGAGATACACATCCTTAGCTACTGCAATAATTACAATAGTTGCAGTACTTCAGACTAAAGCTCAGTAATCAATAAATCTTAAATGTATCTACATCTGTTATGTGTCCCTTTCTTGTGGAGCACTCACTAACTCCAGGCTAGCCAGGCACCCTAGACAGTTTCCACGGATACTGCCTTAGGGGACAAGTGAAGCATTACACTAGAGGATGTGACAAAGGCCCAACAAATTTACCACTGAGAACATTCATCAAAACGTATACCATAGTATTCTTTTTTTTTTAAATGCAGTGTTGTACAACTAGATATTGTCTCATGGTAAAATGCACAAGTGGTGAAAGGCTTAGTGATCGTCCTTCTATCAAAAATCTAAAGCCTATCAGTCCCCCATCACACACACACATACACACACACAGAGAGAGAGAGAGAGAGAGAGAGAGAGAATTGTTCTACATAAGCTCATGCAAGCTATCTTACCATAAGAACAGCTAATCTTGAATCACATGCCGCCTTATTTGCACAATGAGCTCAACAATACTTTGCTATGGAGTTTCATTAATACGGTCAAATAACAACTGTTATGACTCCAATGGAAGAGCTTACCACTTTCTAGCACAACTCAGAGACAATTTAGGGTTACATTACACAAAAACCTAGCAATGGATAGTGTGGTCCAGCACACATGAATCTATGTGCACATTTTAATTTTCTCTCTCATTCTCATTTACAGGAAAAATGTTTTCACAACTAATCTGACATGTGGCAGAATTTACACAGTGTCAGAATGGCTGAGACTGGTGAGCCCACAACTTGTGGCTGAACTGATGCCGTCAGTTTTAAATGGTTGCACATGTGTTTTGTTTACAGTTATGTAAACAACTCCTACATTCAACCTTTGATTACTAGAAATGTGTACTCGCTATTGCTCCTGAAAGGACTCAGTAAGAGTTTAATTTACATGGATTCACATACCCCTTGGAAATAAAAAAGTGAAATGAGAATGTCCTGATCAATTTTCACTTGAAAAGTGGTTTGGCAAAAGAAAGGCTAGTCAGGTCTATTAAATGTAGAATCCTAAATGGGCTCTAATAGAAAATCAGAAAATTTGACACAGATTTCATATTTTGGTGGCTTTGGTGGCTTACCTCCCCTTTTCTCAGCTCATGTCCAATTTACGTTCAGTTTAAAATCTCAAGATCTCACAGTATTTTTTTTTCTTGTGCAAGGATTCTACAGGTGTATGTAGCAAATTCAGACTCTGACAAGTATTTTGACAGCAAATAGTTTAGTTGTTGTAAGAATGAATACCAAGAAGACCCCGTAGGTGTCCAGGAAGCCTGAGCAGCTCATAACAGTGTCTTTCTGTCGGGAAATCTGAACACACCTGGTACACCTGATATTTGTAGCTGAATTTACAATATAATATAGGCCTATTATCGCCTAAGAAAAAGAAGCCCAGTTGCAAACAAGGATTTTCATTTAGCCTGACTTGTAAGGCTGGTAGGCTATCCTTCTCACTCAGAACGCACATCAACTACTCGGATAAAGGTGGAATGTTTGATGCCATGGCAACGAACGTCACGCTTTTGAGCATGGTCCAGAGAAAGAACTTGGTAGACCTATGTTTCCCCCAACAAGATAATTTTTACAGTAGCCTATTCACAGTTTAATTGGGTCTGTAGTAAACTAATTTTCATACTTCATCACCCTAAAGAGTCGCATAATTTGGTCATTTGGCTGTAATATTTTGCCAACAACTATAAAAATAGGCTAAAAAGGAATAAAAAGGATGATTTCCCATCTAATTTAATCTATGAGCCAAGGTTTAATCAAAATATCAATTATTTCAAACGTTACAGGGACTCAGATGAAGTCTGCTCGACAGATCCCACGGTATGGTTACTTCTTCCCTAAGACACACATTTCTTCTTTCGAGCAGCACCCTGTTTACATTCAAATCTATAAAGGCTTTATAAGTGTAATTGTTGAACTCACCAAGAGGGAAAACGTCAATGCAGTTGCCTAGGCCATACACACAGCCAGGCTTCGGTTTTCTATCCTTTCACCTTCCTACGATACTTTGTGATGCTCCGCCAGTCGCCACTTACCAAAGTCGCTCAAGAGAAGCCCAAAGCACGCTGATGTCACTGGTTGAGGGAGGAGCGAAAAAGGAAGCCGAATTTAGAGGGAATTACAACGTATATCCATTTTATCCATTTTATTATATCCATTTTTTCCCCCAATTTCAGTCAAAGATCTCAACATGTTTCATCAATACAAAAATAGCAAGGAAACAGTATGTTTTTGATGTAGCCTGATATTTGTCTTAGGCGTTGTAATATAGCCTAAACCAAGACTTGCCCTATCACAAGGCAAGCAGTTAGGCCTATTCAGTTCAGAACCTCGTTTCTGTTCGGAACATAAGTTTAAACTAGGCTACTACCCCTAAAAAAAAACTAAACATATTATCTCCTCAGTGTGAAGCAGCAGTTGTTGAACAAAGATTGTTTATCCACGGTGAGAGTAAATACTTTCTTCGACACCATATTGCTTATTCTGACCAACAGCACCACCCGAAGGAAACAAAGAAACGCGCAGCTTTTACGTAGCTGTTAGTTTATGGTACCAAAAAAATTGCATGGACATATTATAATCAAGGGGTAAGATCAGCAGCAAGTCACGGTGGAGAAGTTTTCCTGCAATTACGGTAAAAGGCTTGACCTATGAATACACTGCCTCAAAGATTCAGAAAATGGAAATCTGGATGTTGACCCTCTGGTAATTTGATTGTACAAATGTATCACTTTTGATTTTGTGAATTTGTATTGCAAGTTCATATTCACAATGAAATTCTGTAGATTCAATAAATTCTGGAATAAGTATTATATCTTACCAAGCACTTAAAAATAATGATTTGCGCTTGCAAGTCTGAGCTGTGGGTTCAGACTTGACAGGACATGGTCCTTAAAGTAATACTATGTAACTTTACCACTATTTGAGGTATGACTTTTATCAGACTATATTATCATTGGTACAGTTTCCAAATAAATGTGGGTGTACAGGCTTAAAGCCATATGAAGAGATGGCTAAACACATAAAAAGGGATGGCTAAACACAAGTGTTATTCCCAACAGTCATATGCACTGTGCAGTTTTGAGTGGAGGGTAGGAAACGGCCACAAAAGCAAAAAGAAAAGCTTTTTTTAGCATGACACTGCTCACTGTATTGCTGTCCAACACCAATTAGCACCTTCTAGCCATGCCTATAAGACTCTGGGAAATGTTTGGAAGGTTTTGTGTGCCTTTTAGGTAGCTAGTCCACTAATTATACACCAAAAACTCCATAGTGTTGCTTTAACACATAACCAAAACTTCCACTAAACAAATACGCTTTGTAAAGCGCCTCCTGTATGTATTTGTGCAAATTTAACCATTAGGCCTGCTGAAACCAGGTTATTGCTCTGCTCCTTTGCTTACATGATATTGTAGAAACAGCCTCATCTAGATTAGATAAGATTAGATTCAACTTTATTGTCTTTACACATGTATGAATACAGAGTAACGAAATACAGTTTAGCATCTAAACAGAAGTGCAAATAGCAGAAAGTGCAATATGTACAGTATGTATAGTTAAGAGCAGTTATGTACAGATAAGGGCAGTTTCAAGGTGGGAATAGATATGTGCAGATTATGTACAAATAAATAATGGTTATGTGCAGATTGCACAAATAAGTAATGGGAGCAGTTATGTACAGATAGGACAGTGTAAAAGATGGGTATAAATTAGCATTGATTTTAAAGAGCTATGCGCAGATGAAGTATTTTAATATACAGATGTTCTATACCACTATACATAAGGCAAATCTACAGATGTACAGATATACAGATGTAATATGGACAAATATACTTGTGTATATATATTAATATACGTATATACAGATATACAGATGTGTAGTAGAAGATAGGCAAAGTGCTATGAATGCTATTAATGTATATACAGTAATGAAGAGGTGCTGTGAATAGATTATGCCATGGTGTAGCGTGGATAGGAAGGGAAGGTTCAGGAGGGGACAGAGTTCACTAGGGTGACAGCTGTGAGGAAGAAGCTGTTCCTGATCCTGCTGGTTTTAGTCTGAAGGTTCCTGAAGCACCAGAGCAATTTCCATACCAGACTGTGACACAGTTGGTCTAGGATGCAGTTAATAAAAAAAATATAATGTTAAAGCTTTTTCTGAACATTTTTCTTTATTCCAAGGGTAAATAATAATATCCCGAGTGAAATTCATATGAATATCATGTTGGTGGCATTCTCAACAGGTGGCTATTTGTGTGTTATTGTGAAACCAGCAATAGTCTAGTTCCCAACAGCACAGAGAGAATATTTCTCATGAGCAAAAAATGTAACACAATGTCTGGAAAAAGAAAGACAAGATAAAGTACAAATGATGTACATTATAGTCCAACCTTCACTGAGCTTTACAGAATCTTTACATAATACAGAAAGGAAGTATTAAATGTAACGCTTCAACACACATATTATTTAATGTGTAAAGCCTCTAATGCTTAAAGTACTGAATAAGGGGACTTATTTACAGGATAGTTTAATATCCAAGATCATAAAAAAATATTTCATATGTGACTTTGTGAACAAGAAGACTCATTGAATAACTAATTTTTTTTTTTTTAAATTGTGCAGTTGTGCAATTTACAGTGTGTGGCACTCTTTTCAACCAGAAGATGGGGTTATGGTTCCATCCTTGGTTTCAACCCTAGAAGAATCTGAAGATTTCTCATGACAATGGCATTGCCACCAGACAGAATGCACAGCACACTCTTCTAGTCACAAATGGAGCTCAGCGTATGGTTTTTGATATGAGTTCACCTTGAAAAAGGAAGCTTTCACTGTGTATCACTGAATCAGCACAAAAGGGTATATGTGCTTATGCAGTATCACTGCTAAGGTCTCTTTGCCCTTTCGCATGGATATGTTTTATAAGCTATATTACTTTGGATATTATGTGACATGAAAATGGATATTTAGCTTCTATTTACTGTTGTTATACTTATAGATAGACACCATGTCATTGACAGCCTGCAGAAAAAGTGATCATTTTATACTCTAAATTGTGAGGAATGAAAGCTCTGATTGCTGTCATAAAGATAATTAAAAGGAAGTAACATGAACAACTATAAATGTAATACATGTTGTCATATGCATAAAGTAATGCATAAAGTTCACATTTCTAAAATGCATAGTGTACAGAATAGTGACTATTACAGTTTTGATTTATTCATCTTTGCGTTTGTAACAGTTGATGAAAAGAATTGCATGCAGCTGAAAACAAACATGTTTTTAAAGGTGACATAGAACATTTGATGTTAAAGTAGCATACATTCTCTGATGTTTAAATAGAATAAATTAAACTTACAATAAGTTCAAATATTATTTTGCAAGCTTAATTACAGCCTTACTTTATATTTATATGGGGGTTAAATGGTTTCTTTTGGCTAAATGGTGCCCTCTATGCTAACCACAATTGAACTACAGTTGAGTAGACTTGACAACCATGTTCACCCATTCTCAGTGACTATTTTTAAGTTCAAGATTTACATAAGAAGGAGGGCAGAACCATGTTTCATTTTCATGACAGCTTCGTGGCCATTTATAGACACTCCTAATTCAACAAAGCCAGCGGTGAACATGGATTTCTATTCTATGTCCCCTTTAAAGATTCTGTTAGGGCATAAACAAACAAAGTCGGCCTACTGTATATTGGGGCAAATGGCTGGTGTTTTTTTTTTAAAGTCAAGATTGTGTCAAAGAGAACTTGTTTATATAAACAACTGAACCATGTATTGAAATGTTGCATCTGCGTGTGGTAGATGTGAAGAAGTCCTAAATCTGTGGTTGAGATAAACATGTCTCCAGTTTGTAATTCAAGGCTTTTCATGCCGGTTCTACTATCTTCATCTGTCTATCTACTGACTGTTTAAATGACTCAGATGAAAATTTCGCTTGTGTTTTTGTGTAGCATGCCTATGTTTGCTCTGTAGGTGACCTAAGTGGGTAATGGCAGTGTTGTGCACAAACTACTTCAGAGGAATTACCTCGTCAGACAAATGTATTTTTCTATGAACTGTGAGCTGAACTCAACTCAATTCTAACTAAAGAACTTCTGAATAACTGCTTAAGGGCAGACATAATCTTGGTCTATAGGGTTACTGCCTTAGTTGTGAGGAATGAACAAGTAATATCCACAACAATTGGAGACGTGATTGTCAGCTGATTATGGAGAGGCTTTAATTAGAAAGACAAGCACAGAAAAACTTGCTCACTGT
The DNA here is from genome assembly GCA_015244755.2 of Tenualosa ilisha. Classification (NCBI taxonomy): domain Eukaryota; kingdom Metazoa; phylum Chordata; class Actinopteri; order Clupeiformes; family Clupeidae; genus Tenualosa; species Tenualosa ilisha. The sequence continues at coordinate 845,016 of PYXC01000047.1, read as the reverse complement.
TTTTCTTTACTTAAAAAAGTTTAATGAACTTGAACATGGAATAGTTCTCAGTTGAAATAGTGAACTATGAACATGAATTTATTCTTTTGTCTGTATGAACTGCATTTTGAACTAGTTAATGTGAAATGTGAACTAGCACGACACTGGGTAATGGTAGGCTGCAGGTATAAGCACTGTGCACAGAGTAAACTTGTCTTCTTTCGCTAACCTGACACAAGGACCCATGGGTGTTTCAGTCTTGTATATGATTGGGCTTGTCTACACAATGCAGGTTACAACAGCACATACTGAAAATACAAGCATGATGATGAGTCAACCAGTTAGTAAAAACCTCCATCAGCAAACCAATTAATCAAGTAGCTCTGCTAACCAGGTTATTTAACTGTTCTGGAAGAAGCACGTTGGGTAAAGTGTCGTAGCATCCCATGTGAAAGGTAGCTTGTTTAAAGAAAGTATCTTTTAATGAACCTCTTGTTAAATTTCTCTACACTTCCCCTCGGATTTTGTTGCATTACATATTAGCCCATTAAAATGGACTCACATATGTGCGACATTATCATGTGGGTTGCTCACTTTTATATGAAATTAGTACAATGGGTGGAGAGGGAGGCAGTTGTATCATTTGGGACACAGTAGAGGAGTAACATCTGGTGAGGCAGCAAAGACACTGCCACAGCTGCTGAAATGTCCCAGTTGTGCTTTAAGGGGAGCATTCAAATGACACAGCGCAGAGGATGGAGGGTCTCAAGAAAATAACCTGTGCCAATTTCTCCCCCTCCTCTCTCTCTCTCTTTCTCTTTCCCTCTCCCTCTGTGTGTGTGTGTGTGTGTTGCGTGTGTGTGCCTGCCTGCACACCTTCGTGTGTGTGTCTCACATTTACTTTCCCTGAAATGAGGCACTGTGGTGTGTCTTGTGAACAGTAATTAACAAAAATGAAAGTCACACTATGGCTTTGCTTTGTTTTGTGTATGTACAGTGTACCTGACAAATGTCACAGGAAGTTACTGTCCACAATATGACAAAGAGGCTGTACATGGTCCATTTCCTTTCAAGTCTTCATTTCCTCTCAAACTTTACTTTACCTTTACCCTGCAAGCTGCAGCCTCAGCCCTCCATGGCGCACCTCATCCTATTGATTCTGGGATTGATTACAAAAGGTAGTAATATGCAAAGGCAATATTTGAAAAAAACATAAACTGAATTCAAATGCAGTGCTTTCTGCTATTTTTCACACCATTGTGGTTGTTTATGTGTTTGTTGTAGATGTGATCACACTTTCAGGTCCTCAGGAAATAAGTGTGGTTGTCGGTGATACTGCTGTCATCTCATGTCAGTACCACTCATTTTATTACAACTATGTCAAATACTGGTGTAAGGGCTACTACTGGAATCATTGCACTGTCTTGATCAAAACCAACGAGGCTACCAACATGAAAGGGAAAATACAGCTAGTAGATGACAAGCACCACAGGACTTTTACCATCATCATGAAGAATGTTAAAATGGAGGACAGTGGATGGTACTGGTGTGCGATTGAAAGAGTCAGCAAGCATGTGAAAGTTCCTGTGATGTTAACAGTAACTACAGGTAATTCCTTATTATTCCGTATTCATTTAGCTTTTTAAAGGGGTCATTATTTTGGAAAATCAGTTTTAGCTTTGTTTGATTTGGAGAGGTTGTGTATGGCCACAGGGATGCCATGAAAGTGAAACATGCTATGCTCTCCTTTACGTGTAAATCTTAAAAGTGCCCCGCCATACATCTATATGGTTTTTAAATTATTCTCTGTGGTCTCCAAAGATGGTATGTAAGTTTAGTTGGGCTGACAACGGTCCAAGGAGACCTTAACAATAATATGCAACCTATTCAAAAGCCCCAGAGTAAAGCACCTCGTTTTTCCTGCCTATGATAATAGCTGTGCTCTGATTCACTGTGTCAGCAGTGCAAGGCATGTTGAGTGAATAGACTATTTAAATTAGTTTGCTAATGTCATAATTGCAAGGACTAAGAACTAAAAGTGTTGGAATATTACATTTCAGAGGAAATGAAGGACATAGACTGATAAGCACATGCACCAGTTGCTAGGAGACAGACAGTAAACAAACACTTCACAATGGTAAACTTGTAATGTGTAGGGTTTCACACTAGCCAACATAACCAGATAAATTATTTGTTATTGCAAGGTTATTGTTACAACCAGGTTAAAACTTACAAAGTCATCATATTTCAAAAACAAGTAAAAACATTTTTGTTTGGTAGGGCACCTTTAAACTTATAACAAAGCCTGGCTGTGATGTCATATAAATCAAGTATAGTTCAATAGTGGTTACTAAAGATGGTGTGATTTAGTCAAAACAGACCATTTCAATCACCAGCTTAAATATAAGGTAGGTTGTAAAATGCATTTCAGCTTATTTTTGTTAAAGTTGAATTCATTTTGTTTAAACATCAGAGAACAAGGCATAATAATCCATTCATCCGTTCTATGTCCACTTTAAAATCACTTGCACCGACTACTGACAATATATGACACCATCTGGTTTAAATTAGAAAGTATCTCAGTTAAATCAGGATATAGACCTTGTTATAGTTGATACAAACAAGTTTCTGTTAGTCTGTATCTGCCCACACAAATTCTGTACGAGGGGGTCTTTACTGGCAATAGACAACAGAGCCAAGTCTGAGACAAGATGATGCGCTGTGTGCAATTATGGCCAACGCATGTAATCAGACAACCTGGGGCATTCATACATACACCCACAGTCTCTACAGAAAAGTCTCAGTCTTGTTTGCTTTTATCCACTAACAACCTCCACTACTGCTGCTGTGTGGTCACACTGACATAGTAATGCTCACAATCTTGCTTTGATTTCCTCAAATTAAGGAACACCATACCAGCCTCCAAAGATTTCAAAAACAACTCCATTGCCTTTACAAGTGAAGGTAACCACAAGCAATGCACAGACAACGTCTTTATTTTTGCCATCTACAATCAGAGAACAAAAAACTACACTAAGCAGTCTGATAGATTTCACAAGCACAGTGGAAAGGTAAATGAGCAGTATTTCTCTTTTTCAAAAATTTCCAGATTTTTTTTTTCTTTTTCTTTTGGAATCACTAGTAATGACACTGCATGTAAATAGAGAATGGTAATTATTAAATAAAAAAGATATATAACAAATATAAAATAAAAACAAAATAAAAATCTAAAAAAATATACTTATGTGTCATCCCTTGTTGAAATCCTTTGTAGGATTAATGTGTAATACTACATATTGATAATGTATGAGATCAGATACTGTGCCAGTGTTGACTGGGGTTGAATACAGAAATTACAGTTTCTTTTTTATTTTCTTTTAGTACAACCTACAAACCACAAGACCTTGTCTGGAATGTGTGGAGCATTGCACGCTGGATTTTTTTCTTTGGCATGGCTCTTTATTTGTTTTGCTTTATGGCATTCCATCACTTAAGAACAGAAAGGCGGAAAAGTTCAATTTTACTCACGAAGCCCAATGAGTCATGTGACAGCACGTCTCTTGGGTTGGCCCCATCACAACAACAGGCCAGTGTTACACACAGCTTAGCAGAGAGCTCGCTCTACTGCCGCTACAGAGACATGAGGAAATCTGTAGAGGAGAATCATCATGAGTCATGAGTCAACTTTCATATCTATGGGACTTTTTGTTGTCCATGTGCTATACAGATTTACACCTTTACACATACTGTATATTAAGTAAAAATTCATTGCTCTTTGTGTCAGTCACATACTGTTGTCCTTCCTCTGGTCGCTTCCTACTGTTATGCCAGTTGACTGCGTATAGAAACCCTCGGTGGTGATATCTTCTTAAGGCTCTTGACCATGTGGCATAACACTTGTAATGACTAATTAAGCTTCCACAGTGGCACAAAAAGCAGACTATTTTGATTTTAGCCTCTGCTAATACTCACCGCTTGGCTTTGAAGCTGCAGTTTTAGCTGTAATTTTTGTGGACATGATCCTGGAATCTTGACAGCACTATGAGTTAATAAACCCGACCTCCCAAACACAACAGTGACTAGATCCACATGAAACTTTCAAGTGAAACTATCAGTATAACATGGTTTTGTTCATAGGATATTATACTGAACGTGACTGGATTATTAAAAATGTGACATACAGTGTTAGGAAAGTTACTTTAGAAATGTGATGTGTTACAATTACACGTTACCCTATCCAAAATGTAATAGTAGAGTAACTATTTAAATTACTTTAATAAATAAATTAATTACATTACACTAATTACATTCGATTACTTTTGGATTACTTTTCTCAACTGTCTACCATTTTCAGTTTTTGAAGCCTGGCAGGGTTAACCTTATAGCATTACTTAACACTCACTGCTGTCAAATCCTTTTAAACTCCCTCAACACAGCCTCAGCAGTGTCGGATACCTCACCTCAGCAGTGTCAACACCTCAGCATCACTTTACTGTAAGATCATGCCGATCTTTGAATTGCTATGCTTGCTAATATTTGACATTCAACATTTGGTAACCATTACTGAATAAGCAGTTGTCTATTCGTGTGGAATTGATTCTGCATATGTGCCCCGGCACTCTACAGATAACTTATTTCCTGCAATGGAGTGTCTATATAGCATTGCAGGCTTCCGCACAACTGCAGCTCAGACCACTTGTAGGCTGTAGATCCAGCAGTAAGTGGGTGTTGCCAATTCAAACAAGATAGGAGAGCTAATTAGACTTAATATCAGAATAGTATCAGACTCTCAGCTGTAAATGGAGGATGTTTTGCAGAAGAAAAAAATGGCAAAACAAAATTAATATTATTAACCATATACCATATATTTTCTGAAAGTAACTATAATTTAATTACAGATTTTTTCAAGTAACTGATTTCTGTCACTATTATTTTGTAATAAAATCATGTAATTTTGTTACATGTAACTCATTACAACCACTGACAGATCTAAAAACAAAATTCTTTCTGAGTTGTCCATACTGATGTGTTGCATTTGTCAAATATCTTCTGCTGTCCTTTGACCACTCCTTCCCTGCTAACTGATTTATTGTGCTGAGAGCAAAGAACTGACGAGCCTCTCCCTATTTGCTTGCATCCTCACATCCATGGTGAAGAAACTTGGAAAATTTGGATGATACATAGGACCGCACTGGAGTTCCATTACAAAAAATCTATAAGAACTCCACTACCTGAATTCAAACCTCAGAACTCTCTGTTATCTGTGAACTGCTGATCATATTTTGCATCTTACCCTAAACAAAATGAATGCATGTCAACACTGGGACAAAATGCTTGTCATCAAACATATTTAGAATACACACAATATTAAAGACAAATGTCAATCTTAGAGCTAAATCAGATAGCTTAAAAAATTCCACTGTCATTGTTCCCACTGAAAATGCCTTCCTCTTATGACAGATCTGAGAACACTGACAACAAGCTTATTTGTGGTTAAATATGCAGCCAGTGAAACTGCATGCTCTGGTGCTATTATGACAGCACATGAATAATTAGCATGGCGAGGCCAGGCAGAGACCACTGCTCTAAGGATGAAAAATGACCCATGTGAGTTGGGGAGAAAGTGTGCAAAATACTTTTCTTTCCACACTTTTCTATTTCAAAACTAATACAATATTAAGATTATATCAACAAACAACTCCTCAGAGAAAGAGGGACCTATGCCCTCTTGCTAACATCCCAAAGTGCAAACTATAAATAGTTCATAAGAAAATATTGTGCCCTGAATGTGCTTTTTGGTGGGTATCTTTAATGATTTTGGGTATCTTTAATGAGAGAGAATCAGTAGGCCTATAACAAAACAGTATAACAGTCCATTAACGGTATATAGAAACAATATAACTCATAGACATATTGTTACAAGCACACTTGTGAGTTCTTTAAAATGAACAAATTCACTTTAAAACCTTTACAGTATTTGTAGATTTGGCACAACTATGCGTAAAAGAGAAATCCTGTGTTAATCAATCAATAGCCCTGTTGCTTGACGTTGCCGAGTGCTGTCGGTAAGTATGAGAATGATAGAGTTGGTACAATGTAGACCAAATAGCGAAAAGGCAGCTAATGCTAACTGATGGGACATAGGAAAACGAAACTGAAACAAAGTCTCCTGTGACCCCAATCAGTTATAGCATTTACAGGTCTGCGTTGCACCAAATTCTCTAGTTCTCATACCAACTGACATCTCTCAGCTACATCAATATAAAAGGGCTATTGATCGATTCACACCGGATTTCTCCTTTAAATGCTGTGTCAAGTTGTCAGCTCATAATGGACAATTTCTGTGTCCTGTTCTGTACGGTATATTCTTGCATGCCACTAAAGGTGGTACAGCAGTTGTTCATGGACCCATCCAAAAGGACACCATCCAAAAGGACTGATGTTGTTGTTGCTTGGTGTGTCATTGTAGTGCAGGGAAAACCTGCTGAACTAGCATTTTCAGCAGATTCTTTATGGAAACAGTTTGGTGTAAATGATACAAGATCTTGGAAATGATTCATACTGACCATTTTGAGGGTGGTTTTTGGATGGAGCTTTTGCCATTTCAAGAGGAAGAGACACTTTTGGACTCAGAATCTGTGTGCAGATCCTTTCACTCATGTGTTCCTCAGCATGATAAAACCATCTGGAGGGCAATAAACTAAGAAATATCTGTGGTTTTAGCAAAGAGGTAGACGCTCCTTCCATAGTCGATGTAATGGCTGGTTGTTTAACCAGGAAACATTGCCAACCATTAAAGTGGGATCCTCTGTTGTGTGTAATATTTAGTGTCAGCAAAGTTTTACACAACAACCTTTCAAATCTTGGAAATTCAGACACATGGTACCCAGTATGGTTTGTCAGCAACATGTTATTTTTTTTTTTGCTGCTGTTATTTTAGTTATTTTCTCTCCAGAGCTGACAGCAGTACGTCGCTTTCCCAAACCCAGAACTGGATAGCACCCTGCAGGAACTGCCTGTAAGTGACTGCTATAGAGCTGAGATGAAAGGCCATGCTGGGAACTCGTGCGATCAGGCAGACAGAATATGGTAATGAACTCAAATGAGCCGTGAACACTGGCTATGCCTGTTATCTAGGAGAGGCACTGGTGGATGGTGAAAAGCACTATCAAATTGACTCTCTCACTTGCATTCACTATCATCATACATCAACTGCATTTGCGTGTTTGTTAACACTCTGCCACTTGTATATTAGAATGTTGACAGAAATGAGACAGAGGACGCGACTCACAAAGGAAGAAATCGTGAGAGAACTCAGTGATGTGAGATTTTGAAACACAAATGTCAGAACCATTAAAATGGACTTCAACAGCTCTATTAAAATAGCATTACATACTGGCTCCCCTTTACAAAAGATATTTTTGCAATTAAACATTTCACAGCGCTGTGGTAGGAAGACAGGTCACTGAGTATGACTCACTAGAGACCTTTGTGAGCTATCTAGCTACTAAGTGATCCTTGTTCCATCTCAAAACAAAGACGTAAAATAGGCATCTATATTGTCATAGAAATGAATGCATGAATCCCTGGTGGTGTATGGCCAATAATATTGTTTCAGGTGAATGATTGCTTATGGTACCACTTAAAGGTACTGGATAAGTCTCACAGTTTTTAAAATTTATTTATTTCTTAATGTTTGAGGTCATAATGAAACATCCATGGTATACAGTCTAAATGCCAAAAGGAAGAGAAATCACCACCACAACGCAATTTCTCCCCCTGTCTGATGAGCCCTGTTCAAGATGAATATATTGCGCAATGGCTTTGCTTTGACATTTTGGTAACAGCTCCATATCTTGCAGGAGAGAAGCAAATTTTCTCACATTTGTTCCCCAGGATTAAGCACAGACATGACTTTTCTTAATATGTCACCAATTAAATACTGTATAGCAAGTGTTATAGCACCGTTTTGAACATGTAAGAATTCATAACAGAGACTTCATTCTATATAACTATTTATAAACAGCTCACTAATTATTTTAACTTGACAACCCAAACAAATTATGACTTGTAGGAAAAACCCTGCCCAACTTTTATCATTCAAGTTTGTATGTATGCATAAACTACTGAGTATTTGACTCAAACTAAAGATGTCATGTCATGTCATTATGACAAAACAATCTTTGCACTGCAGATTGCACATGCTGGGCTTTGAAACTAACCATGGCTTGTGGTTATGAATTCTGTGTGAATTTGGGTGCATGATAACAATACACTTTTGTGGTTTGACATTTGACTCCCTTTTGGTCAGGGAGAGACATGCAGCAACTGAGGTTTCCTGCTAATTGAGAGGTACAGAGAAAGCTAATGGTGTGCATTGCAAAGGACAAGAGATATGGGCCATGCATACTGTCTGAGCTTATCGATTTAATCAGCAATCATCCTTCCACACATTTACTTTTCAATTAAACATTAGCCTATATAAACCTCAGTGTTTTAGTTAGAATGACTTCACACTCAGTCACGCCATATGCACTGCAGTCATTGCAAGACAAAATGAATACGTGTCCTCACCAAACAGAGCTCTCCTTTTCACTGAACAATAGATATGACACCAAATGTGAACACATATGTGAACACATCAAATCACCCTTGGTCAAGATGTGGGGTCCTTCAAAAGAAATCTATTTAAATGCAGATGTGTGACTGCATATGTACCACATCTAGATTGCTCTCGTGTTAATAAGTACTGGCATTAAAGAGAGCTTTGCCACCGAAAACTCCCCCTGGTGTTCCTCTTCAAACCACTTGTATCATGACGCAATCCATGACGTACAGCCCCACAGTCGACCAATCAATATTCACCCCACATTCAAATTGAGTTACAAATACCCTTGTTGAATAAAATGAGGCAATTCATCTTATTGTTTGTTTACCCTCATGCTGTTGACAGGTGCTCATTTGACCAGACCTAATAACAGCAGTACATTATAATTGATTAATTGTTTAATTATAGACCTACAGTCAAACTGTTTTGTAAGGTTTTTTAACAGTGACATCAAATAGATAGGCACAATTGCATACAGCAAACTCATTGTCTCCACAATCACTAAACTGTCTTGGCCTCTTGTTATGTTATAGTCATTAGCAGCTGAATAGGGGACTGTGCATGTTTTAAGGTACATTTATAGCAAAAGTAATTACATTGTGATCATTTATGAAGAGGTGGTTTCTAGTGATTTTTGTAACTACGCTAGTGGAACAGGGTCCCAGATCATTAAGGTCATGCATTCACTCCCCAGAGAGAGAACACCTTGACAGAAAAAATAAAATAAAATAAAATAAAATACAGTAAGTAATATCAGTCGATAAGTAAACCTCTTTGACATTGCTCTTCCTCGATGCCCAAACCTCCATTTTTACCAGTGACTTTGTGGTCGCCCCTCTCCCCCTCCCCCCTTGCTTACTGTAGACCTCCAGGGCATGATGGATGAAAACAATCCCAGCATACCATCAGTCAGCACTGCCTTAGGACCCGGGCAAACGAAAGCATAATCTGGGGTTGGTGGTGGAGGACAGGTGTTATTTGTCTATTTGTCTAGCATACACACTGTTTAATAAGTCCTATTTCAGTGACACAGCAGCATACCCAGCATCCTGGAGACATTTCAGTCAGAAAATTTCAAGAACTGTATCCTAAACTGGGATTACATCCCGTGAGCAGGAGATTGCAAAAGTCATCATCATGTAAGCAGTTTTTTTTTTCTCTATTCATGATTATTGTATTGATAATAGTCAACTCAAGAATTACTATCAAGCTCTCTTTAAGTAACATCAAATCATTTAGCCACTTCAGATGTCATATTATTAAAAAAGACTACAGCTCTTGCTGAGAGTTTCTCTTTCAGGGGTGTACTGTTCATTGGGGAGGTCACCTGTGTTTTGCTTATAGTGCAATGCCGCATGAGAAGTTTACCACCAAAATAACTGACAGCAGTAGAGCACCCCAGGAGTTGTGTCACCTGGAATCTCACCACAGTGAATGAGATGATGGATGATGGTGCCCGCAATGCACAATTCTGCCAGTGGTGGACTGCGGCATGCGCGCACAGCCACTCCTCATGGGGGCGAAACCAATCTCGGAATCGGATGCTGAGCACACACACACACACACACTCACAAATATGCGTGCACACACGTACGCAAACTGGCCCTCCAAAAAATGTAGTTGCACTCTGTGTGAGGTGACAAATCACCCTCTCTTTTTATCTTTAATCTCTAGGGATGTGCTGTCGTACCACCTTCAACAAAATGCTGATCTTACCTTAATATTGGGATCTCTAAAAATTGATTGTGGTTGTGGAGGATCAATAAACCATATGTTATCGTCCTTCAGAGATGTTAGTTATGAGATATTCATGAATCAGTGTCTGAATCTATGCAAATAATCAATCTCACGGTCTAAAGGGTAAACGACTCTCAGTGTGTAAATTAAGAGATCAAAATAGTTTTGTCTGGAGGCTAGAGTTTGACAATCCGTATGTTCACATGTATAGAGAAGCAAATCATTTTGAACAACCACAGCCCGACTGAAGCCTCCCCTACTCTTTGTATCAAAACATTTATATAGTGCCCTAAAAGCATGTCATGCTTGTTGCAAGCCTAGGGACACTGAGAGTACATTTTCTCTGCCTTCCTCGTCCCTTGTCTTTCTCTTTGTCAGTTTTGCCACTTGCTGATGGGCAGACATGGGTTTAAAATGTCCCTCAGCAGCTCGGAGGATGGGATAAAAGCTCCCTGGGCAATTCCAAGCAGAGGGCTTGGATCTCCATGTGAGAGAGAACAGACAGTTTAACACCCCAGTCCTCCCATCACAGAGCATGATTTTCATTCGTCTTTCCTCTGGGTTTATTCTCCACCGGGAACAGTGGCTGTTCGATAACTAGCCACTTTTATCAAAGCTGAATATTTCAGCCTGATGCAGCCTGATGAAGCACAATGCAAAACGTGTTGTACAGTAAAGAAAACTATATGTCTTCCAATGTGTGATCGTTATCCTTTCTTGTCTTGAATATTTCTGTCTTTCTTTCTTATCATTTTTATTATTCAGTGATGCCTCTGTGACTCAGTCTGCTGACAATTTTGCACCGAGCTTTGTAAAATTACAGGTTTGGCAATAAGAATGTTTTAAAGGTAATGTGTTGCCTTGCCCCTTTTGAAAACAGAGTCCTAATGTAAGATGCAGTGTTCACTCACCCCAGGTGTCTTGCAAGGTTACAGATACAATGAGAGACAAATAAATACATTCATGCATAAATAAATAAATAAACAAACAAAATACCCTTTTTTTCACTGACCTGCACAGCAAACTGCTTCACAATAAATCTCGGTTGCACAGAAATCAAAGTTGAAAGCAGTAACACAAAGCAGTAAACACGACACATGAGTCATTCAGAGAAGCAAAATCTTAAATTAAGGATACAGTCTGTGTGCTGTGGGATTGTTGCATACACAAATAAATAGAGACCCCCCCACCACCACCACCCTTATTTCAGCCAAGTACAGTAACTCAGTATTTATTCTTGTGTTTTGCCAGATGAACATTTTATGTGTCTAATAACTGATGAAAAAAAGACTGATGTGACAGAAAAGAAACAGAAAAAATCCATAATGCATAGGCAGACAGTCATGACTTAGAAAATTTTCCTCAATGTTCAGTTAGGCAGAAAGAAAGTTCTTTCACTTTCACTTTATGACAAAATATACATATTGACAAGTTGTTGCCTGAGGAACAGGTTAGATTTCTTATTCTATTTTGGAGAGAAGCTTCTGCTTTTACCTTTAAAACCGACTTTAATGATAAAGGTTTCTGGCATCTCACAGCATGCTCTAAGGAGAATACAAGGTAGTGCTTTCCTTTTGAAGTGCATATGGCATATCAATATCTCTCTCTCTCTCTCTCTCTCTCTCTCTTTCTCTCTCTCTCATCCCCCCCCCCCCCCACACAGCCACACACACACCACACACCACACACACACACACACACACTGCCCATAATGTCCTGGAGTTTGTTTACAGATCACTTTCGTCAGCACAATCAGCAGCAGAGTGTCAATTTGATGCCAAGGACATCAGACCTATTTCATGAGCTGTGCACTGATGGTCATATGGGTATGGTCTATGAAACCAGACACACTCTCTACACATTCCAGGAAATCGATTAATGACATCATTCATAATTAAAGAATATTGATCCACAGAAGCAGCACTCTTAATTGGTCGCCAGAAAAACAGAGCAGGTTTTAGAATGTCACACAATTTACAATTTAATAACCAAAATGCATAAACCAAACTACAGCAATTACCTCACTGTCACCGCTTTCGTCTTTCAAGGCTACTGCTTGTACTGCTAGATTTCCAGTAATTTCCAGTTTATTTTTCCGGCATGAGCAAAACAATTTACAAGAAATGTGCTTTTTAATCAGCGTCACATTTTATGTTCCTGAATGGATCATTAAAGCGTGCCTGCTTTAGTTTCCATCTTTAGCTTTTCTTAAACTTACCTCTGAAGTAATCAAGTTTATCTTATTATTTCAAACACCCGGCCTAAGTTCAGAGAGAGAAAAAAACAGAATGAAATTATACTCATTTGCGTGAGTTAAAAAGCGACCTGAGCCACTGGCTTTTATGAGATACCAAAATCTCTTTTCGCACCCCTCCTTTCAAAAGAATTCAAGCACACACATATTGATCTCTTGAAGAAATCACTTCAGCCATCAGAGCTGAAATGCAGGGCTTGTTTCCACCCCCCCTCCTTGTGCATTTAAGAAGTGCTCTTACAGAGATTGCTTTCATTTGACAAACAACAAGAGCTCATGGAGCGCCACTGCACAGAGACACATTAGAGCGTTTTTTTTTTCTTTCTTTAGGAACGAAAAAGAAAATAAAACCCTTAAAACTGATGTGATTAAGATTAAAGGCCAGGCAAGAAGAAAGATGTTATCAAGAATATTTAACATATCACAAACATGCACACTTTCAAAAGTTTTTCAATTATAAAGAAGAAATACCACATCACAAGTAATACCTGTTTTAAAGGAAGGTCAACTAAACCACAGTTGCACGTGAAAAATGAGGAAGGAATATATTGAAATATATCTGAAAGTGAGGATAAAAATAAGGTAAACTTGCTCAAATGTGAGGCAAAACCTCTACTGTGACTTATCAGTTGTTACCAGCTTTGTTTTTTGGCTGAGTTATCTGCTATTTAACCCAACTTGAAGTGAAACCGACAAATATGAGTTTTAGTGAAGAATTGTCTGGATATATCCCCAAAAGACATTTAAAATCTTGCAAACCATAACAACTCACTGACGTTTTCTGACATCTGTTTTGCTAGCTAGCAAGGTTTGCTGTGAAAGCTCCTCTTTAACATGATGCCTCATTGGCAAACACTAAACAGTGATTATGTACTGGGAATGGCAGCTTTGTTTGTCTGTAATTTACATGTCTATGTAATGGGCATTGATATGCAATAGCCTACAGATCCATATGAATAGAGATCATTCATTCATACTCTCTGTTGCTTTAGCAAAGAAGTAAAACCAAATCAACCTCCTACAAATGCACTGTTTTCTGTGGAATACTACAAAAATCACAAGCTATTTCTATGATCCAGTTTCTTTACTGAGGTCAACTTGGTTCAGGTTACTCTAGAGGAAAACATGTCATGTTACTACAGGCTGTGAGCCATATCATGTCAGTGACAGTAGAGGCATCAACAGCTAACTGCATGACATACCTTTTTGATTGAAGTCAACTTGGTTCAGGTTTGTCAGGAGGAAAACATGTCATGTATTACAACTAATAGGTAATGTGTCAAACGAGCATAAGCTATATGTGTGGCATTTTATTTGCTGACATAATGATTGAAACAAACTGTCTCCATTATTTTGAGCTCTGAGATTTCTCAAAAACAGCCACTCTTTCAGAAGATCAGAAACTCTACTGACAGCTATTACTTTTACTGGACTCGGTGTGACTGGAATACGACCTTCATTTTAAGGGTGGTGGAGGGTTCACTGCTGTTTCCCAGGGAGAGATCTATAGATTAACAGAGTGCCTCGCAGGCATCGCTTAATTATCATTCTCATTAGTCATGAGAGCATAATTAAGACAAAAAGGTCATACTTTTATGTTTTTAGAATTTGGCATATTTTATCATATCAGATTAATAGCTGTAATATATAGGCATATTTATTTATTTATATTCCAAAATGTACTATTTAGTGGGTATTTATCTCACTTTAAATATAATGCAAGGTGATGTTCCTGGTGTCAGTATAGGTAGAAATGGCCAGATATGCTCTAATATTAATATGGGGACAAATAACTGCATCCAGTCCATCCGGTGCTTTTAAGAGTTAGCTGTGTATCATTGATAATGGAATATACTGGTTTGGTGAGAACACTATTACAGTAAAGACTTCCCCCCCACCCCCCCACTCCCCCCCCATGTCCCCCCATATCCCCCCATATGTACAATACACATATACTGCCCAAATTTGACCAGAGATCTTTTGGATTTTATTCCCTTTCTCTTAGGCTTTTCAGCCAGCCGGAAAGCCCGATGTTGGCACTTGTAGTCCCATTTTTAGTCAGGATGATAACAGACACGTCCAGATCAATGCTAACAACAGAGGAGGAAACAGACAGCATCTGACATGAGCTGAATGGCTGTCAGGGACAATGAATCACCGGCTTACTGTTGATACACTGAGCACAGTGACTCAAAGAGAACAAAGCTCCCGTTTAGGATTTAACCAATTTGATGGCAGCACAAACCATACAGTAAAGTATTGCTCCAAAGATCTACGATTTGCTGGAAGTAAGATTTTATTTTATGTATTTGTGTACATCCAACTCTTTATTACTTTTAGACAATCTCAATCAAGAGATGCAGACAACCCATGAGATGTAAAAATAGTGAAACAAATTCTTCAATGCCATGATTTCTTTTCCGGAGAACTCTATGATTCAAGACTCCCTGTTAAACAGATGCTTTGTATGTATGTGTGTGTGTCTGTGTGCATGTGTGTATGTGTGTGTGTGTGTGTGTGTGAGAGAGAGAGAGAGAGAGAGAGTATGTGACTGTTACAGGTGTAAGTGGAGTGCTGTCTGTTCAAGCTGTTTCTTGATGGCATCTTATTAGAGCCCCACTGATGAATCCCTCTCATTCGCACCCCTCCCAGTCACCTGCTACTCGCCTTCCCTGATTCTCCTGGTGTGTCAACAATTTGGCACAACTCATCTCACCCAAAACCTCACCCCGTCCCTCATGTTTTCTAGTGTCTTGATGGAACGGTGTGGTAACACTACCCTACTAGACTATTTTTAGCTGTGACCTCCGTTGGGTGAGCCTGTAACAAACAGTCTGCTGTCGATCCCGCAGGGCCCAAGGCTGGGGGGGTGGGAGGGTGGGAAGGCTGGCGGGGGGGCAGGGGTGGATGGGTGGATGGGTGGGCGAGTTCTTTCTGTAAACGATGTTTCCTCTTTGGGGCAGGCAGGCGAGGCTGGTTTGATATTCTGCGCTCGTTTGCTCCCATGTTGCCGTGCCCCAGCCCACAGTAGTTGAGTAATGAACCCCTCCGCTAGAGCCGACCTGTTTTTTTCTCTTCAACACGTGCAGGAGTGGAGGGGCTAGAACACATTTTCCCTTTTTTCCCTTCTTCTTTCCTAACAGAACACATGCCAAGATAAAGCAGTGCCTCCTTCTGAGAGAGATACACTAAGCTCATGGGCGGAAAGAAAAAGTTAAAAATATTAACGTGCCACATTGTTTGTGTTCTGAGCTTCAGTTTGTCAATATTGATGGATAGAAATATGCATCTCCTTCCTTATTTTTACTGCCTTTGACTGAGGATTTGAGAGTGCTGACACTATGTTTACATCTGACGCAAATATGTAAACTTATGTTATACACACAGTAAGATGCTTCTTCAAGCCAGAGTTCTGCCTATGACTGACCTCCATTAAGGTTAACAGTTGGCCTATGCCTAACCTTAGCCAACTGTAAGGTCAGTAAGCCTATTGAGCAGCATGCAAAACCACCAACCAACAAACACAGTGACTTTTCCATAGAATGTCTCTATGATAAAAACAAAATGCTTCAACGTTCATTATGTTAAGATTCTCATGTGGAATGTTAAAATGGAATTCCTGTGGGAATACCTATAACACCAATAATCAAACTCCCTTGAAACTGTCTATATAACTGTCCTTGGCTAGCGCAAAATCAGTAGATTTGCATTGATCCAATCTGTTAATTGTTTAAGTGATGCTAAGAGCCAACTGGCTCCATAAGAAGTTTATTTCTTGGCACAAAATATTTCACTTCATTATCCAATTAAACATCCAATTACCTTAGCACTCTCACATCAATGCTGTTTCATTGTAGATCAGTGGTTAGAACCTCTGTGATTAAGTTCTGTGACATATCCACGCAGTACATCATTTTAGCCATCGGATTTATACCACCACCACCGCCATCCATATGGGTGCTGATATATACTGAATAGGTAACATATCTGACACTGTTGTGTATGGAAGCATATAGGAGCAACTTCCACATAAGGTTTTATTGGAATTGGATAGCATGAAAACAATATGTAGTACAACCATAGCTAAGATCCTAAGCATACATTGCAGCACTAGATATCTCTATGACCAATCAGAGCATTTCGGAGATCAGATTGTCACTGCCATAAGGGCTTTATAAAGGCTTCTTGACATAATTAGAAGGATATATCTGACTCGTTCTAATGTTATAATGAACTCATTTCATTGTGATATCCCTAATGACTATTCCTCATCCAGTCGCTCAAAACATATGACCTGTATAGTATTACCTGACTCATGCTGTATTGTGGACTATGTAGTATTACATGACTCATGCTTTATATTTTCTAAGTTTTCTACCTTTTATCTGTCATTTACTGAAATAAATGCTCTGTGCATTGAATACGCTCTGCTGTAATTCAATAGCTTCAGAGAGGTTCTTTAGTGAACTTGAATTTCTGTGCGTGCCTTTTGTTTTTATTTTATTCAAAGCATCATATATCAGCGGCCTGTTGTTTGCTTCTGTTGATGAACTGTTTTTACACCATGCGTTGTACAGATATTTTTCAGGTATTCTCTTCCCTTCCTGTAGCCCTCTGAGATGAATTGTCAATGAAAGTAGCAGAGATATGTTGTTTGTTAAGATCAATATTTACTGTTCTCTGGCCAACAGGCATCCTCGATAACATGCTGACTTCATTTAAGTGCGACTGTGCAATCTAATTTTTTCCATATGGAGCTGTTTTTCATTGTTGATTCTGTGTATAATTTCAAAGTGTGGACATTCATCACGGACGACCGGGGATGCTCGCTCTGTTACTGGCTCCTCTTACTGTTCCATTTGGGGTGGGAACATTACGAATGCCAGCAGCAGAAGGACAGGCAAAGGAAAGCACAATTTTGTGTGCTGAACGCATGTGTGTGCGTGTGTGTGTGTGTGTGTGTGTGTGTGTGTGTGTGTGTGTGTGTGTGTGTGTATGTGTGTGCTGGTGGATTGTCTTATAAGGCTCTTTCATGACTGCTTAAAGTGAAGGTTGCAAGAGTGGAAACTAAAAACCGGTATATAAAGGGAAACCTCTTGTGTGCAGATCCTCTTGTGTGTAGAAAAGCAATGATGGTGTCTCTAAATAAATGTCAAAGGTCTTTTGAATATGTCAAGGCATTGCATCAAATGCATATAATAATGTACTGTGCTTTGTTGATTTGTTTTAATTATGTCCATTATTTTGATTTTTTTAGTGTCATTAAAAGAAGATTCATGTTTTTTTTTCGTTTTTTTTTTTTTTTTATGAAAGCAGAACTAATTAAGCAATAAGCCACATGAGGCTGTCCTGTGCTGTGACTATAGAACAGCTGAGGAGTGCTGTTAGGCACGAGGTGAGCGAAGTGGATATGGCTCAGCAATATAAAACAAAATGAGAGCTCAGCCATGCTAGATGGGAAAATATACAACTGCATCAGATGTGATTCAACCAATCATAATCAAGGACCGTTTAATCTGTTTAATCTGTTTTAGAATTGTCAATATAATTGTCAGAGTGCTGTATGTCACTGAGGTCATGTGTCATCAACAAATAAGAAATACTTTTGTTGGAGTACTGTTTATTTGCAGAAGAAATAGCCATAGAAGGCGAAAAAAAGTATGATTAATTATATGTAATATATAGAGCATAGTTAATAATTAATTAATACATTAATATAAGCGATGACAGGAAATTTTACATCTTTTATTTTTATTGTGACCTGACCCTATTGAATACACATTTACACACTATTCACGAGACTTGCCACACCATGGCCTTCTTGACTACCTTCCAACTGTTTCTACAACTATAATTATTATATGTCCCATATGATAGATTGGTATTTCCCCTAATAACAGATAGAGTGGATGTACGTATAACCTCAGTAACCGCACATATGGGTAATTATTACTCATAGTGTCATGAGTGACAGTCTGTGTAAATGCTTCACATTTAAGCTATAGTCGCTTTAACACTCACTATTTATTCACCCAGTGCTGTATTATTGCATGTGACAAATCTGTCTTTGCACAGTTATCATATTGTTCAATGGTTGGTTCCTTTGCTAATCCTTTGTTGGTTCAATTTGCCAATCTGAGATCTGATCCAACGTTGTTTGTATTTAATCTAATCTAATCTAATCTAATCTAATCTAATCTAATCATTTGCAATGATGGTCTAGTCAGTGATTACTGTAGTATTGGCTAACAGCTCAGAGATTCAATCATACTTGATTCAAAAACAGTGATTTAATTATATTCAGTTCAGTTCATTATTATGACTGTGTAATGATCATTCTCTTCTTCTGGCAGTGAAATAACTATTACTGTATATGGACAGTAGGTAAGAATGCTATGAAGGATGTGCAGTGATTGTAGCCTAAATATGTCTAAATAAGTGTTAGTTATGTGTGTGAGTGTGTGTGTGTGTGTGAGAGAGAGAGAGAGACACACACACAGAGAGAGAGAGAGAGCTAGAGAGAGAGAGAGGGAGAAAGTTTATATGTGTGTATGATCACTAGTGATGGGGATAAGACCGATTATGTTGAGACCGAGTCAAGACTGAGTCTTTGAAGGGTCAAGACCAAATTCATAAAAACATGATTTAGCATCCCTCCCATTGAAATTCAATAGGCGCACAGTTCTTTAAGCTAGACTGGGAATTGTTTATAGGAGCAGCCTGCTACACTTTTATCTACTTAACCTCTTCATGTGGACTTTTTACTGATAGCCTGGAAAGCCAGACCCACATCTCAGTATCCACAGTAGGTCTGACCACAACTGATAGACCTTCCCTTACCTTGGGGCGACACCAATGGATGGACTGCTCGCTCATTTTGTCTGTACTCTGTGATCTATGTGTAAAAAATGGGTATTTGTGAATGTTAAAGGATTACCAGGCAACATTATTAGAACAATTTAGCCGCTTCGTAAGCACAGTTACATGGCTCATTACGGTGTGAGTGAAGCTCACTTTCCTAGTGCAGTTACAGTACATGTGTTAAACAAAACCGAAATGAAACCGAAATTGTGTTTATTATCTTGTCAATCAACATGACTCCATGAGAATGATCATTGCTTATTCCTATGCTGTGGTTGCAAACAAATCCACATGGATTGGTGAGAATGTACAATGTTGCAATTTTTTTTTTTTTTAAACACTGTCTGTAGGGTAGAAAAAACACAGGCTTGTCTACCACTGCTTTAACATACAAAAAAAATCTGTTAAAAAAAAGAAAAGCGAATGTCTCGCGGTCTCACTCTTAGATTATGAGCTATTCTCCTCCCACTGTGGGCTGAGACAGAGTCAAAAGTGAGTATTTATAAATCCGAGACAAGACCAAGAAAGCAGAAAATGGCCTCAAGACCAGTGGACTTGAGTGGTACAACACTAATGTTGTACTAATGTTGTACTCTCCATCAAAACTCTTGAAGACCCAGCTCTTCCTAAAATATCTCCTGGCCTAAATTCAGAATAGAGTTTGTCCCTCTATACCAGCTCTTTGTTAATTTTTCAGTTGAATATCTAAAGTTGAGACATATTAACAATGGCTTAGATTGGCATACACTGAGGTGGGAATTGCAAAATTCAAAAATGAGAGGTGCCTCTGGGTCAGTACTCAACAATTAAAGATATTTATTCACAGTGATGAAACATTTCCGGCACGGAGCGAGAGTGTAATGAAATCGAGGTGACAGTGTATGTCATTTAAGCTGTCTCATTTTCTAATTTCATCATAGAATGGAGGTGATCATAATCAGCATGTAACATCTCATAGGCAAAGACTGCACAGTTGTGACTTTTAAAGGTTACTTTTGGTGAAACACAATAATAGGCACAATGGAAGCTTTGTGCTACACACATAACAAAAGAAAATATTTTTGTGCTGGAAGACTGCAGTGCTGGTGAGAATTTCATTTTTACCTGAATCACAGGAGCATCAAGTATGAGGACATCAAGAGAACAGAGGGTCATTTGTCAGTGGGAGCCAGGGGAACTGGCACAAATTGTGCAGTGTAAGCAATGGGTCATAAGTGGTCAACAGCCCAGAACAACATTGGTCCTAATAGACCCATAAAAGGAATCTGTCCAAAAGATCATTTCTTCAGATGATTGGATATCCCATTTACACATGCAGTTAAGTCCTGTCTTTATATGCAGAACATACAACATGCTAGTGTAGTGAGCGATGAGGTTCTGTCAGTCGTTTACACAGTTTAAGTAAAGCAAGTGAAAAATGCAACACTACTTGCTAAACAGATAATCCACTCAAATAATAAACCGACTTTTCAGTCAGTGAGACATTCATTCAGTAAAAATAATTAGATACAGAATTATATCAAATTTTAAAGCTTTTTAATCATTATACATGTATATGTTACTAACATAATATTGTTTTTTAAACCCCTTTGCTCAATGTTGGTAGGCTTTTATCAGTTTCACAAAAACGCATATCATATTTCGCATATCAGTAAAACCAAATGTATCCATCATAACCGCTAGCTTGTGTAATGTACTTCTGTATCTTCACGACAGAGTAAGTGTGACATTTGTCATTTGAAGCACACCCTGAATCCTACAGGCAAACACAGATGTACAGTAGTGGCCTGCTGAAGGTGCTGTGGGAATTGAGAGCAGTGGAGCAGCTACAAACCTCCGGCATGGGATGATGGATTCGGGCTCTGTTGCTGCCTTGTCTGCCTGAAGGGTCATTGTGGTCATTTTATCTCCATTATGTCTGCCCGAGGGCCTCTTTCCCTGTCTCCGACCCTTCCTGTTAATAAAGGCTCAGGTCGGCAAGAAGAAAAAAATCCCTCATCACCAGTGAATCCCGAGATGTATTACTAATCCAACAGGAAATATCTACAGTAATGTGTGTGTGTGTGTGTGTGTGTGTGTGTGTGTGTGTGTGTGTGTGTGTGTGTGTGTGTGCGTGTGTGTGTGTGTGAATGCGTGTGTGTGTGTGTGTGTATAGAGGTAGGGGTGGAGATATGTTCAGTTTTGTGTGTACTAGCTGAACAGTTAACAAACTTTTCGGAATACTCCCTTGACAACAAGCCCTGAAATAACAATTAGGAAAAGAGGATCAAAATATTTAGGTAGCACCACTGTTTACCTCATTATGGGAGCATTGGAGAAGCCTTTTGTGAATTGTATTCCATTCTTTATTTTGCTTACTCTTTATTAACACAATAAACCACTGACCCACTCTGAGAAACCCATAATATTATCTTGATATGGAGATATTAGCCTTTAGGTGTGCATGCTTCATCAAAATATTCATATTCTGTTGCTAGAAATTGCACTTAAGCCTCCATACAACTTCAAACTCATAATGACTTTCCAGCTAGTATCTAATAAAATGTCATCTTTGAGTGATTCTCATGCAGAGCTCTAATACTCTAATACTAACACTGCAGTGCTTCCATCTAATACAACTGTGAAGATATGGAGAGGGGGATCTGGTAAATGTGAGGAGGTGGGATTAGAAATTGAACTGAAGAAGGTGTGTGTGTGTGTGTGTGCACTGAAGGGTGCAGTACGGAGGGGGTTGGGGGAATAGGTACTGTACTCAACATGGTTTTAAATATTACTGGTTTGAAATCACCCAAAACATGTAAATTCTGTAATAACTGACTAAGCTTCATACAAGTAGTAGGTATACCAGTAGGTATGTTTACAACAAAATCGAGAATATCAGTGATCAGATAAAAATGATAATCTACTGACCAATCTTATATATTGCTGATTACAAATCTGATTGCAGATAAAATATTCATATATCAAGCCTTTTATAAAAGAATAGCTAATTTTTTTTATTTCAGGCAATCAAGTTTAATCTTATAACTGCATAATGTACTGCTACATATATGATTAAATAACAGTTTGCTAATAGCCACACAAAATTTTAAAAGTGGGACATTAGTTCTCACAGAGAAAATGTTAATTTATACAATAAACGTTCATTGTCACATAATTTTCTCTATGAGGTCATTTACATGATTGTCATTTCAGTTTGAGTATAATAACTGATA
Organism: Tenualosa ilisha; assembly: GCA_015244755.2. Taxonomy (NCBI): domain Eukaryota; kingdom Metazoa; phylum Chordata; class Actinopteri; order Clupeiformes; family Clupeidae; genus Tenualosa; species Tenualosa ilisha. Next base: position 822,362 of record PYXC01000047.1, on the reverse strand, counting down.
TCCTCAACTGATTAAAGAGATTGGAATATTAGTCATAAAGAAAGGCCAATATTGGTTGAAGTCCTCAGCTATGCCTTTCAAAAAAACATAGCTCAAAGGAAAATGTGGCACAGAAAAGCCAGCTGTGGCCAAGGGACAGCTAGTTATTCGGTATTTCATTGGACATCATTCCTGTGATGAATGTCTGAAAACTAATGAATATGCTGGTCTTGACCTGCTGTGCTGAATGAATGGCATTTACCTTGTGGGGAAATTCTATTCGATTGACTGTGTCTTCATTTCAAACACTTGTCCAAATTCATAAAATTACTGGTTAATATTTTTTTCTAGAAGGATGTACAGTTCTTTGCCTTGTCTGGCATGTATTACCCACCTTATTTCAAGGGTTTTCATATGATACTGTATGCCAGGAAAATTATACACAAATAATCATTAAATAGTATGTATTGTTGTCTCCATTATCATTCTGACCACCTTAGCAAACTTACAGTCATCTGATTTTCACACAAAGGTATGAAATCAGCACTGTTTGTTCCAATCCAAGAAACAAATATGTGGACGTAAACCGCTCTCCTCTGTAGGGACAAGCACTCAGGCCACTCAGTGAACTCCAGGAGTGGTCAGACTCAAAGTGGGCCTATCTGTAGCCTGTGTTATTGGACAAGGTCTTCCTGTGACATACAGCTAGCTCCCACAGTTTTATTTTAGATCTGTAATGGAGGCAGAGGTTATTATTATCCCGAGGTGTGATAAATGAGATACGTGACCCATGCACAGCTGAAGAAAAGCAATTTTGTCAGCGGCTGACACTCAACACCAGCCTCAATTCACACCATATATTTCTCTATAGCAGCGGTTATAATTGCACGCTTAAGAATCATTGTCTCGTCATGAGCAGCCATCCATGCCCGTCTCCTAATTGGTTTTGCTTGGATCTGGACGGCCACCCTCTGATGCAGAGCGAAAGTTGCAGGACAGTCATAGTTGTTGAACTTCTAAATGTCACATCCTTGTCCTATTAGTTTTAAATTGATACCCATGATCCCGAAGAACAAGGGGGATCATTTATTGCTCAACCAATTATCTTGCATACTATTAATCTTGTGTGTGACACAGGTGTTTACTGCAACAGTAAACCTTGCTATGCAACAAAATGGAACTGGATCAAAGAAAGGTTTCGTTTTTGTTTTGGATCCAGAACTGACCATTTTGTATTTACTGGCCCAGTGCTGTGAAACCTTGACCTTAAATGATGTGATACTTTGCCTCGAAATCTTCCTCAGATGAGTGGGGGAAAAATCGGAGTAAAATAGGCCCCTCGTCATTGTTGTTTCACCTTGGGCTATCTCAGCAGCCTGTCAATTTCCACTGATACGCTTTTTTTCCCTCACGTTCGTGTTCTTGAGTGGCCCTGTCGCAGAAGAGTAATGATGATATATGGTTGTTGTTTTCCCTGGCATTTCCCAGGGGAGCTGTGCAGCTGAATCTTACTCTATCTCCCAGTTATGTTTACTTAATCGAACCACTGAGAGAAGGAGACACGTGTGCTTTACATTCCTGCTGCCCTCAGCAAAGCCTTACCGACTGATTCATCAACTCACACAAATGTTTATCAAGAGTCCTTCTGGGCTTTTCTCCCATTTGTACATGCCTAAAATAACCTTAGTTTTGGGTGGGAGAACATCTCTTTCTCCTATTGTCTTCTTTGGTTTGCTTCATCTACCGTCAGTGCTCACTGCACATCCACACAATAATGTTCAGTGTGTTGCTGTAATCATTTAAGGGTTATTTTCTTTCATTACATTTAAAATAAAATATGGTAACAGAGATTTTTGACAGGTTTTCTTAGTTTAACAAACATGTTCTGCAGTAGAGAAAAAAACAACTCTAAAATAATCACCAGTGAAATGTATGACTCACTATGCAGTCAGTGTACATTTTAATAGGATTTGTTTGACCTTTTGCTCTCTCTGCAGTTTACTAGTTCACCCTGAAGAAACTCACTGAGATCCTGGCTGTGTGCATTTGTAGTCTGTAAGTGTGGTATGCTATAGCATGACTTCTTTCAGCTTACAGGAAAGCATAATGTTTTTTTTTTTGCTAACGCTTTCTATGAATGCAGTATTTGTAAAGGGTAATGCATTCATAAAACCTTATCACTAATGATATTAGTATTTCTAACTATTTATACATTGTCATGACTGTGAGTAATTATGTGTTCATCTCACTTTACTTAGACTATGCACTGAGCACTTGTAACTCCTCATTATTTGGCATAAGCAACTGTGCATGTAAGAGGACATTAACAAACTGAAGCTTTATAATGCTTTGTGACACTTCAAGTTGTAAATGCCTTTACCACAATATTATAATGCCTTATAAGTACCATCATGACATTGTATAAACAGTTATGTTATACAATAACACTAATGACATTAGTTATAAGACTTTGTTTTCTGCCTCTTAATAACGGGAATGATAGCTGATACTGGCGATAACGCTTTATGGATACTGGGATAGAAAGTGTTATCAGGACAGGCTATTAGGAATTCAAGTAATTCAAATAATGCAATAGCAACTCCTCAACATGCCAGTCTAAGGTGTTTCCCTGTAGCCTGACAAGTCACACTATAACATCAAAATGTATAGTCTGGCCATGAGCGATAGACCAGGCTCAATTCAAGGGGTGGAATCAGCAGTTGTCTTTCAAACTGCCTCTGCATGCTGATAAGCTGATAAGTGGGTAAGGGGTACGCATACTGCTACGGGTAAGTGCGAAAACTGCAGGGGGTACGCGGAAATACTTAATAACAATTGATTTCCAAGATGATAAATAAAACTTCATATTCATATTAATTTCATATTAAGCCCGTCAATAAAATGGTACGTGTGTGCTACAACTAGTTTCCCTGGGGAGACAATAACCTGTGGCTCTTGGGGAATCAACACGTATGAGTTCAGGCTCAGGGGGGTACACAAGACAAAAAAGGTTGGCAAACACTGGTCTACGCGACTTTCTACAAGGGCACAGCGATGTCATTGGCCTGACCAAACCTTGGAAAAAGACCTGCTGAGGCTCTATGGCTCATGGCTAGACATACCAGCTGAGAAAAACTATTTGCTACTGCTAGGGTACGTCTAGATTTCTAGGCTAGTTTCACTGTAGTTTTTTTTTTTTTTTTTTTAAACAGAGGGAACCTTTTAGTTCGCTAAAACCTTATCTGAAGTCATGTGCAGACACGGTTCTTCTCACATTCATCTATGAATGGCAATGCCTAATATGAGAGTCAATGTTTTGATTAGATTAGATTAGAAACAACTTTACTTTCATTACACATGTATGAAGATAGAGTAACGAATACAGTTTAGCATCTAATCAGAAGTGTAAATAGGAGAATGTGCAACATGTACAGTATGTGCAGTATGTACAATTAAGAGCAGTTATGTACAGATAAGGACAGTGTAAAAGTGAGAATAGATATGTGCAGATTATGAACAAATAAATTATGGTGGGAATAGTTATGTGCAGATTATGTACAAATAGGTTATGGGAGCAGTTATTTACAGATAGGACAGCGTAAAAGAGGGGTATAAATTAGTATTGATTTACAATGCAGATAAATTAGTATTGATTTACAAAAGAGCAACGTGCAGATGAAGTATGTTATTATACAATTATTTTTTACTACTACACATAGGCAAATCTACAGATGTACTGATGCACAGATGTAATACGGACAAATATACATGTGTGTAGATATATTAATATAATATATGTATAAACAGATGTATATACAGATGTACAGATGTGTAGTAGAAGATGGGCTGAAGAGCTTGGATGTATATATAGTAGTGAAGAGAAGCCCTGTGAATAGATTATGCCATGGTGCAGTGTGAATAGGAAGGTTCAGCAGGGGACAGAGTTCAGTAGGATGACAGCTGTGGGGAAGAAGCTGTTCCTGAACCTGCTGGTTTTAGTCTGAAGTTTCAGCAAGAAAATGAAAGTATGAAATCCACAGTCATAACAGTGAAGCAAAGTTCCTAGTTTTGAATCTGTATGGTTAAGTTTTGCTCTAGAGGAAATAGTAAAACATACTGTGAGCAGTTTGATGCTAATCATTTTGCTAACACTTAGAGAGTAACCAGTGCCAGAGCATAGCTATAGCTGATGAATACAAAAAGGGAATTAGCTTTCTGGTACAGCATCTCGGACCTTACCTTGTGAGAATAATTCAGCTCCTTGCTGAATGTGAGACTTAGACATTCTGTTTCACCCTCGTCTACCTCTCTCTGTATCTTCATTCACCCCCCCTCCCGCTTCCCCCTCTGCTTTCTTTATCTTTCCCGGTCCTTCAGTCCGTGTGAAGAGAAGATTTCTGCCTCGCTGGGAATGGCAATGGACCCTTTGTTGGCTAGCTAATCCATAATTAAAGTGTAGATAAAGGAGGACTGTCACTCCATTGTTGTGTAGTGAATGTGATAGGATCACAAGGGAAACAGAGGCTGTGCCACATATCCACAAACACACTGCCTGCATGGATGGATGCAGCAAATGATGGCAAATGACCTTTTCATTACACTTGCCCTTTTTTGTTGCGACACCGGTGAAATGGGTCACTTTAAATAAGAAGACATGTAGTTATAGATAAAATTGGTTCAGAGCAAGTGATTTCTCGTAACATTTAAACATGCAACGACTCCAAACTGTGTTGTGAATGTGTCCTGATTTATCCAAATGAATAGACTGTGCCATTAGATATTGAAAGCAACATGCATCAAGTCTATCTTGATAACTCCTTATTTCACTTTGGATTTGTTATGTTGTTAAATTAGGCTATTAAATGTAAATTAATTGTTTGTAGATTGGTTAAACTGGACAGCCTATGTGTTGTCCATTGAACTGAATAAAAATGTCAGTCTCTAGATACTATCTAACACCCCCTGAATGAAGAAAGTCAATGCCATGATCTCAGAATGCTCTAGAATGCTTTAGAGGCACTATTGTCAACAAGTCATTCTGAAAACTGAATTTTACAAAGATTTCATAGTTTCATAACTTGCTGGTTTTGTGGAGATAAAAGCCTTTTCAGAAAGGCTATAAGACCATTTTAATAGGTCCAACAAGTCATGATACAACTACAACCACTGTTTGTATTAAGTAATTTCAAATACCTGCTCATTTATTGTGAACATTTATTAGTGTTCTGTTATCATGTTTATTCCGTTTTATTAGAAATGACATTGTTTTACTGTTTACCTTATTTTGTTTTGGGAATTGGGATACAAAGCCAGAGTGGCAGCTGAGAGGCATTTGACCCCAGGATAGGAAAAAAACTGCTTCATGGTTGAAGGTGTTATTTCATTGTGTGAAGCCGTGACCTGTTTCAGAGGGACTTCTAGTGTCTTCACAGTTCAGCTGTCAGTAATGGAAAGGTCAGGGAGGGAAGTTGTGTGGAATTGACCGCGGAGTGCACCACTGGTGGGACCCACAGGGACTCAAACATCAGTACCCTTTCACTGTTTGTGCGCCGCTAATTGCTTCTGATCTCTCTGGCTGGCTTACAGACTCCACTTGGGCCAACATGCACTATGCATATCAGAGACATGAATGACAGGTTTCATTCTGGGAGGTGGGACACCTGAAAAGCTGGTGGAAAGTCACACGTTTTCCAATTTTTGAATAATTTGACAAGAGCCACAGGAATAGAGAGCAAGTTGACTTTAACATGGGGATTAGGAGGCTATTTTCTTCCTTTCAACTTCTAGTTTTACCTCCAGGCCCAATAGACAAGTGGCAGCTTGTTTTAATTAACTTTGATGTGCCCAGTTGTGAAAAACTGGTGGGTGAGAACAGCAAAGTATCCCTGACTGACAGTCAATGGAGTTATGTGACTCAATGCAAAATTTGTCTGCATGCCCTCCCCACATGCAGGTGTTGTCTGCACTGCTGAAGAGGCACATTGGGGAGGCAGGAGCTGTCCAACATGCTGAAATGAGAGTTTAGCATGGAGGTGTGCTGTCCAAGGTGCTGAACAGACAACTTTTATTAACGGGCAATGTGCTGAAGAGGGGCTCGTCTGGCCGATGCTAGTGCTGATTGTGTGTGTGTGTGTGGGTGTGTGCGTGTGTGTGTATATAGGCTGCCAGACAAGCTTTGCCGCAGCTTGGACTTTATGGTCCAGCGTCCTGAGACTGTGCCATGTCATAAACAGTGCTCCCTCACTCGAATGGCTGCACTAGTTCAGAAGTACCTGCAAGGCCCTATTACTGAGCTCTGTCATAGATACTGCAAACTGTATGTCCAACTATAACTGGGGAGTTATAGTCTCTGCTGTATTCAGGCTTTTCATGCTCCTGTTCAATATTCTCCATTATGAATAAATAAGTCATTCAGCAATGCGTATGAACAGGATGAGGGTGCGCTCTACCCCATCGCCTACCCAGCACTCAGTCAATTAACTCTTTCTAAGCCAAATGAGGTCTGTGTTCTCTGCAGTTCCCTCTCTAATTGCCATCCCTGTCCCTGTAGTAGCAGTAATGGATGCCAATGGTGCAATAATGGTGCTAGTCTGTTCTACAACAAATCATATTCTCTTCAATATGGTTTGAGTAGAAATTATTATATATCTGTTATTGACCAGACTTATTTTAATCAATATAGATTAAAGGGGAAAAGAGGATAAAGAAACAGGACGAAACAGAAGCACTGTAAGATGGAGATGTTGTTGGGCAGGTGTTGTTTCATTTGAACACAGTAAACAAACAATCTATAGTTAAAGAAGTGAATTTCTTCTATTAAAGCAGAGACAAGATGCCCGTGCCAATCAGTTTCATAGAAATGCATTACACGCCAGCTTAACATTCCATTTGTTTCTAGCCTGAGGATATGCTGTGATACTGTACATTACATTTCATGTGAACTCAACAGAAGAAGCATTAAATTTCCTTTTTTTTTGTTACATTTCTCGTTTACTCTCTTACACTCTCAGCCATGCCTTGGGGCTGCCTGACATTTCAGTATTGGAGAGCATGACATTCTCCCCTGCACATCTACACACATGATGAGGGCAGGCAAGACAACACCAGTGGCTTTCTAACATTTACCTTGAGTCCCGCTTCTATTTCCATCCATTAGCTGTGGATTCCTGTCAGGGCAATAGGCTGCCATTAGCGCCTTGGGTCCATGGATGCATGTTTAATCAGCCAACAGCTCCAGAATAGCTTGGAGGTTATTCTGTCTGTGGGCCCTCAGCACCAGTCTGCTTTCATTCAGCGCAATATTGGATTTTTTAGTGCTGTTGCACTCTGGCTGACCCACTTCATTTGTGTCAAAAGTAACTACTGTAATCTCAAGGCCGTGGGCTGGTCGGGGGCTGTGCAACGCTCCAAGAAATAGAAACATGGCCCCTGGCTGGGCCGGCGCACCCCTCGTCTCTGTGCCTGGAGCAGCTTCTGACAGGAATCTAGAGGCTGCGAATGCCAAAATTATTTGGTTGCGAGCGCTAGCTGAATTTGCCTTTGCCTTGTAACTCATGGCGCACAGTAAAATGAAAACAATTCTGATCTTTTTAAAAGGTCTCTCTCCCTCTGTCTCCCTCAAAAGAGGATCAAGTCAGAATCACAGTGAGACGTAGTTGTATAGTTTCTTTGTTGTGCTATAATGGTGTTGCTTTATTTATTTACGACATGATATTGCTTTATACTTTACGTCTGATCTGTGCAGAGGGGTTTGACTGCACAGTCAACATACAGTATTAGCGTCAACTAATAAGGTGAAACACCAGCAACATTTCAGGTGCCATTGCTTTGTGGACTATTGTTACTAAATGCACATTCAGTATATCTGTTTATATCCCTGAGGCACAGACACTGTTCTTAATATAATTATATTTTTCAATTGTAACTATACCTTCCATAAGTAATTCTAATGGAAAAGTGTGCATGTAAAGACTATAACTAAATACAGTTGATATGGAACTTATTTAACTTACATTTTTGCAAATGATACTCTAAATGCAAGTTGGGGTTGTCCTTGGTTTTTAAAGAGGATAAGGATCTTGGAGATGTCATGAAAATGCTTGAGCAGCAGCTGCTCTTCTTTCTAAATATTTATGCCCCATGTTAAGAAAGCATACACATGAGAAACACATTCTAAAAGAGACATATGGCGCCACACAACACATCTGCATGACACTGCAAAACTCTAATAATCCCAAGTTGGCAAGATAACTTTTCCATCCTTAAACCTTTGTCACTTTATTCGGGTCTGAAAAGTTGATCATGTGTTCAAAGTGCTATTTTCCCCTCGTATGAGCATCTGGTCCCCTGCTGCTTGACGGAAGGGGGACCTGGGGATCCAGATGTTGTGTAGGATTGTAGACTGGCTCACAGGTAGGGGTGTTCACTCCACAGATGGATCTGATCATGCTCACTGTCCCCCGAGACGCAACTGTTGAAAGTTAAACAGGAAAAAGTTGAGGGAAGTTGCCTGGAGTACACATGCAAAAAAAAAAAAAAAACTTTCAAGGCTACCAAGCACAACAGTGACATCAATTGGAAAAACAAGATTTGACACTGAATAGTCAGCGAGGTTCAATGCAAGATGACAGCGTTTAGCCTATGTACAGGATATCAGCATATTTAGTTCAGGAGAATGCCAAAGCTGCAGAGTGATAATGGCATTTGGGTATTACAGAGCACTTAATCAGAGAGGCTTCATTAACCTTTTATTAAAAAGGCTACCCTTTTACCAGCAGGTCCACAGGTGCTCATTGATGAAGAACAGTTGATTCTCTTATACAGGGTTGTTTTTCTTCCTGCAAATGTGTTTCCCGCTATTTCCTAAAAGGGAGCTTGTGCTTAGTTAAGTCAATTGTATGGTTATTGTTTGATTAAATCAACTGTATAATTCAATTGTATGATTTCATGAAACCATTACTGTATAGTCATTAAATGTCTTTCAAGCTGGAAATCTTAAGTAGAAATCTCGAGTAAAACATTTCACCATTACCAACAAATAACAAGGTATGAAACATATAATGACAAATCAAACTGAACGTATTGTGGATAGACTTCTTATATTCTTCTTTTGATTGCATCCCTTTCGAAATAATCATTAAAAATTTTATTTGCAATTGTGGATAGACTTGACTCTTCTTTGATTGCATCCCTTTTCTTGTATGATGCAAGATATTGATATGTTTCAGGTTTCAAAATATACATCAGGGTTATCTGTATAACACTTTTTTTCATCGCACCAGTAGCCTCCTGTTAATGGAACATTGGATGCACAATGAGGCCTGTGTTGTCTGTGCAGCACTAGTAGTTAAATGACCCTGCAGTCTGGATCATTGCATCATCTCCACTGCTGAGCAACAGAATTGGAAGTGTCTCATTAACAGCGTAAATGGACTCTGTCCTCAGCTTCCATGATATGAGTGCCTGTGTGTGTGTGTGTGTGTGTGTGTGTGTGTGTGTGTGTGTGTGTGTGTGTGTGTGTGTGCAATGACATGTTGAGAGCGTGTGAAGTGTAACTGTTTTGATCCCTATATTTGGCACAAACCCATCCTCCGCACCATTATCCCAGCCCTCTCCTCCTCCTCTTCATCCTCCCTTTCTTCCGTTCTTCTTGAAGCACTGAGATGCAGACCACCTAGCAGGAATGCCGGTTTCCCAGTTTCTGTATGGCCCTCCTCCTTCAGTTCTCGCCCCATCAAGGTAGGGTGGGCGCACAGAGAACAGTTGGGCCTTACAGCTGTGCAGGGTCCAGGGAGACCCAACATATTCAACACTTCCTCAGGACATCCTTATTCACAGCTGCTTCCCAGATGGAGGTATTCCAACCCACTGGTGCAGTGTAAACAACAGCAAACCGCAACTTCAGTGCAGACTGCAGCCTGACTGGCCCAGGAGGGGAGGTGTGTATGCGTATGTGTGTGTGTGTGTGTGTGTGTGTGTGTGGGTTGGGGGTTGGGGGTCATCCCTTCATCTCTTCATCCCTTTGCTTTTTTGTGAGCAATGCCTCAAAATTGTCCCACCTGTAAACTAAGCGTATTATTCAGGGACAGTTCCTTGACAAAAGAAAACTGTCTGGAAGACTATTTTCTCTGCCTCTCTGTCTCTATAATGCTCTTTGTCTCTAAGGATGTAGTGCTGCATGTTTGTTTGTTTTTTTCAACTGTGTTCATGTGTGTTATTGTTTCAAAACAGGGTCTCATAAGTCCTGGATGACCGTTTTTCGTTCTAATACAAATGTGTGCTGACACTCATAGTATCATTATAGAGTGTTATACATTATAAAATGATTGATGAAAATTAATACCAACTCACATGTCTTATTAATTACCGTGCAAGTATACTTTTCTATGAGTAAAATGAACTGAGAATGAATTGCTATGTTGCAGGCGTACAAGCTGGCTGCACTAACTGTCTGGTTTCGACAGAGTTTCCAATTGTCTGTACAATATTTCTCAGCCCAAACTATTGCATCATGTTTACACTGTGAAAAGATCTACCATTGGAATATAAAGTTGCCTTGCATATATTTTCTGTAACTTATGAAGTTTCAGTGTCATGGTCAGTTGCTTGTCAATATGAAACAGGGACCATTTTGAGAGAGGAGATTTCCAACAGTTGCCTTGGCGATATGTTAAAAACACACAGAGGCAAATGGCTGTTGCCATAGTTATACCAGCTGGCCAATGAATCATGTACAGGATGTAGTCCATTGATTCAAGCTGGATGAAATGAAAGTGCACCCATTGAAGCCATCTGAGCATTTGAGAGATTTTACATGACAAGTGGTGGTAGAACCCTAATTATCATCTTGGTATCTGTCTCACTGCTCCCAAATGAGGTGCCATTCTTTGCATCAAATTACACTTCAGCTCGTAAGGATATTACAAGTTTATTACTTGAATTAGACATTATTCATGTACAGAAAGACAAAAATTGCACAAATGAGACACTAATTAAAACTATTTCTTTTTACAGAGAAAGATGGTGTCCACATGTAAATTAATTAAAACTTGGAACTGTATGACGTGATGTCAAAAAACTAAACTTGGCTTAATTAACTGAGAGAGCGAGAGAGAGAGAGATTCTATCACCAATCAGAGACATGTTTAAGTGGTATCATACATTCCTGGCAAGTGTGCTTGTGATTCCAGGGATAGAAATAGCGGCACTCTGGGTAAGTGGGTTGCTCTAATTGAGGTGCAATATTTTCTGTCAATCACTGTCTGAAACATGAGGTTGGAATTCATTGGGTGTTATTGCATACCTCAGGCACTATGTCATTGGCAAAACCATGGCTTTCTGCACACCATTGATATCTACACAATGACTCAAGAACAATGAAAGATATATCAAAAGCAATGGAATGTCACTGTATGCCGAAAATGATAATTTATAATAATACTGAGCAGATACATTTGCCGCAAGGTATTTCCCACAAAAAAAAGAGTTATCTTAAAGAGACTTTCCATGGACAAATCATTAATGATCTTTCCAAAGGGCTATGAATTGTGGATCTCATTTACAGTGAGTCTACAGGAGTGGAGGATAGACTCTGCAAATCAATGCAAATAAATCTCAAATTCAGCTGTTTCTGTCATTCGCTATTAATTATCCAATCAGTGGCAATTGCTTCAGCGTGGTGGGATCTCAATTTCTCAGGCTTATAGGTTTTTCATTACTTCAGTACACTTGAGCCAGAATTGACCTCCACCTTGGATGGTTGGCAAGTGTAAATCCATCTCACGACTTTGCCTTGCAGGGCTATTAGCAGACATTGATCTTGAGAAGTGCTTTAGTTTCTGTATTTCGTGTCTTTTTCAAGCTTAGTGTTGAGAACAAGGCAAATTGAAGGAATAAGACTTTGCTCGTGACACTTAAGCAGCTGGTGCTATTCTCCACCTGGAGGTCACCCGGCAACTGCCAAACCAACCCCCCTCCCCCTAATACCACTTCATACTGATACACACACACAGTAAAACACACACACACAGAAACACAAACTCAGATGTCTCCAGAGGTGAACCAGAGTCTGGGGGGGCTGCTGGGGAGCATGCCTAATGCCCAAGAACAGACTTGTGTTATGGAAGTTGTTTTTGCCCGAGGGGGGTACATATGTCGGGGTCAGCTATTGTAAGACCTTGGATGCTGCAGCCCATATTGTTAAATTCATCTTCAGCTCTCCGCAGCACTTGAAGCAGGGTGACCTCACATATCTTACTCGACTTAGTCAGAAGACCACCAAGGTTCAACCGAAATCATTATGATGTGAGGGCACCTTTTCCTGTTTTGTTTTGCTTTTTTTTTCTTTTTTTCTTTCATTTTCTCTCCTTTCTTTTTTCCTTTTGTTTTGTTTTAAGGACCCCCAGGCATGTTTTTTCCCCCCATGTCCTTGACATGGTAGTTGTTCCGAAAAGCGAAGTTTAAATAAATCTAGAACACTAAAATTTGGAGGAAACAGTAGAGATTGGGTAAATGCTAAACTATGAAACCTAGCTGACATCTCCAGTGTTGCCTTTGGCACATTTGCTGGAGAGTTAGCCGTGACGCTCAGTTTGACAGGCACTCTCTCTCCACCAGTCCTCAGCTTATCATCATCTGGCTCCCCACTAATAGGAAAGGACATCTCCGCTAACATTGTGAATATTGGACACTGTGCACAGTCCCCTGGTTATTGGCAGCATGCTCGGCCTCAGCAGTTTGGGCGATGACAGATCTGCCAGGTGGCACTCCGCATCCTCTGGGTGCAGACATTTCTGCTGCTCCATCATTTCCCATGACCTCACTGCGCACTGTTTTTTTTTGTGTGTGTGTGTGTGTGGGGGGGGGTTATGCAAAAGCAGAGCGTTGCCAAAGCCGGCCTCAGCAGATGTATCAGTTGTAATTAACACCCGTATGCCGGACATTTTGTGTGACTACAGCAGAGTGGAGGTCACTTTGTCTCGAACCATGACAGACATCCGCCGCCCGGGTGGCATGTAATGTCTTTTCCTGCAGTGATGTACAGTATATTAATGACATCAAAAACCTAATGGTGTATGCTGAGGTTAAGGGATCATATAGCTAGTCTAATGCTTGAGAGTACCTTCATATTTTATCATTTTAATTTAATCTAATTGTCTGGTGTAGTAGCACTATGATGATGATCCACTGGGCAAGCCACATTTAACAGAATATTGGTTAATCAGCATGCTAAAAAGTAGCAATTAGTCCATATGTGCAATTAGCATTATACAGTTTTCAATCAATTGCAAAATAAGTTGACAGAAGCACATTTTCAATTTACAAATGCCATGAAATATCAGGACAGGTTTTATTAATATTTGCTTTAAAACCTTGTCATTATTTGGTGCTTCACCTGCTTAGAACTGGTCAACTGGGGTCAGAGAGTTCAAAACAATTAGAGGAAAAAAGACTGAAAAAAGGCTGAAAGTCATAGATTTTTGTCAGGTGCCACAATTATCAGATTTCCTGGCCCTAATTCCTTCCTGGATCCAATTGACAGGCTGTCCATCACACCAGCACATTTGGGGGCGGCAAGATCAGATGACTCTTCAAGAGGTGAAAAGGGCTGTCAGCTAATGTCAGCCACAGACAGGAAGCTCTATACTGGCCACAGTGGTGCTGATGGAACTCAAGGATGATGGACACTTACTAACCTCTCTCTCTCTCTCTCTCTCTCCCTCCTTGAAAGAAACAAGGGCTGACAGGGAAAAGATTCAAAGTACGATGGACCCCCTAAAGTGCCACAACAATGGATGTACATTCAGCTGCCAGCTTGTCTGAGGGAAATGAAGTTGACAAATGATGCATTTAAAGAAATTGCAAGTAAATTGCTCCCTAAAAGCATGTTCTCATCATGCATGCCATGACTTGGAAGTATTATGTGACAGTCAACTGTTTGCTCATTTTGACACTACAGCAATATAATGGAGAACCTGACCTATGGATCCCTTCCACTGAGTGGAGAGCCCTACAACTTGATTAAATATGTACATTAAAATAAAACAAAATAAAAACACATCATACCAACAGCATATAGATTGCGTAAACATGGTTGGTGGTGGATCTTATTTGTAATCTGCAGAAGCAGTATCTTCTGGCACAGGCAAGTGAGGGGACCCTGGGTTAGGAAGGGTGGTTGGAGGGGGTGTCCAGTGACTTATTGATTACACACCCAAGGCTTTCAAAGTCATTAGAAGTCATTCTCCTCAGGGCCTGACAGCCCAAGTGAGTGATTGTGAAAAAGAGGCTGCCTTGGGTAATTGAACTTTGCGGTTTTAAAGCAGAGAGAGTCTTGCCCAAAGAGGAGAAGTGGAGATTCTGACAGGGAAAAAAGACAGTGCCAAAACTGCACCAGGAGAACATAATCATCGACAGCATCACATTCAAGGAGAAAATAACAGAATGCAAACAGAGGAGCAAATGATAACAGTATGGGTGGTGTTCATGGAGAGGTGCTAATTACTGCAAGTTTGGCCAAATGTGGTACCTCTTTTGTAGTGGCTTAATTTGCAAACTGCCTGCTACAAACCTGAGAATGGATTTACACACTACTTTACTTTGTTCCCGTGTCACTGAAAAATGAATAATATGAAAATGTGAAATGAAATGTGCAGGAAAAGTTTAATGAAATGTAAAACTATTGGCATCAATGCTACAATGATCAAATCAACTAAAAAAAAATACTCTTTATCTGTGGAGTATATGTTAAATGTAATATCTGAATGAAATTGAAACATGAAGTGGCTATTATTTAATTGCATTTACAATATGTCCAGTGTAATTAAGTTGGAGGACTCACACCATTTTGAACATGTAGCTCTGTAGTTCGAGGTCATTAAATGTCAATAGCAAAAAAAAAAACCCAAAAAAACAAATAACAACAACATCAAAAAAACAACATTTAGTGCAATCTAGATCTAGTTATGCTCCTGCTTGCACACATACCCAGGCAACAACAATGCTAACCTTCTAATTGCCAAAACAGATTTTGTACTTTAGCCTCTTAATATGCTCAAAGTATCATTACAAGTGCTAGCCAACATAATCACGGTTAGTTATGTTACTTACTAACATAATCTCCGTTCTCTGAGGGAGAATGTGAGACGTCAACACAATGATGTCGAGCAGTTTGACCAAAAGACAACCAGTTTCTTACCAGACACCTGTGCATATGTGGCATGACGGTAAGGTAAAAGACCAAAGGCCAATCACTGTAGCCTGGGGCCTACTGCCTAAGGGACTTTATCTTTGCTTTATCTTTATGAGATACTGTAAGATCTTCTAGAGAAACAACCAGGGGCTGGTTTCCTGAGGCCCTCTTAACACTAAGTTGTTCTTAAGTTATACCTTAACACAGTTTTTTTTAGCTTAAACACATGTTTTACAGCTTTAAAAAATGTCGTGCTAGTCTTAAGACTGGATTACTTACTGCAACGCAAGATCTGATATGGTTGTGTTGCATTTTGTGCTTGATTTTATATGAAGCAAAAATGCTAAAATAGATTAATTTGCTTTGTTTTTCAATACCTCTAAAATGCAAATGTCACCTGTATGTCATTCTGGTGCACTCATTATATTTTCACTTGCATATTTTATGTTGATACCTGCACTTTCATGCCCTTGAAACTAATTTCATGCATGCTTAAAAAGGCACAAATGACAACAACTGACACCAGAAACGTGTATTCAGCCTCATAAGAGATAGTTAAGAACAACTTAGTTAAGAAGACTCTAAAGATATAATTCGGGGAACACACGTAAAAAAATAAACAACTTTGGTAAGATATACCTTTGTACCTGGAGTGAACCTAATCGGGACCCAGATCTTCACAGGTTCAAATAAAGCACAATTAAGACAGGAATTCCATTTAAACACAATTTTATTGATTAAAAGGAATTAATGAGACAAAAATCTGACAAAAAAATATTTCTTAATTATTCTTGATATATATGAAAGGGCCAACGACCAACACTCAAGTCTAGCACCCCACAGAAGGTAAATGCCGCTAGTTGAAGACTTATCTGAGGGAGGCAGGCTAGCTGGAAGTGTGCTTCAAAGGCCACACCACTAAACATTCATGTAAGCATTATGAAAGAGATTCACCTCCTATACAGCAAAGCCACAGCAAGCAACACTGAGAGTAACACCTTATGTGCAGTTAGCATTCACCACCACCAGGTGACAAGGCCCCCTCAGAGCTACCTCAGCCTGCTAAATGAACAAATAAAAGCAAATACAACAAAACAAAAGACATGGTTCATGAAGCAAATACAAAGACACAAAGCAAGTAGCAGGCTTACTTGCAAGGACAAGCCAAGCAAATTCACATGCACGACTCAAATAAATACTAAACAACAAGGAGACAAAACTGAAACCGAACACGGCAAGTAGATCAAAATACATACAAAACCAAGGCAAGACTAGACAGCAGCACAAACCACATTAACAACCAAGACTGGGCTGGCACACGCTACCTGCAAAAGCACAAACATAAACATCAAGCCAGATGCAGTCCAACACTGTTGCCGACAGTAACAAATCTACACCTACTCAAACTGAAGCAAGTACAAGACAATGGGTGGATGACCTTACCCATGCTGGCTTGGCAACAGGGACAGCACACAGAGCTACATGAAGACAAAGTATATTAAACAATGAACAAAACAACAAACTAGCAAAAATATAGTGGTGCAGTTATATAGACTCATAAGGCATAAGCGCTGGAAGTGGGGACGCAGGGATGCATTTGCCTTCCCACTTTTGGCTGTCAAAATAAGAAATTATGTCCTCGACACGACCATAAGTTCATCATTTTGCAATGAGTTCATCATTTTGCATTGGCAGTCACTATTATTAGGGCTAGACTTAAGTTTGTTTATTAATTTATTCATTTGTTTGTTTGTTTGTTCATACATTTGTTTGTTTATTTCTTTATTCATTTCATTTCAAAGGGATGCTTTGATATGCATGAAACAAAATGTTGCATTTAGAGCTCGGATGACAAATCAAAACACTCAGCATCTACTGTCTGTGAATTCTCATGAAGGTGGAATTCCCAGGTATTTTGTGAGCTTGTTGCTTCGAGTCTCAACACAGCAGACAGCACTGGGATGCTCTTTAGAAAACACCTTGCAAAGCTCTGACAAAGACTATGCCAATGCCTGAACAGAATAGAGAGCAGAGTAGAGGCTGCTGTGGAATAGAAAAGGGCCTGATTTGGACAATTCAAACTTCTATCAGAGCACACAGTCTTTGCTATGCTTTCATAAGTGGGTAGCTGGAGAAGCAAAAAAGTACTGCTTGGAACATAGCGGGGAATTATATGCAGCAAACTGTAAAAAACAACAACAACAAAAAAACAAACAATAACCAAAAAAATCTTAAAGTGTGACAATTGGGGGGGGGGGGGGGGGGCAGCAAAACTAGAGCGTGCACATGAGAGGAGTGGAGAGAAAGGCACTGGCTGTAAAGACCAATGCCTGCTAGGTAGGTTGGGTAAAAACCACCAAACCAATTATAGTATGCTGGTGGGCTGGAAAGACTAAATCATGCGGCAACACACTTCTCGATAGAGAGGGGAAGACAGAAAGAGAGAGAGAGAGACAGAGAGAGAGAGACAGAGAGAGAGAGACAGAGAGAGAGAGAGAGAGAGAGCTGTGAGTATATTGGAAGAAACAAAAATACAGAATAGAGACAGTTATTGTCTGTATTGTATTGTATCTCTATTTTCTGTCACATACAGTATGCACTTAAATCCTCTTCGCCTCCACATCTTTAGGTTGATGTTTACATCAGGCCAAACTCCTCCTGTCATTGTGTACTCTCAGTGACACTGCTGCAAGAGCAGTTATGACATTACCTACCAAACAATAAGAGCTCATAGGAAGTCTTAAAATGACATATTTTGTCTCTCCCTCTTTACTGACAAAAGAACTGCTATTTATTTCATGAAATCAAACACTGAAAAGGTTTTACTAGGCTATCAGTCTGTCATTAGGGATTGCACCACACCGTCTCTTTGTGATGTATAAGATCAAATCCAAGCCCAAGCCCAACAGCACCTTCCTCAGTAGCATATTTAGACATTGTCACATTTGTTTCACTGCAGCCTGTTCAACACGCATTATGCCATATTTATCAGTGGTGAGGCATGTTTTTATACATGAAATCTGTAAACAATTGTACATGCAATATACTGTAAGAGGCAAATCATTTTCATGTCTAATGTCTTCCAATGTCTAGTTGTTCGATCTAAGTGAGCACCACATGTGATTGCTGCCACCATATTATTCATCAGCCAAAAAACTTCAAAGTCAAAACAAATTCTGATTACTGTCTTATTCACAGATACTTCTTTGCCTCTCAGTTAGGTGTCTAATTCATTAACATATCTCACTTTATCAACCTGCTCTGAGTGGATCTGGAAATTCTCACATTCACAACAGTATTTTCAGTTTCCAGTACTGTCACAACTTATCAAGATTTTCGATGTGTGATCCTTGCCCTTCTCTGCCTCCCTTATGATTATTATTAACTTGTTTTTCACCAGGATCTACTTAGGTGAACACTCATCATCAACTAGTACTCTCAGTTATTTTGTAAAATCGGTTGTGAACAAAACTACATTATCATCATCATTATTATTATTATTTAATTAGTATTATAAACTGTTTAGAGTCAGTCAGTCGCTCAGTAGCCTAATTTATTAAAATGTAATTATTATTATTATTATTATATTTTGTATTATAAACTGTTTAGAGTCAGTCAGTCGCTCAGTTGTCCAGTAGCCTATACATTGCAGTGATTTTATTTTAAAAGAATGATGACTAGCTTGAGTGTATGGGTGTTTACAGACTAGTGGTTTCAGATGACTTTGCGCAGTATAGTCACGTATTAAACATACTTGTTACAACAGTTTCTGGATCAGTTTTTAGAATACAGAATATTTACATATCACCACTTGCGTCATTTGGCTTCTTTTTGGCAAAGATTACCAGCTCAATTCAGAATTTATTCCACAAAGAGTTTTAAGAGTTGAAATGTTCAGCAAAACGGGCACCATTCTTATGAGTCAACAGATAGCACTGCAGCAAGCATGGATGAGCAATTTCCTAATGGAGCGTGGAAAGGCTAGATTAGCTCATTGACTTGCAGTAGGCCGATTGGATCTCTTGACTCAAATTAGCCAAGCTGTCTGGCTAGACACACTGATGCTGAAGGCACACTTCACAAGATTAAAAGGGTATTTCAAAATGTAATGATATTGGTATTATATTGTATTTCCAATGGACGCTGTGTACAGCATTTAATACATATTTTTAACAATGTTATTTGATCATATTAAACAGGCTATTGATGTTCATATTAATTCTAAATACTAGCTGTCAGTTCAGTCAGTTCAGGTATAAAGAAATTGAAAATGATTTGTCTGATAGTATTTTGGTCCTATTCACTGATAGGGTTCATCCTACACATACTAGCCACCCCCTTCAACGTCTGAAACACTAATGCAGCCCTGTCAGTACCTTCCATCTCATTGCTCTGCTGTCAGACTGAACTGTAGTGATCTTGGCCAGGATCACCCCAAATGTGCTGGAGCCAAAACGGCTCCTCAGACCCGAACTGAAAGATTACCCTTGCAGCCAGATGAATGTTGGGAGCATATTCTTCAGTCAGATGAGACCGAGATAAATCTGTTTGACTCAGATGTACTGTACAGAAATACTGTCGGATGAAATGACATCCCAGTCCCCATGGGCTCGTCAGATGGTGAATATTCCAACTTGACAATGATCTAAAGCATACTGTCAAATTCACATCAAAGTTTTTAAATAAGAATAAAACAAAGCAAAAAAAAAAAAAAAAAAAACTTAACTGCTACTTGGCTTGACTCCAAGAGGATACCTTTGGCACAGAGAAAAGTAATACAGCGTAAACCCTTTAGCAAAGAGTGACTGAAGAGAAGAATAACTTCCCACTCATGTCAATGCATTCAGCCCAGCTCATCACAATTAAAAACAAAGGTGGACATACTGCTGACACAATGAAAGATTTAGATTTTAGTGATGAAAGGTACACTGTTGTACTGAGTTCCTATCGTGGAACCTGTACTTGATAATTAAACAATTAGTCTGTTATATAAATACTGTGTAAATTGAAACTAATGCAGTTATTAAAAGGGGATACTACAAACTACATACACTTGGCTTTAGCTGCACTCACCTCTGTTGTAGAACGTGCACCTCAGTCACATACTTGTTGTGACTTCTTTAATACACAATGCATTCCCTACTATGAGATATTTCAAACTGTCTCGCTTAATTAAAAGAAACATAACTCGACCTCTGTCTAAATATGTAGCACACTGCACACAGCACACACACACACACACACACACACACACACACACACACACATATGGAAATAATGGAGAGTGCTAAGGGTGAGATAAGATCAAGACAAAGGACTCCCGACAACACGGAAATGAATCTAGCTGAGACTGGTATTATGACAAATCTCCCTCAAAATGGGAGCTTACTGTGCAATACATCAGAGCTGGAGATTAGTGGAGCACTTCAAATCTGGATTCGATTGAAGATACCAAACTTTGAATCGCTTTCCTTTTTTTCCTCTCCTTTTGGCTTTGAAGCGATGAGATGCCAAACACTAGCAAAGAGACTATTAAACAAACACTTGGATCTTTTCAGTGGAACGGCGTCCTTGTAGGTGGTGGTGGTGGGGAGGGGGGCTAACCTTCATCAGGGCCAGCGCCAAGTCTCCAAAGACTTCTTGGCAAAAAAAAAAAAAAAAAAACAGTAAGAGAGAGAACACAAAAACAGGACAAATAATGTGCTTTCCTCCTGTTGAACCTGGCTATTTCCGTAGCCTCCTGTGCAGGCTTCCTCTCAGCCACCATCTGTTTTGTCTTTGTGTTTTGAAAAGTGAGTGTGGAACCTGATGCATGTTTTATGTTGTCTTATTAATGATTCCAGTGCCCTTGTTCTTTTCTCTAACCTGTGCAGCTAGAATGCCTACAGCATACAAGTCAGTCATGCAGGCGGGTGTCACATTACACACCAGCCCGTCATGTCTTGTGACAAGCCATATGATGGCTGTATTGAACAACTGTCAACGCAACATAAATGCTGTAGGCAGTACGGCATGTGATGGACATGTCCAGTCTTTTTTTTCCCCTTGTCCTCTTGTGAAACAATGGCCTATGGTGTCAAGCTTCTATACATGACCATACAGTCTGTAACAGCCACGGAGTAGGACTTGTTGTAAGCCAGGGGTGGTCTTCATAATGTGGACCTAGTATTGCAGTAAAAGACATTCCCAGCATGTGTCCCTCTCCTTTTCTCCATTTCTGATAAACTATGCGAAATGTGCTGGAATAGAATCGTAAATTCACATTTCTGAAGACATTGTTGGAGATTTAGTGCTGCAAAACAAAATGACTAAATATCAACTACACAAGAAAGAACAAAAAACCAAAATGATACATCTAATGTGCTGCACGGTGTCATTGATTAAATGAGATAGGGATAACTTAATAGCTGAATCTCAAGTCATACGGGGCTATCAAAACAGGAATGTGTTTACCCCCTCTGGTGGAGGAAAACAAAGCAAAATATGTTTCAATCATAGCAGCAACAAATGTGAGACACCTTTCTGACTTCTTCTGAAAACTATTTAGATGCTTTGAAATATTACCTTTCCACCTATTTTAAGTGATTTGAATGTAAAATATATCCTTGACATTGACAGTACAATACCTTAGACTTTTTTTTTTTTTTTTTTAAATCACCACAAGTTGCAGAACTGCTGTGTGACAGACTATACTTCATGAGCATTCTGCACTTAGAGATACATCTGGACACAATCGTAATATAAACTTCATCTGAAGAATCCTTCATCTGAATACAACAGGAGCTGCTCTACAGTATGTAAATTATTCACAGGTGTTTCCTCGGGCCTGCTGTGTCAAGGCAAGTGTGATATATTGGCATAAATGATTCAGAATGCTCCCTTGCTTATTTACTTTCGTTTCATGCAGTATATTCTCACTCTCTTTGCATGGCACAACAAAAAGCTTTACTCAGTGTTGTGATATTAACATCCAATTTACTGAAGGTGCCTGTTCACCCCCCCCCCCCCCCTCCCCTCTCTCTCTCTGAGAATCCTTGACAATTATAGCACAGCTAACACAACTCTTTTGAAGCAGTGTTAGGTGTTAATGTTGAGATCTTTTAGAGTACTGCCTTTTATTATATTCCTTCCTCACTTGAAGTGCTGTGAAATGTGAAAATGTAAACACTGAAAACAAACCACTGGGTTTGGAGGTGCTCAAATGTTCCTCACACATGTACACAACTTGGGAAACAGTGACAACACTGTGTGTGTGTGTGTGTGTGTGTGTGTGTGTGTCTGTGCTTTACCTTTTACCTGTCAGTGTTGAGGTAGTCATGCTGTGGAATTAATATTCATGGTTGTTGCGGTGAAAGATGTATGGTGATATGTGAACCCCCTGTCCTCTCAGTTCAGCCAGATCTCCCGCTGCCCATTCATCACAGACAACATGGATTCCACTGGGACAGCTGCATGTAGTCCACTGCCTGCCCCTGACCCATGTAGAAAGACCCAGAGGATATTTACCGACGGAAGCCAAACGGATAACACAGCTATATTTATACTCTATTATTAGATTTCTTTTCTTTTGAATGTTTGAAATGGAATAATGATTTGCTGTTTTAGCATCTTGTTCATAAATTCAACAGTAAACACTGTGAAGTGATCAACGGGGATTGGAAACTACCTGGATTCACCTTTTTGGGAACTGAGATAACAGGCTTTCTTTATTTTTTTCAGAAGCCTTTATATAGCAATGTTCCATGGCAACAGAGCTACCACAAAAGAATTCTGTAGAACAGTATAATGTGTTAGGCCTACTGGCAAGGGAAGGATTTTATCTTAGGTTTAAGTTAAGTTGAAGCAAAAGGAAATTACTTGGATCCAGAAAAAAGTATGTGGTATATAAGTTGTAGCAGGACTTCTCACTGTTATTGCAAGATTTGTTTTAGTATTTTTTTATTTCAACAGTATGGATTCTGCCTCTCTGGATAACACGTAACACACACTTACTGAACAATTCATGCCCATGTCAAAATTTTTAAAATGTCATTCAAACTTTTTAATTGGAGCCTCCTGTTTAGTGGATACCATCACAATCCCGCTCAACTCGACATAATCAGCTGGAGGTTCTGTTACATATAACATGTTATCCCCAGGAGACACTGTGCTGTCAAACACAGTGCAATAGTCTGGCACGACTAATGTTCTGTGTAGTAGCATTCCAGCTTGTTCTCGGAGCAGAGGAGCCCCATCAGACAGAGAGTTCAGTATCTCATCGTCTCGTTCTCCTGCACTCGCTCCCTTATTACCTCTGTTCCTCAGGTAGCACGTCTGTGGCAGCTGCGAAGCTGCAACCGACGTGCCCAGCGCCTCTCCATCTGTGCCCGGAGCGCATCATGGTGATGACTCAGCCTCTCTCTCTCCCTCTCGCTCTCTTTCTTCTCTCTCTCTCTCTTTATTTGTCTTTTCTGTCTGTCTTTGCCAAGTGCTGTCTCTGGGTTTGTCTGTCTCAGTTCAGGGCTGCCAGAGGCTATACTCCATGCTAGCTTGGTCCTTCGTTTGCTTCTTCATTCGCACCTTGTGTCTTTGGGCTCCCGCGAGGTCACCTGTCGAGCTGCACTGGCTCCTTGGTGAGAGACGGCCCTGTCGCACACCCTTGTGTTCTTAATGGGAGCTTTTTTTTCTTTTTGGAGAGTGGGGTTCCAACAGGCTGCCCAGACACCACCACACTTACACGTACAACCCCCCCCCCACACATTTACATTACATTTACATTTATGCATTTAGCAGACGCTTTTATCCAAAGCGACTTACAACTCATCAACTATCAATTGTTCCGGGCCAGTCTCCCCTAGAGCAACTTAGGGTTAAGTGCCTTGCTCAAGGGCACAACGGTGGCAGCCGGGATTCGAACCCAAAACTTTCCAGGCTAATTACACACTAGGCAGGTTCCTTAACCACTACGCTACCACCACCCCTGGTACACCCACACACACACACACACACACCCCTACACCCTTACCCCACACACACAACCCCCCCGCACCCCCTCACACACACCCCACCAACACACACTCACACACACCCCATCAACACCACCTTTTTCATTTCCTCTCAGGTAAACTTTCCTATGCCAATGAAAGCAATTACAGTGTCTGATAAGTACTAGTGTAAGTATGCCAACCCAGCATGGGGGTGTCCCATGAGGGCTAGCATCAGGGTCAAGGAGTGTGTGGTAGTAGAGTCTGGAAAAAAGGTGTGTGTGTGTAGGGGGGTGGCCAGTCTCCCACTCTTTCCCCTACTCATAGGAACCCAAACTCTGGTATTGGTGGAGATTAGTAAGCAAATGTGGTGAGCATTGCATTACACAGGACACTACGGATTGAAGTTTCTTCTTGCTGTGAATGAGGAAGTGAATACCACACACACCCCAGATGACTGGGTGGTGGGGCACAATTAGAATTATTGATTTAAAGGCTGCACGCGTGAAGATCATGTTTAATCCGATTTGTCTACGTCCTCATTTGCTATGCACACATTTACAGATAGAGAGCAATAATAATTTTATGGCTTAATTTTTCTCATTAGTCAGCCTTCTAACCATCCATCCCTAAACTATTCTCCAAATAAGTTAGCACTTTTTTTGCAACAGTAAGTTTCCTAACAATGGATAATTTGCTCTTCAGTTTTTGGAGCGGTGCTTTACACATGCACAGCACTAATAGTTTCATACATAGACTCATTGTTTGTAAATGTGAAAAAAAGTGTAATCAAACCAATGGGTATCTGGCACGTGCATGTCTGTGTGATGGTGAGTCAAGCAGCCGGTGTTAAAAAGATTGTGGCAAAAGACTGTTTTACTTCACTGTTTACTTTTAATTAACTCCATTTGAAATCTCACAAAAGATTTCATGAGAACTTGCCTTATTGTCTCTTTGATAACACTCTTTTTGCAACTTTGCCTGAGATCTTTTTTCTTATGGACAATTTCACAAAATACTTAATAAATTTAGAAATTGGTGTTTTAGTAGATTTTTTTTTTTTTAACAGATACAGATTGTAACACAATTCACATATTGTGTCATATTCTCAGTAAAAGTGATTTCAGACAAAAGATCTTCCAAAAGCAATTTTGCCTTCACAAGTGTTTGGAAAGACTGTAAATGTATGGTACGGGATTGTCTTCACATAGCCCTGACACAGTGGAATGATTAATTGGAAATCAGAGCTCTGTAGTCCCATGGTGGTGTGAAATTCTAGATGTTTTGAAGATGGATGAGAATGCATATACTTAGACTCGTAGGGAGGGAAAAAAAGATGAAGAGGGCATTCACATAGCACTCTTACTAAGGTAACTGTGGTAATTAGGTAAGAAATCATCCATCCAGATCCTGTAGAATTCTGAGCCGGAGGGTGACTTAGGGCTGGTATTAATCATCTTGAAGAGCCTGATTAAGTGGGTTGAGGGATTGTGGGTCGTGGGAAAAAAACAGCAGTTTCGTGGGAGGTGGTGTGACTACTTGATACACTCCAAACAAGTGCTTTTTAAAAACTAATTGTGCCTCAGCGTGTGAGAGAGGAACAATGCTGTCCCCTTAGCCAGACCTGTTCACAGCAATGATGCTTAAAATGAATCAATTGAAGTTAGAGATTGTTCTGTAAACAAGGGGGTAAAAATGTAATCAAATTTGAAGCTACTCTAGTGTAACTGCCAAGTCCATAATTAGATGGATAAATAAATGATTTAATTTGATCATCTGGACCGTTGGAAATTAATAAACCCATTTGTCACATTGTCAGGACCTAGGCTCTGTGTGTAAAATGGTGGAATTTCAGTAAGGTGTTGAAAGCCTCCATCTGGACCCCCCTGGCTGATGGTTTGGAACCCTGTGGGAACAGCTGCTCTCCAGCCTCTCTCAAGGGGAACCCTCTTCACAGCTCCAGTCCCGCAAAACGACATCTCAGTGCTGCCTTCCATGCTTAGAACAAGACGGAACACACTATGCCACTGTGTGCGTGTGTGTGTGTGTGTGTGTGTGTGTGTATTTCACACTCAACTAGGTAGGCAACCAGATATCAGGATGTGGAAAGATCCATGTATTGTATGTGTATGTAGAGATCCATGTATTGTATGTGTATGTACAGGTGTAGGGATTTTTATGTATTTATTTTGTTATGGTTTTGTGTGGGTGGAATGGTTCTGAAAGCAAAGAAGCCGTGTGCAAGGAAAACATTATTACTGCTGGTCACGCTGCAATGCAACCCTATAGCTCACAGTATTCACTGCACCATCAGCTGGCTTTGGCTTTGCAAGACCACTGGGAGTTTGTAATGTTATAAAAATGAATCAATACATAAAACTTCAACACGGAAGAATTTCTTCCCAAGGTCCAAATGGCTTTTCTCAGTTACAGCCTAATAACATATAATCACAGTTGTGTCAGAAAAAAAATATATTTAACAAAGTTTTATAAAATAGCCAGTAAGTAACATCAGCCATACTTCAAATGTTTTATAGACATGACCTCAGATAAAAGTGTGTTAATTTCAAGCGTTGCGGCAACACTTTACTAGATGGATGAATTAATAAATCTTCACATTGATAAGTCATCACATGAAGACTGCAACACATTCATCGATGTATCATAAAAAATGACCTAATATTCATACACTGACTACATTCATAACTAAGAAATAATATATTTTCAAAATAAGAGTCCATGCACTAAACAGCTAGGTTCCTCTCCTCTAGTTTTCATTCACTGCCATACCACTGCTACCTCTCCTGACAGGGGGGTTAACTCATGCACCACAGGTGAGCTGACAGAAATTACTTAGTGATCACCCTTTCCTACTCTGAGGGCGGCACATTTCTATTCAGACCTATGACATCTCATAGGTTTTTCAATTGGGTACCTCGCTCTTCACAATTATCTAAAAGTTTTTTTTTAGAAAGGATAGTACCTACCTCCCCTGTGCCATCCCATAATAACACTGGTAGGGCAGGTAGGCATTCTTGACAATTTTGCACTGCAGAGGAAGAGCTAGAAGTGCCAGTATTTTTTGTTGTCATTTTGAAGACATTTGCCTTTCATAGTATTCCATATTAATGTAACAGACTGCATGAATGTCTCTTTCCCATTTGTAGATATACTATGAAGCATTTCTGTATGGTTTCATGAATGTGCTATGCACTCGCATGTCAAGTAAAGTGAGAGCAAATTTAATTTCCATTATGAAAAACACCCACCATATGTTCTACCATCTTCACAACCTAAGCTGAGAACAGGCTTCACATTTGGTAATGTGTTTTCTATCGTTAAGAATAGCAGCACAACTTCTGGAGAGCTTGACAATGCCGCTTCAGGGGGATTAGCTCCCTTGGCCAGACTCGTCTGATAAAAATCTATTTAAAGGCTCGTGCTCTGGATTGATTGGTAGGCCTCCACCATGTCTGGGAGCGGCATGGCTCTGGCAAGCTAGCGGAGTGAAATGGCTGCTTGTCCGGGGACTCACAGATCACCTGCCGCTCAGACACCTGCCTGATTGCAGCAGTCTCAGGTTCTTCCCAACAACACATTACTCTTTTCCCCACACCCCCTCCCAATACACACACACACACATGCGCACACTCACATACACACACAGATGCACGAACACACACACACACACACACACACACACACACACACACACACACACGCATACACACACACAGAGACACGCACACACACATCCATGCAACCCACTGTGGAGAATTTAATTTGGGAAACAGAGCGTCTGCCCTGAGTTTCACTTACCCAAATGATGGATGAGCCAGGAGCGCGCGGATGCAAAGAGCTCTGATGTTTTGCACGGTGCGGTGCGGGTGACAGCCCTGCCCCTAAAGTTATTACGCTCATCTCTAACAGCAAGGCTGAAGACTTTCCGATCACTCTTTCATCGCAGTTCGCTCGGCCCATTTACCTGGAAGTACCATTTTACAGTGACATCCTCCGACTTTGAAGAGACTGCAGGAGATTTCCAGTCATTTGATGGTCCTTGAGTGTGGGCAGGGATATTAGATAGACAAAATTAATAAACTCAAATATGCTTGCTCGTCCAACAGGAAGGCATGTATGTGGCGGTGACCATAGCCACCGGGACGTTGTTTTGGGACCACACTACTATAATTTTGGCCCACAAGTAAATCTGTATTTACACTGATTCTGACCCAGTGCAAATCTTTGGCTTTCATATTATCCCAAGATGTAGGGGAAGCTTAGTCATTTCATTATAACTGCATTAGTCTGCTGATATTAGCCTTAGTGCCATCTCTCCACTGAGGCAATAATGTTACAAAGGCAATAAGCTGCTATGTACGGAGAGAGCAGACGTTTCCATGGTGCCAGCTTTTGTCAGGTCAACCTCATTCACAAACGGAGAGATTATTAGGTGTTATTAAAGGAGGCGAATAGAGGAATAGAGGAATATGTCCCATAACGAGTGGGATGTAACACGAGATTAAGAAAGATAATCACAAGGTGGGCTAGGTCACAAAAAGAGCAATATCAAACTGACATGCAACAATCTTTCAAAAGGTTATTGAGATATCCTAATCCTGTGGGAATAGATTTTATTGTTAGTGCAGATATCAAATGTTCGAAATGTGCTGACACAAGTTTTTTTCTGAGTTGAGAGTTTTGCTGGTAGGATTTGCTTTTATGTCTGAGGTGAACTTATGGTATCTGACCGTTACAGCATGTGCAATTTGTCTGTATCCTCTTCAAAATCGACTGTGACCTGATATGATGTTAACTTTCTATGAGCGCAAAAAGCAGACACTTTTGAAACTAAGTTCGCCAGGTGGGGACACCATAGCCTAGCAATTATGATGATGCAAGCCACATGTCAGGACCTTCAATCATCCCATTCCATTAGAATTTGATGAGCCACATGAAATGGCTGTTAATCAAATTGATAAAGCATTCTGGCAACACCAGTGGCAACCTGATGGGCACCTGAACCACTACGAGTTCAGGGGCGGAGATGGAAGAGAAGGAATAGGTTCTGTTCCTGACGGAGAAGGAGGTTTCATTGCAGGTTTTAACGGTGCGTCTCATCCTGTGTGATGAATATCTGGTGTCCGCCGTGAATCTTGCGCGTGACAGCCACCCTTCTCAGACGGATTCGAAGCTAATTCACACACCGCGGGCCTGCTTTCGATCCCATCTGTCTTGTGACTGGGGGCCTGGGTGGAACCTGAGTCTGGAGAGCTCAAAACAACTCTAGGCTCTCAGATCTCGACAGCTGCAGACGGGACAAAGTCAAACATACACTTAGGTTGTGTTTCTTACTGATGTGCTTCATTAAACTTTCATGCTCTACTTGGAGACGCTTCACATTTAGCTATCAATCAGTTGCTTCCTGTAAATAAATGAAAATAAATAAGGTCCACGGAAAATGCTATAAAGCATGCCATTGTTCATCTTAGCTGATAAATAAGACATGAGCATTACATCATGACACCATGTATACCACACGTTCATTGCCCGTCCTGCCACTCTCCCTCCCACGCATGGCTATGATAGCAAAGCATCATCTGGTAAATGCTCTCAATCTAGATGTGATTGACATCAGAACTAGGTACTGAGATGACGAGCACAATTCAAATCGGTTCCCAAGCCTTGTGACTCGTGTCTATCTGTGATGTAAGAAAGGGTGGGTTGCCAGGTGTCTATCACTCAAGGGATGTGCGAACAGTGGGGCTTAAAATATACAAAAGAACCTTGACTTTCACAGCTATTTCCCACACCACATTAGACCTTTTCCACCCTTTTGCCTGATCAAAACAACAACAACAACAACAAAAACAAGTTTCAGTGCGTAGTACTATACATCATTGGAAGGCTTAAATAAATAGTTTTGCACATTTTGATTTATCAGAGGAACAACACAGGTGAATAAATAGAAAAATACTTAAAAAACAACTCTAACAGTCACCTCTTGGCTGAGCAGCACATGGATTCGTCAAATATTTAATAAGACGCATAACCAGCAAACTCTGAGACTTTAGGATGAATCATGCATTTTTCATCCCCCCACTCCACCAAGGAAAATGGTGTTAAGCCCTCAGCCCATATTTGTAAAAGTGGAGAGAGGTGTCAGATATGGCCTTGTAATCTAATAGCTCTTAGGTGTAGGTCTCATACCTTGACACACTGACAGGGAAAGCCCAGGCTTTGGTCCAGCGGAGCCTTCCATTGAGGTGACATCTCCATGAATGAGAAATGAATGCACTTAAACAGATTGTGAGGCGGCTGATGAGTTGCAGAGAGGAACTGGGTGATGCTGTGCATTATGTAAATGGAGACTGTATCCCTCTGTGCTGCGATTAAACACAGGCTCTCTACGAAACAGAAACCTCCCACTCAAAGAAGATAAAGGAGACGTAATTACTGACTGAAAAGACTGCCATATATCATATATCTTGCAATGACAAGTCTTTCAAATAGCAGAACTCGGACCAAATAACTATGCATGGGATTTATATTATCAGGTCTAACATGACAAAACATGCTATATAAGACCTATTATGCTGTGTGATAAAGTTTTTTTTGCATAGAGTAGTCAACAGTTATTTTACTATAATAGAGCTGAGATGTTCCTTCAAGATTATAGCATGCTATTTCACTGGTAATATTTGCATACAGTATTAACCCAAGCTTGTCATTGCACATTACTGAGTGAGGAGTACTTCATCTACAATAGATTCATGATTTATACTAGCTGATTTTCATCCAAAAGTTGTGTTACATCTTTGAAATTGTCATAGCATATTCATGTTATGATTGCTGTAACTACGTAAAATGGCATTTTCGTGGAATGTACATGTTACTGCATGTCTGTTCATGTGCTGTCCATTGACCTGAAACTGAAATAGTCACGGAGGGTGATCTTTTGCCACCAAAAATACAGCTCATGTTTCTCCTTTCCTAGAAATCAATTCACCAAACAGACAAGGTTAGGGGAAAACAACATTTGCTCTCTCTCTCTCTCTCTCTTTCTATCTCTCTCTCTCTCTTACACACACGCTCTCTCTCTCTCTCTCTCTCTCTCTCTCTCTCTCTCTCTCTCTCACACACACACACACACACACACACACAAGAGAGAGAGCGATGACGGAGCTCAGGGAGAAACGTGTGTCTTTAAGAGGATCTCGCGCGCTCGGTGGGCGCTCTGCCTCTTGACGCGTCTGTGAAACGGTATTGGGAAGCAAGGCGCTGGAACTACAGTGCTCGCTTGGAGGCTTTGCCTTTTGGACATATCTTCTCGCGGCGAGGATATTTACTCCTGTAAGAAAAAAATAAAACCATGGAGTTTCTAAAGTACTCATCTTACACTATCAGCATCGTCATGCTCATCCTCAGTTCGTCACGTGCAGCTAGTCATTGTAAGTAACTCCGAGAATCTACAAACGATATTCTTATCCAAGATGTTTACGATGTATATGTGATTACTTGCATTAATATTGGTCAGAAGTGTAAATACAAGGGTGTTAAAACTAGAAAACAAATTAGCGGACCTATCTGATCATGTTGAATTTGGGTTAGTCAGGTTTTCTATAAAGGACATCTTAAGCATACGTTAAGGTGTCGCACGACGAACGCTATCTGTCAGATTTTTGGTGTTGGGAGTTTTTTTTTTGTTTAATTTTAAAACACACATATATGTTTTAGCCTGTGAAATTTAATATACATCTAACTGTAAAATGTCTAGAATTTGTAAAGATTTTGCGGATTGGATTTAACTTTCTGCATTGTACCGCACTGTATCTCATTTCAAGTACAGTTGATGAAAATTAGTGAGGAAACGGTTTGTTGCATGAATGAGTAACCTACCACACTAGAGGTCAGAATTGCCTCGTTCAGGTTCTCTGCAGCTGAAAGGATTGTTTTGGATTGCGCTGTAGGTATCCTACCCTTCTCTACCAACGTGAGTGTGTGATAGCACACAGTTTTACAGACTTTGATAAATACGCATGGATGTGTAATGGTGATGCATCTTTCCTCAGGTTAGCAGTATGGAAAATGCTATACTTACATGAATAATGACCCAGAGAGTAGCAAAATGCTGGAAAAGGATCGCCAACATATTGATTTCGGGTTTCAAAATCGTTTTGATACCCACAATGCATTTTGGAGTTAAATCCGTGAAGAGGTCAAAGTCTGGATGATTAGCGTATGTGAGAATAGTTGATAGAATATTAGGGACCTGTAGTATTGTATAGAGGAAAAATATACTCTTATTGTAAGCTTGCTGATGACTTCTGCAGATCCTCCTGTAATGCTACCCAGGTGCACTCTCTGCCTGTCCTCCGGAATTATTGCTTGCCTTACTGCAAGTTAGTTTAGTAACAACACTACACATCGTTTATTCCCTTCCTCTCTCTTCCCATTACATGCATTCAAATACAGCAAGAGAACAAGACTGACTATATATTTTAAACATTCTGGCTGTCTTGTGAAATAGTTCAAGGAGATATTAGACATTATATCAGAGCAGTTGTTTCCTTGTAAAGAGTATCTTATGCTGTGCCTGCATTACAAAAAAGAACATTTTGATTGATTTTCTAAAGGCGTTTCTGTGCAGTAGATATTTTAAGTATATCTGAAAGAGTTATTGAACTATTATAGTTATTGACATTTTCCTCATTTGAACTTAGAGTTGGTCATTGCTGAAGCTTTGGATATTGTATATTTACATGGATAAACAATTAGTGCTGTCATATGCATGAGGAGCTACTTAGAAATTTGTATTACCGTCATTAATACTACTCTAGATCTAGATGTATAATAAGCCGTAATTATATGTGCTATTTTGATATTACAATCAGACTAGTTAATGTTACAAAGCCTTACAGAGAACAAATCAGCCTGCCTTGTAACTCTGCAGTGCTGATACAGGTTATGACAAATGCCACATCAGTCATTTGCTGTCCTTTTGTGGGTATCAAGTAAACAACAGTTCATGTAACCCTGCGACGGAGCCCATAGATGCTCGGAGAGGACAAGGAAATGGATGCTTTCATATCTACCACAAAGAGACAGAATAAAGCCACAGATCCATCATGGGATGTGTGTGTTTGTGTGTGTGTGTGTGCGCACTTGCACCAGCATACATGTTTTAGATCCGTGTCAGGTGAACAAGATAATGGGCCAACACATTCCCACAGGAAGGAGGCTGTCTCAGTGCAGTGGGAGATAAGGAGGGGGCGGGGTGCTTTAGCACCACATCACTTCAAGCCTCCAGCAGCATCTCTGGTTCTGCTGCCTGTGGAAATCATGACGTCCTGTCTCTGGCTGTCTCCTCAGACCTCTTCAGGTTGCAGTCACTGCTCTTTAGTGGGTTTTTCAAAAGTATTCTCTGATACTCTACTGTTGCAACCTGTGCAATATCTGACTGGAAATGTTTAGCGATATATTTAATTCTGTAAAAGGGCTCATTAGTGGAATCGCCACTCTATGTACATTAAGGGAAAAGAAGACAGCAAGATTCTCCCTTTTCATTATCATTCCTTGATTTTTGATTGGGTGACCCTCCCTTAGTGAACTCCCCTGCATGGTGTGATGTGGATGACTGCTCAAGCAAGGCACCTAGGTGCATAGGCATGCCATCGCGTACGAGCCGCAGCCGCAGCTCATCTCGTCAGGGAAGTGTGCTATTTATGAGACCGTGCTCTTAGAACGGTGCCAGAGTGTATGACAAGTGGACCCCCGTAAGCTGAGGGGGCCATAAATATGCATCGACCTCCACGCGCTGTGGCTTGGCTTGATTGCATGTCACAGCGGCCCGGTCTAGTACAAGCTTCTTGCATTCGCATTCTGAAACACCCTCCCTCCCTGGTCTCGGTGGGGAACGGTGGACTTTTGACCAGAGTATTAGCGTGATGAAGTCATTTACCTCAACTTCCTTATGAGGTCAAACACGCAATGCTCTTAAAAGGGGGAGGCTTCCCTGCTGAGAGTGAAAGTATGATTTTGAAGGTTTGCCTCAAGCAGTCAGCAGCAGGGGAGTTTCATTATAGACCACCCCCACCCCCCACCCCCACCTCCCTTACACACACACGCGCACGCGCACACACACCCACACACACAGACACCACCTCCAACCACCCCTACCTTATCCTCCTCACCCAAGCTGGTGACACACTTCAACACGGAGGCTGTCTCTACATGCAGAGGCCTCTCTGGAAGCACAAGGTGGAAATTGGCCCTAGCCCACTCATTTTCCAATATACGGTGAAAAGGGTTTTTCCAAGATATGTGTGCATCAGGCGTGAACTTCATGCATTTTACATTTCGAAAAGACATAGGTAGGTAGATAGTCCCCCCCAGACTTCATAGATGCATTCATTTAGTAGATGAGGAATTTCAGACAGCATAGTGCTAGATGGAAGTGTATGTTAATATTTTGCAGTTTGGCCCTCACTGCAGAATTAATTTTCAACATGATCAGTTGTGTCGACTGCCAGACTGATCTCCATTAGCCGGTATTCATAGATTCATAACTTGTCATACAGTGAGCTGGACAGAGAACATTCCCTTGAATAGCCTTGATTCTCCTGTGACTCATGTAGTGCCAGATTCTGCATGATGATGAAGTTAATGCCCATATCTTGTTTTAAATCAGTGAGCACGCGCAAACCTGTAATAAATGAAAAATTTGTCGAACGCAGTAAGCTTGCGCAAGGGCAGTCAGTGTATCAGTGTGTGAGGGGCCTGCAATATTACCGGTGTGAAAGCTTGTGGTGTACACTACAGTTTACATGGCACCAGCCTTGAAATGATAAAATATGATGGATCCAGAGAAGTGCTTTGTCAGACCTTGGAACTGGGGACTAGCATGCTTCATTAAGCCAGGGCATTGTTTTCATGGTTTGAAGCCCAGCACTTAGTTGAGCAGTGGCATGTGTTGCCCTGGCTTTTATATCGACAAAATAAACAAACGCTACAATAACAACAACACAAAATCCAAATCCCTTCTGATATTATTTGTGCCAGTTCACTATGACTACACATAACACGGCGTCAACAAAGCCAGAACCTTCTAGTGTAGTGTGCCGTTCAATAGTGAGGAATGTGTTTGAATATCTGCAGAAGCGCTGACTCAATAATGCCCTCATATCTGCAGTAGATCTGAGTGGATGACCTGGTGCTGAAGGACACTTAATGATACTCCTGCTATCGGCGGATTCATCTCTGTCCTGGCCTTATTCTTCTCAACAGTGCATTGCTCCCTGTATCAGGGTGAAAGATATCGTTGATCACAGGAGATAGCCTGTTTTGACTCAAGTAGGCACGGGGGAAATCTGTCATTTGATGGGAGACAGGAGACATGCAGCAGGAGCTGTGACACTTTCGTCGCGGATTTAAGGAATAGGCTTGCCGATATGGCGCACTTAAATAGCCTGTGTGTATTTGACCAAGGGCGAAGACTTATTTTATTGCAGCACTTGGTTTCACAGATTACAGTAGTTTCCCAAGTATGGTGATCATATGAGAATGAGTCTGTGCTTAAACAAGATCTTTGTCCCTCAAGTATACTTTAGCTTTCATTTCCTTTTAGAGTTCAAAGATTTATTTTGAAACATAAATTTTGACAGTCTCTCTTTTTCTCTCTCTCCTCGTCTCCAGCTGTCTCTCTTCTGTCCTTTATGTGTCAGACCCTCTGCAGCTTAACCTTTTGACTTGCTTTTAAAAATCGCAAAAAGACAGGATCTATTTTTCTTCAGTGAGTTTGATCACATTAAACTTTCATTTTGTAAGACAAATAGTTGCTGGCTCCTGGTGCTCCTTGTGTTAGCTCAGGATTAAGATCTAGTGACTCAGACAACTCACTCTGTCAGTCTCTGCTTCAAACTGAAAGCATGATGCTGTTGTGGCTTTATGTGATATTTTTTTTCTTCAACATAATAGGAGTACATTTTTACAGGCGGAACTTGAATTGTGTCCCACCATTGTAGCGCCCGGATCACAAAGTAATGGCTTACACAGTATGTCCTCTCTAAACTATTGTTATGAAAAGATGTTCTGTAATGTGCATCTTTCTGGATTCTACCCTGTGAGTTGGCTGAGGCAACCACCCCACGTTACAAGGAGCTGCGCCACTGGATAAGGTGGTGGTGAGAGAAGAAAGGGCAGGAGATGGAATCCAGCACAAAAATGGATGGTCTGTCTTCACACTGTTGAGCCAAGAACAGACAAAAAACACAAAAGTTCTGCTGTAGAATCAGGAAACTAAACATTGACCATAACTTTGTCCAGCAGGGCAACCCTGCATGCCTTGGACAATACTTTTAACCATCCCCACACCTCACAGCAAAATAGGGAAACAGTAACCTGTCTCTGCCTCAGTAACCTGTCCATCTTGCCTACTTTCACATTTTAGTCTTCCGGCTTCGTCCCATACCTCTCTACAGGTTGGGACAAACCTTTAACTTTGTCCCAAAGATTCACCTTTCACTCTTAGTGCCCTGTCTCACAGGCTCACAACTAAGGAAGACACACAACTACTGAACCAGCCAATTACAGCCATTACCAGTCTCCAAAGTGGACTGTACCAGTGTGCAGGGGTGAAGGCCAAACCAAGATCTCACAGCTAAAATCTAGCACTAGCAATGCATGACTCTTTGTTAGGTCACTTTACGCACAATATATCCCGTATTTTAACACAAACACAAATGATCACACACATGACAGATGAAACACTCCTCAGTTACCAAGGTGAAACATGTAATATGCAGGCATGTGTTAATGTCCTTTGTGTAGCGAAAGCAGGTCTCCATTTTCATATAACCTTTGGTGTCAGTAAATGAAAGTACCTTGATGAGGACTGTGTGTGTGTGTGTGTGTGTGTGTGTGTGTATGTGTGTGTGTGTGTGTGTGTGTGTGTAATTCTGCCCAAAAAAGATGAAAATACTCCCAATTTTACAAGGTCTGAGACAAGTGAACGACCCAGGTCAGAGCTCTGCACACCGCTGCCTTCTCATTATGCCTGTGTTTTCATTTGATAACTTTTGATGATAGATTCTGAGAAATTATCCCTGGACTCCATAATGAATTCCTCACTTGCCTCATCTCTGCTTGAGCAATTTGCATGGCTCGACATTAATCACGTCTCGCCGGATGACTTTCTCCCAATTCCAAATTAATTATTGAGAAAGCACATTAAATCACATTTGAGTTTTTGCCTCTTCGATAAGGCCCTCGCAATTCTACATGCACACGCACAAAAAAACTATGGCTACGGTGATATAGGGCCTTTCGGAAAGATTACCCCACTGCATAGCTAGCAGTGAGGCTGGAAATCCATTTGATGAATGTGGTGTTGGCGGAGGCTTTTACATTTCTAATCAGATGCCTGCCTCTCTGATACGGTTGCCGCTCTCCGGCTGCGGGGGGTCCTTTAAGGAGAAGCCTCCCCGCTCTAAATATTTGTGTGACCGCTCTCTGGTAATACTGACGAAGGATTAACCTCCCAGAATGAAGCAATCAAAAGAAACACAAGTGTTAACACAGGAACAAATAACACAGAGATAAAGAGGAGCAGTTTGGTTTTCAAAAGAACTGCTACACCCATGCATAAACCAATAAAAATTATGGAAAGGCTTACTGCCTTTAATCTGACACGCATTTTATGAATTTCCCATCTAATTTTATAGGCAACGACCACATCTTTAGCATGTCAGGAGTATATGGGAAGCAGCGCAGTAATGGCATCATAATGAATGCATTGCAGATCAGAACAGATGGCTTATATGCTAGCGTTTGTTAACATCCATTACGCGGCTGCTTCTTTTTCACTCATTTTCCAGTCTTATGGCTAATTAAAAAGGGATTCTTCACAGAGGGGTCCTGCAGCACTTTGATGTTGTCATGCTTTGTGACATCGCCACAGTTGAGAGGATTCAGCTGAACATGGGTGGCCTCAAACGCACATGCTGTGGATGTCCCAGATGGAAGGCCTTCACCAGCGCCTATCCTTTGATCTTGGTTCTCTAGCCCACGTGGGCTAATAAGCAATTCAATTCTTAATCAGTTCAGGTGGTTCATTCTATGTCCAAGTAACAAGCACAGTCTTTCCAATGGAATTGAATGGCAGTCATCAATATAAGTCAGTGTAGGTGTAAAAGGAAAATGCTTGATTACATTGGTAGTTCAGGCAGTATGTCCGACTTCAGAATGGGACTTTCACAATGGACCAGATGATTGGATCTGTAAGCAAAACATGGTACACATTTGCCGCGAAGGACTTAGCAGCACTGCTGAAAGCAACAGTGGTTCAAATAGAGACGTCCTGGACGTGTCAACTGCTTCTGACCCTCGGCCCTGATTGAAATGCGTGAGAGCGCCACACTTTAAATCAGCGGAGGGATTACAGATGTGTTACTAGCGCTTTTCTCATTTCGTTTTAAATGTGAGTGGGCTGCATGACATTTCCACAATCCTACCGAGGGTCACAGTAGGCAGCGCACCATCTGGGGCAGCGCGGGGATGCGCAAATCCAACTGTCAGCTTCCTGCTCGGCGGATCGGCTCTTTCTCTGTGATCTCGTATTCACAAGGCGCTAATGGGACAGTCGCCCCGGGCCCTTGCTCCCAGCGACAAAACATGCTATAGGCTAATGATGGTCCAGAGGAGAGGATGTCTGGCCCATCTGGCCTGAGGTATCATTAAATCCTCAACCTGATATTTAAATAGTGAGCTGCCCTACTGTACTTGCCACAGTGTTTGTCCAGTGATCTATCAATCAGTCTATCTATCTATCTATCTATCTATCTATCTATCTATCTATCTATCTATCTATCTATCTATCTATCTATCTATCTATCTATTTATTTATCTGTTCATTTATTTGGTTGTTTTATTATTTCCTGATTAGGATGAATTGGGTTCCTTCACCACTTAATGTTCTCATATGCAATGACCCATTCCTAAAGAACTATTCCTAAATTTATCCAGTCTTCCTAAGCTGTGTGTGTG
Source organism: Tenualosa ilisha (assembly GCA_015244755.2). Classification (NCBI taxonomy): domain Eukaryota; kingdom Metazoa; phylum Chordata; class Actinopteri; order Clupeiformes; family Clupeidae; genus Tenualosa; species Tenualosa ilisha. Next base: position 783,188 of record PYXC01000047.1, on the reverse strand, counting down.
TGTGTGTGTCAGAGGGAGAGAGAGAGAGAGGGAAGAGAAGGAAAAAGGTAAAAAGAGAAAGAGCGAAAGAAAGAAAACACAGAGAGATATCCATCAGGGGAGAGAGAAGCAATTTGTTGGTGTTATTGAGTCAGATTGCTTTGTAGTGCGTCTGTTTGTTTTGGTCTCCGGCAGCCATCCTAATGAGTCGACTGAGATGCCAATCTACGACGTGGCAGATCTGTGAAGACAGCGGGCACAGAGCAGTTCAAAGCCACCGGCGGAGAAAATCCTGTCAGATGACAGGGGAGCAGAAAGCGCTGATGGGAGACGTTAGGCGGCTGAGGCAGGCGGGAGAGAAAATGGGCATTGTGGGGGTGCAGCAGACCCGTCGCTCTCTGCCTCTGCGAATGACATGTTAATGCAGGTGCTTCAGACCATGGGGCTGCCATTTTGACGTCACATCTGTGGACACGATAAATGACACTTGTGTCTTTTCTCCGTTCCGTTGTACAAACAAAAATTCAGTAAACAAGCATGTCTGTGCATTTACCACACAGTTGTAATTATTTTACTAAATGTGTTAGAGGACATTTCTTTTTTCTTTTTCTTTTGTTTTTCCCTCCAAGGACCACACGTTAATCACAGCCTGTGAACTGAAACCCTGTGACTGCTATTTTAGTCTGCGCAGATGAAATATTGTAGCAATACAGTGGAAGAACGCCGGTATGGAAAGCAGAGCCCCGCTTCGTCTGTTTGAGATTTAAGACGTGTCACATTCTTTGAGAGTCCACTCGAGGCTTCATTCAGTCAGTCTGATGAGTCCGTTACAATCTCCCTCTATTTCACTCCCATTCTATCGCTGTCTTTTTCTCCTTCTTTCTCTCTTTCACTCTCCCTTTCTTTCTGTGAATGAGTATTTCAGTGGTAATACGCAACTTACAGATACCTGCTAGAAATGGGCGGGAGTGTATGAGAGTAGGCTATCTCATAATGTATTGCTCATTACACAGTTTCCATACAGTCTCTAATGAGAGTGGAATCACATCTTTCTTAACGCTCTTCTCCAGTCTTATGGCGCAGCTGTCAGTTCCATATATAAATGTGTCCTGCTGTGAGCTTACAATGGAAGTCAAAACTTATTTTTAGAATGTGCAATCTCACCCTGAGTTCATACATTGGCCTTTCAGTCAACATTACCAAAGCAAATGTTGTTTTTTTTCACTATGACTTTAAATAAGAAGTGAAAATGAACTGTTTGTATTGAGACTGTTTATCTTCTCACATGCTGACGCTTGTTGGATCTGCAAATTGTGCCAGTGTTTGACGGTCTATTTTAAATTCCTAAGACACCTGTACTCCTTTCACGTGTCTAGATATATATTGTGGGTCAGGTCACATTCAAGAAGGTGCCTGAGTTTTTATCACGCATGTTGTTTGTGACAACAGAAGAGACCCAGAGGTCTCCTTGTCCACGCATGTCAGGCTGAGTGGTTTTGATCGATGCCTCGAGGCTCAGGTTATGCTAATGTGTTTTTCATGTTGACAAACTGCCTATAACCTTTGCATGAATAACACAGCAATATCATAACATCTTATACTACATATTACCTGTCTGACAGATCGCGGAAGAGATACAAGGGCATCCTCCTCGAATGTCAGTTTACTGGTGCTACATGTCTTAAGAGTCAAAAGAGGGCCAGGATGAATAATAGACTCTACCGATTGTGGTCTTACATAACATGACAGGGGTTATCAAGAGGACTATAGGGCTGGTCTTTGGAGGGACTATGCCAGGGAATCTGGGTGATTCATGTGGCTGCTTGCTGCTCGTGCAGCTCGACTTCTGTTTGGAATTCAGAGCAAGAATTCTCCGTGGCCTATTTGCCCTTCAGTCTCTCTTTCTCTCTCTCTCTCTCTCTCTCTCTCTCTCTCTCTGTCTGTCTGTCTCTCTGTCTGTCTCTCTGTTTTCAATGCAACATTTCAGACTCAGTGGAACAAATACTGTTAGCGTTTTACTTCCTTGAAAAGTAAAACAAGACAACACAAGAACAAGAGAAATAGAATTTAGAATAAGGAGTTGTGTTTAAAATTGCATGTGGTAGAAGTATGAGTGTCATATAAAAACATTTCTTTGCCATGACATAAAATATATATGCAGCAGAATCTTTTATCTGTATCTAGGCCTGGAGTGTATGAAAGCTTATGGTTTGAGTTGTGAAATTCCTCAACAGATTGATTATGTGAAGACCAGAAAGCATAAGGGGGCCATGCTGGACGCAGCTCTTTCAGGAACTACTCTAGGCTGCAATTTCAGGGTTTTTAATGAACCAAAAGAAGCTGTTTCACCATTGTCCATCTCCCACCACATGACACACATATTAATAAAATGAGATTTGTCTGGCAGCCTTGTTTTTTTTGTTGTTTTTTTTTTGGTTATTTTGCACACCAGACCTCAAAAGGCTCCCTCTCACCTGGGGTCATGCACAGTGTTCAGCATTCAGCATTCAGTGTTAAGAGACGCATGCTGCTATACCAGAGGCCCAACAGCCCCTGTGCTGACGGTGGTGAAATATAATTAATGTGTCGGGATTTGGCTGAGTCACTCGCCGCTGCCGCTGTTGGTGAATTCATCTTTCAGAGCCCATGGCCAACCAAAATCAATGAGCTCTGGGACGACAGATGGCAAGTTTTCTGTGTTGTGAGCCTGCGACGTTCACCCGTGCACAAAGGGGGAACTCTTAGCGTGGCATTGTGGGCAAACGTGTCATAAAACACCAGCTTGAGGTTTCTGTTGCTGCAATAGCTTTTGGAGGGTTTTCTCAGTGAATTTCTGAATTGTGTTCGCTTTGGAAGTTAAACATTTGTAGCAGTGAAACAATTTTGTTTCATTTTTTTGATGACAGTGGTGACTATGATTGCATTGCATGTGTTGTAACTGCATGTTACCCACTATGTCATTGTCACACAATATTAGACATGTGTGTATGTGTGTGTGTGTGTGTTTGTGTGTGTGCGTGTTTGTGTGTGTGCATGTGTGTGTTTACGTGTGTGTGTGAGAGAGAGAAATGTGTGTGTGTGTGTGAGAGAGAGATGTGTGTGTGTGTGTGTTTATGTGTGTGTGTGTGAGAGAGAGAGAGATGTGTGTGTATGTGTGTGTGTGAGTGTGTAAGAGAGAGAGAAAGTGTGTTAGAGAGTGTGTGTGTGTGTGTGTGTGTGTGCATAAGGGTATCGGTGGTGAGTTAGGTCATTAAGGACACACTGTAAACAGTAAGTGATCCATTGGCATAATACAACATCAGAGATAAAACGCATTTATCTGATATTTAATCTCAGGGCGAATGTATTAGTGTTTTTAATGCATGTAATGGCAGTAGCTGCTGGACTGCATCTAATTCTTACAAAAAACAGCTTGATCCACTTCAGCCTCACTGACTGTCAGCATTTGAGACATCTGCTGGCAAACGATCTGAGTGCAGTCAAATCAGGTCGCTTGAAATCCAGCAATGCTTGCACAAAGGCTCTAAACAAGCTTATGCAGTCGTTTCTCTTTTTTTGGTTCTCCCTGTTCTTCACGTTGCTGTCGCCTGCGCTTCATGGACTCATGCTGAGTGAATGGCTGGTTGACTGACTCAGCTGGGTGGGCCTTTGCCCTGCTGCTCTGTCTGTCATTGTTTTGTCTGCCACGGCCGCTACACCTTGACCTCGTGCTTTGGTGGTGAGCAGTGTGTTGTATGGTTGGCTTTCGAGTGAAGCAAATCCCACTGTCTCTCTCTCTCTCTATGTGTGTGTGTGAGAGAGAGAGAGAGAGTTTGTGAGTGAATGTGTGTGGTTGTGTGTGTGTGTGTGAGTCAGAGAATGAGTGTGTGTGTGTGTGTGTGTGTGTGTGTGTGTGTGCGTGCTGAAGAGGGCTGGATGGGTGGATGACGAGGCTGACATGCTCAGATCACTGGCCCCCTAAGCCCTCTCTCTGTGTTGGTAGTGCACTAATCCTAAACGGCAGGATTAAAAAGCGAGTGGAGACAAGCCACACAGGAAACCTCCACTGTCACTGAGAAAGTGTGCGTGAGAGAGATCCCCTTTTTTCTGAAGGGCTCAGCCTCATACAACTAAATCTTTTAAAAGTGAAGCTAAAGTATGCTTCCTGAGTGGGGTCATGCCACAGTGTCTTCTCTTTTAAGTTCAGCTTGGTTCAGTACAGTAATAAGAGTTGAAAAGTTGTTGTTTTTTTGTTGTTGTTGAGGATTACATTTATTTATATTTAATGATTAATTCTGTTTCCATTGACATGATCTGTAGATGTTCATGGATAAATTTGTAGTCATAGCTAATGTCAGGGGCGGATTTCATGTGGCTCTGGCTTGCCTGTATATTAGATAAGAATAAGAAGTCAGTTTAAATGCACTCAGTTTAAATGCATGTACTTTATAACTACCGACCTCCCCATACAGTACCCATGGTTTAGCCTAAAAACTTGCCAATACATGTGGATTTGTTTAAAAGCCAAAGGATAGGAACCAGTGTTTGCTGTACATTCACATCTAATTGAGTGAAAGGTGATATTTTCACATTTGGTAAAGTTCTAGAACATTTCTTTCAGAATTTCTAAAATTAAGCCAGCCTGTGTGCTTGCACTTGTAATTTGTATGTGTGTGTGTGTGTGTGTGTGTGTGTGTGTGTGTGTGTGTGTGTGTGTGTGTTTAAGGATGAAGGTCTGTAGTTCCTATTCTTACTCCTGTTGTCTTTTGGTGATTTGTTTTGAATTTTTATGAGCAATGAGCCTTTCGGTCGTGTTCAGTGACCTGTTGTTGTGTCAATTTCATATTTCCCCAAAAGCTTTACGACAACAGCAAATAGCAAAGGCCAAGTGAAAACAACTCCATGTCTCAAGGTGCTATCACTTCAGTACACTGCTGACTGTCAACCTGCGGTTTTTAACCACGATTGTGGTCTGATTTAACAACAGAATTCATGCATATGTATACTGAAACTAATCCTAAATCCTGTTTAATACCAGTGTGCATAAACACTTCCCAAATATACCTGTGTTTCTGCACAATCAGACAGACCAGGTGGAGCCTTGGCTTTGTTTACAGCCTTGCATTTTTCTTCATAGAGTTCATTATTTCTGTTCGTAGTGACACTGAAGAGCACGACCTCCCTTGCACCCATTTGTCTCCCTAATTTGACATTATTTTCACCCATAGCCTAGTATGTAGTTGTTTGAGGCTCCAAGTAAAAGCCATGTTGCAGAGCCAGGGAAGGACATGAATCAAACCAGTCACATGGTCTTAGCACATGATGAGGCATTTGATCACTTATACCCAGTAACGGCTCTCTCCTAACTTTGTTGGAATCGTAGTAGGCATAATCCAAAAAGCTTTCTCATGTGGCATTTACAGGATGGATTATGTATGTAGTATGTATTGAAAAGGAGGGGGTATTCTACTGTATATAATGTATTGTATTGAGATTGTATGGCACTCTACGTGCCATTAATAATCACAAGCTATAATGATTCTGGGAGAAAAAAAAAAAACCTTGCCATTCCAGTTTGCTTTGTGTGCAGTTTTATGGTCTCTGCCACTATCAGGCTGCAGAATAAGTGCCCATTCTGAGCTGCCATTTGGAATTCAGCTCCCTTTTCAGTTAGCCCCCAAAATGGCCGTGCATAATAGATAGCATCTCTCTGTGACTTGTTGGCCACTACCTTAGCACTAATCGCTTGTTTGTTTGTTTGTTTTTTTTGCCAGGGAAGGGATTTACCGTACACTAAAAGGGAAATCTGTGATTTGGCATACATCAATAGGTGGCCAATGCTATTCCCAAGTAGTAATATTGATATCCACTAACGTGTCTGTACACGTTTCAGGGCTGTTGGCTCCGATGTAATGTGATTCCATGTAAATTGTGGCTAATAGATTTAATAAAGCGACATCCAGTCAACACATTGCTGAAAGGTCACTTAAACCATATGCTAGCATGTTAAGGTCTCAGGGGATTGACTCAGAAACTGTTAGGCCTTGCGGAAACACTGCGATTGGTCACAATGTGAGACCTGTCTAAGTGCATTCTTATCTGGTACATTCTTTACTTTTTGGCCAGGTTTTTTACATTTAAATTGTTATAATTGCGTGTGTGTGTGTGAGTGTGAGAGAGAGAGAGAGAGAGAGAGAAAACGCGCGCGCGAAGAGAGAGGGAGGTAATGTTTGATTTTCTCAAATATTTTCTCAGTATTAGACGAGGGCAAAGCAAAACACTTGTTTTCTTCTTCGGAACACGGAACAGAAGTTAACCTACAGCCTCAGATAGATCCTTCAAAAAGGAATTTGTTGTCTGATAGTCATATTCATACAGATGTATGTGTATGTATAGGCCTGTATGTACAGCGTCCTTCATTAAAACTTACAGTAGATTTCATGATCATTTTATTAATCACACTTGTAATAGCTTTAGAAAATCAGAGTTGTCATATCATACAGGTGCACCTGGCTGTCACCGCTATACCACGTCTAGTTTGTAAGCCAGTTGAGCAGTATTCAGCACAGTAGCATAGCATCAAATGGTTGTTGTGGTCATTAAGTGTAAGGGAATGGATCGTCCAAAGGACCAACAAATTTTTCCGATAGCCGATACAAGTATTTATTACAAACCAGCATCCCTGTGTATGTATGTGTGTGTTTCAGATGTATGCATTTAGTGATGGCAGTAAGGCAGTCACCCATTAATATTCAACTCTGATTGCTACACCACCCTTGTCTGCAGCTCATTTTCAGCTGCTTCCATGGAGATAACCTTCAACTCTGTCACTGTTGACCTAGAAACCTGTTTTCTTACAGTAATGTACAGCACAACTCTTTAAGCACTTGTTGAAAAACCGTATCATTGTTGAGTAACCGTATCGTTCCAAGGCATCCACACCGGAATGCAAGTATTTCACTTACTGCCAAGCTCATGGCAGTGAGGACTCTTCAGTTTGTCTATTGCATGGAAAGACAGAAAAAGAATTGAGTATAAAGAAAATAGACAGTGTGTGTACACAATCCATCGAGCAGCCCAGCAAGCTAATTGCAAGCTAGATACAGAATTCCTAGATGATCCTTAAAACCAGTGTGGGGGCTTCTTATTCTTTTTGTGTCTGAAAAAAATATGTTTTTGTGGACCATGCTGTTTGTATAAGAAGAAAAAAATGTAACCCCCCTTTGCAGGAAACATTTGATGTCCATGAAAAACCTAAAGCACCGATTCCACAGATGTGCCTCAACAGCTTTTTGAACTGTGCAAGGGCACCAGACAGAGGTGTCCTCAAGCACCAAACACCTTTTATTTGATTGAACAGCAGCCACGGTTTTGTCCATCTGTACAACTTGAGCAGGGGGTCCTTGACAATTCTGTATTTTTCTGGCCAACAGGGAATTAAGCTGTGACTAGAGAAGTGATTGTACACAGTTTGTTTGAACATCATGTTTGAACACGTGGACTGTTCTTTCGTGAGGAAAACTTCGCAGGCAGTAGACTTTGAAGTCCTCTGGCTTCTACATTCTCCCTTTCTTTTGTTAGGAAGACATCCGATTTTCCCGGTTCCTCTGGATATCTTGGGTATTGTTAGCATGCAGATTAACTCTCTCTACTCCCAAACATATTCACATTGTCAGCAGCAGAAAATGAAAACGACCAGCTTCATCTTTGGCGTAATGATTTCGCTCTCACACAGAGTAAGGCAGTTGCTAATTTTCTTCCCCACTGTCTTTTGTCCTTGACTCACTCCCACTCATCCTCGCACAGAAACGCCGGCTGCGGATTGTTTAATAAGACCATTATGCTGATGGTTTTGACACAAGATGTGTTCAGAGAAGGCTGCTGTTAAAAAAGGATAATTGCCTCCCCTATCAGCTTAATGTTAGCATTATAAAGCAACCTACTCCTCAGGGGCTCGGCTGCCGCTGTCTGTGCTTTTGAATTCACCTTTCCCTGACAGACTTCCCATAACTTGGCCTGAATTTACAGTGTGCAAGTTCATCAAATGATTCATTAATGCAGTCATCATGTGGTGTGTAAGTATTCACTTTCATGAGTGTTCAAACACTCAGCTTAGAGAAATAAGGATAACTCATAGTTAGGGCACGAGGTCTGTGGCTATTTGATGCGAAGGTGCTCATCGGTGGAGATCCCAGTAGATCCCAGTCAGGCCCAGGAAGGGTGGTAGGAGGGGCCTGCAGGTGAAGGGTCACCGGTCTGACAGGTGGGAACTCCACAGCTAGTCGGTGTGAAGACTGGGGGTTGTCTACAGAGTCTGAGTGGTGAGGGCTGGTTTTCTCCTAAGAGGGACAGAAAGAGATGGGTTATGATTTAATAAGGAGACATGGACGATGAAGGGAGATGTTTTTCTTTTTGTGTGTGTGTGTGTGTGTTTGTGTGTGACTGAGAGTGAAGGGGGAGTTAGTTGAAACATCAGGATTCAAAGATACAAAGAAATTATGCATAAGCACATTATAAGAATTTAATATGCCCACGGGTAAGAGAGGGGGAAAAAAAAACAGACGAGGCGAATGTGTCCATACAAATGACAGGTGTTTTCAGATCACAACTGATAGTTCGTGCTAATGGATCCCTATAGTTTTTTTGCCCAAAAAGCCCAAGTGTTTGGCCTAAAAGACTTAATCTACAGTGACTCCCTTTCTCTTTCCCTCTTGTCCTTCCTTTTGTCATCTCATCGTTCTTCTGGTGTCTTTGTTACTCCTGACAAAAAGAGTGAATATCAATCCGCAATTACTCTTTTAAAAGAATAAACAATTAACATTGCAACTAACGATAGAAGGGAGGTTTACAGAGGCGAGCGACCGTTTGTGGTCCTTGATTTAAACATGAAAGCTTTAATGTTCTTAAGTTATTTTTTGCCTGAACTTAAAATGACTTAGTCCCAACAATGAGAGATTAAAGCAAGTCTTTTATTCCCCTCGGACCAGCGTGAATCCTTTCAAAGGCATCAGCTTTTGTTATCGGTCATCTGGAGGTTTTGCCATTGCTTAATCAAACCCCAAAGTGTTTGCTTGTGTGTGTTTTGTGTGTGTGTGTGTGTGTGTGTGTTTGGGGATGGGGTGGTGCATGCATGTGCACTTTTGTCTTGTATAGCTATGTTGCTCTAGAGACAGGCTTATATTTTATAATAGTCCTTAGCAGATGTTGGAGTCAATCCTAATGTTTTGACTGGCTAATATCGCACCATTTCTTTGGTAGCATAATTACATATTCCAGGCCTTAGGTGTATTATTGCTTTCATTAAATGGCCAAGAGAAATGAACACTGTTAACAACTACAATTATTGTACTGGTTGATTTCCCTTCATATCTTGTGGATACTTAGCGTCTCCTGTTGTTAGGTAATGCACAGCCCACCCTCAATAGAGTTTACTTCATTGTTGGTATTTGCATTTGTAATTTGTGTTTGTAATGATGTTTACTTGCATGATTTTCCTATGGGAAATGTCCCTGAAGAACTCAGTGAATGCTCCCAAACAGCATCTTTTAAAATGCACAGTGGATTACACTGAATTGGATAATCACCTTAAAAGAGAATTTTCACATGATGTGGTGTGTTGACATTCCCAGTTAGCATGTTCTCCAGCTAAGACACTTCACTGTCATTATGCATGGTCACACCATTCCTTACTTTCTGATTGGGTGACATATCATTCCAGAGTGATGATGTCCCAGACACTGTCAGTGCTGCTACTTACTTTGTAGTTTGCATTAATTCTACGATGTGAGTGTTCCATTCAGTTGACTGAACACAATTAATTAGAATAACCATCATTTTATGTCTTCAAATATGTTTATAGTTGTATTTGGTAGTGGAAATATTGTATAAAACATTGTATGGATTCATGATTATGAGGTGGGTATTAAATCAACTGCTGTTAGTATGATCCACACAATTTTTTTTTTTTACCAGCCTTAATCTCACTCATGCTATATTACTTAATTAGAGATTACTTTAATGTGGAATTGCCTGATTCCATTCTGGTATTTATTAATTAAAGGCCTTAAGGCAGTCTCCTGGGCCCATTAAAAAACTCCTCAGTCATTTGTCTTACAAATTGAAAAACTAATTTTTACCATCTGTCTTGACTTGTGTGTACATTGTCTGGCTGTTGTCTTACACATGTAAGTATAGGAACCATGCCATATGTTTCACATCCAAGGCAAGTCTAATATCAGACAAGCCAGATGTAAAGCATTACTACATATCAGCAGTAGATTCCTATTAGTCTCTGTGTCATTAATATAGTTTCGGACATCAGTGCTTCTGCTTTCTAATGCCGTGTCTTTCTCCTTCTTGTCCAGACAGCTGTGATGGCCCATTGCTGTCCGCGTTGCCACTGGGCTCTTTTGAGAGCTCATCACATGCATTTGACAGTCAAGCTCCACACTTTGCCAAACTCAATAGAAGAGACGGTGAGTAGCCCCATGTTTCTGCCTCAGGAGAGTACACATGCTTTTGGGATAAGTGGTGCGTTCTGACATTTTTGTCAGTAATGGTTTGTAATAAGGCTCAGCACGTTACTTCCCTCTAGTCTTTACTTCTTAGCTAAGTTGAAACCATAGCCTAAGCATATGGCTCATGGAAGAGCAGTAACATAGACTCTTTGTTCAGGAGATGCTAAAGCTACTTTGTTATACAGTCTGTATGATACTAATCCAGTCGGTAGTTAGGACTGAAGTTAAAGGTGACATAGAATGGATGTATGGCATGTATTACCTTCGTGCTTGTATGTTAAAATGGAATTAATTCAAGTGTAATTGATTATAAATAACCCAAATGCAATTTTACAAGACTAGTTACAAAATTATAATAGGAACCAAAGGTGAACTGTAGTTGATTTGCCAACTGTTACATCACAGATTGTTCAGATTTGCTCAGTGACTAGTTCAAGATGAATACAAGAAAGGAGGACACAACTGTGCTTTAGATTCATAACAGTGCTGTAGCCATATACAGCCTCTCCTGTTTCAACAAAACCAGAATAAAAAAATGGTTTTCCATTCTGTATCCCCTTTAAGATAAAGTGTAAGTCTGTCGTAAGTTACATTTCAGTCTTTTGCCTGTACTGTTAAAGTAGTCTCATTGGTTTGGCTTTATTAGTCTCTAGATCTTGAATGCAGAGAAACCACATGAGGAAGAACTGAGGAAGACATCTTCCAGCATGCTCCAATTAAGTGCACATGGTCTTTTGGTGGCTTTTTGAACTAGCTCCTATACACATCAGTAGTGCAATACCCTAGGGAGTCGATTCACTGTATGCAGCTGCATTGCTATAGCCTATTTTCAAAGTTCCATAATTTACGCACAAAGGATGAAAGCAGATGGGATGTTAGCTTCTAAACCAGTCCATAAGCAACCATGAAATAGAAATGGATGGATGTCTGTTGTAAGAGTAATGCCTTTGTACCATACCGAGAATACCCAACCTTACTATTTACATACATGTATATGTATAAGGGGGATGTGTAAACACAAGAAAAACAACTTAAATTATGTCATGGTCACGTATGTCTCTCAGGATCACACATATATCCACATCACATATTGCAAGTTACCGTCATGTGCATTAATGGTACTTCAAGAAACAAAATAGTCACGTGTAGGCTGGATGGATTAAGTCCCCCCTGGTTAAGAGGCCTGTCTGTCTTACAGCTTCCACGGCTTAAATGTTCACTCCATCCTGGTGTTATTTCCAGCCTTGATCGGGCGGCCTCCATGCAAGGCGGTAACAAACGGAACAATCCCGTTCCCTAAGGACGCAGCTCCATAAACGGTGCTTCCTCCCCTAGCCGTGGCGCGCTGCATTGATATTCCGCCGCGGTCGCCTCCCATGGTGCCGTGTCCCAGCCCACAGTGGTTAAGTAATGAACCCTTCTGCCAGAGCCGATCTGCTTCCCCTCAGCTCGGTGTGTGCATAAACCTTGGGGCCTGTAAAAAAAATCTTCATGGAGCGCACGTTCCCCCCCACATTCCCCCCACTGGGCTCCTGCTGCCTAACCCCCACCCAATGACCCCAGACCCCCCCCCAAACACACACACACACACCTCAGGGGAAATGGTCGATGTGTTAAGTGAGGCCAAGGCGACTCAGTTGCAGTGCTTGCTGTGCTGCAGCTGTATTGGGGCATCAATGTCTCGCAACATGATGTGATACATACATGCAGTTTCTCTGTAGTTCTGTGTGTGTGTGTGTGTGTGTGTGTGCATGTGTGCATTTGTGTGCGTGCGCTTTTGTGCATGTAAACCATCTCTGAAGCGATTATATGTAAATATCTGGGTTTGTGTAAAGAATACATTCATTGGCCTAAGTCCCTAGACATCTGATGTGCACTAGTATTTTGCTATCTCCTTGCCATAGCATAATTTTTTATTGAATATTGCATTTTGCGGAGATGAATTTCTGTGTGGCCAAATTTGCCCTCAGAGATAAAAGAGGAAGGTTGTTGTCATGGAGAAACTATTACTTTATTTTGTTTATTATGGCTCTCCTGTTTGAGAGTCCCCTTTCGTGTCTCATGGTCGCCACAGCACTCCTGATTGCCGAGCTTTGGCTCACAATGGCTCATTTTCTCTCTCAATGAAAACCAAGAAGCCCCTTGTGGATGTTACATCCTGACATGGGCTTATGTGTGTGTGTGTGTGTATGTGTGTGTGTCTTGCCTTTTCCACACTTGTTTGACAATGCCAGCCATGCTGCTGTTCTGCTATTATGTAAAAAGTGGAGTAAGCAATGCAGGATGATCTTTGTGTATGATTATGTTTATGACAATGTATCCTAGCAGCTGCTTTTGTGCAAAGCAACACATTTCACCAAAGACCAAACAAAAGAAGCAAGAAAGGTAGCTTACTAGAACCCTCAGAAATAACATCATAGTGTTTTGGTTTTGTCTGAAGGACAAACCGGCCTCACTTTCACCCTTTTTTCAGTTCAAGGAATCAGGGCTTTGTAAGAAAGACCATTTTTTTCAGTGTCTCAGAGAGTGGATGGATAGTGAAGCAGAAGACATTTTTCACATGTTACAAAATCATGCATTTACAAATTTCTTTGCATTGCCTTTACCACCTTCAAGTGAATGAATGCACACATCGGACAGATTTCATTTTTTTCCCACTGGAACGTTCTCTGTCACACATTTCTAATTCTCTCATTGGTACTCGCAGGAGGGGGTGGGTGGAGCCCCATGTTGACAGACAAGTACCCGTGGCTGCAGGTGGACCTGCGGGACCGTATGGAGGTGACAGCGGTGGCCACCCAGGGTCGTCATGGCAGCTCAGACTGGGTCAGTGGTTACATGCTCCTGTTCAGCGACACAGGCCGGGTCTGGAAGCAGTACAGACAGGAGGACAGTGTCGGGGTGAGTTCCCCTGCAGTCATTTACTTCAATACTGTACAACACTACTGGCTTCCTATATACAATGCCGTTATACTGATGTTGTGACTATAATGCTGGCAATGCAGATATGTAGAGCTTAATACCTGAACGCAAATACTGTGTCATTCATATTTCTGATAACAGGCTTGGACTGATAATGATATTCGAGCAACATCAAAGTGTGCAATTAGTTTAAAAGAATGCTTGCTGGTTGAACGAGGTTAGCGTCACCATGTTCCTCAGTGAGCTCCAATGGTGTGGCCTATTTGAGCAACAATGTTTGTTTCATCTGGTTACCCTTTCCCGCACAGGCAGCATAGGACTGCTCCAGCTAATTATGATCGAAGAGAGTTTGTCTTGTGGCTCTCATTGCCTCATATTGCTGATGGCAGTTGTTATATTATTACCGCTATGTAAATGGGGCGATAAGGCTTGCTGTTTCGAAGTGTGCCTGCTGGGACGTACAAAATCTCACGTGGTACTCACATTGGAGGTTATTTTAAGATCACACCCATAGGCGATCCTTGGCCTAAACATAGTATGTGCACCTCTTAAAACTACCTCTTAAATATGGCCAAAATCATTAACCAGTCATCTATCCCAAATGAATGCATTGAATAATTAAGGTTATGATAATTATGACTGCAGTAATTTTGAGCAAGTGCAGTTTTATTGCAAGCAGACAGACATAAAGTAATATTAACATACTATTACCACCCCTCAGCAAATGCAACTGGAATCATATTGCAGGCCTCCATAGTGTTTTTCATGCTTCCAAAGCTGTTGGGTACAGAGCTGCCAAGAACAGGTTTCAGAGTACAACCTCAGACTACGGGCTAGTGTCTCTTCTACTACAGGATCCAAAGGGAAGACAGTGACATGGCTGAACAAGATATCTGAGTCCTCCATCAAACCCACCACTGGCGCTCGTTAGCATCATCGTCTGGGTTCTATCTCTGCCCCCCCCCTCGCTTGATAAGAGTTGGATTTTAAGCTCCACTTTCATGACTCTTCTAAGCCACAAGCCATAAGGGACCACCGATACCAATGAACCAAAAAATGTTTTTTTTTCTTCTTTCAACTCTTCTCCCTTCTTCCTGTTCTTCTTTTCCTTACTCTGCTCCCACCTCTCTTTAAATATTCATACTGATGGGTTCATTCTTACTGGCATTTGCTGACTGACATGCCCACACTTATATCCATTCACATCTTTTTCCTCTCAACTCACCCAGACTGCTGGAAATACAAAAACATACTGGGAAATAAAGTGGTTTGCTGAGCATCAGTATTATTACAGGGATCAGCATGGGCTGCCATACCTGCAAAGAAAAGAATAGAAATAAAAGAAATGTGCCTTTCAGCTGTGCTTGACCTTGCAACCATTTAGATTACAGACCTGGACAAATACCACCACTTTCCAATTTGAAACTGCTGAGATCAGAAAATCCAAGAACATCCAATAGTCATCCTTCACCTTCTTAAAATATGCTTTTATATTCGCTGTTGTTATTGAGGACATGGTGTCTGTGGTTCCTGCAGATGCTGTGTCAGTGCCAGCCTTGAAAACACAAGGGAAGAGAACATGACACTGATGTATGATTTTCTTTTAGAGTCCTATTTGAATAAAACAGGGCTTTGAGAAATACTGTATACCAGTTTAGCCAGCCTCAACATTCAGGAACAATAAGATACAATTGGGTCAGTTGAAATTGACAGTTGTTTCTAGGACACAGGTCATCCTCTCTACCAGCTCAGCAATCAGATGAATGTGTGCTAAGGCTTCAAATGTTTAGAGCTGTTACAATGTCAGCATAGAGAGGATTCATTTTTTTCCAAAAAATATTGTAATGCACCTCAGTTTTCATATTTTCAGGAGAATTGTCCTTTTTCTCAGCGTTCAATCAAAAGTCCACATCCCTGCAGGGGTTTAGTAAAGTTTCATGAGTTTGAGGAGAGCTCTGCTCATTGAAATGCTTACAGTGATATTGTTGGGATCTCAGGCAACCATGAAAGCCCATTTTTTTTTTGCAGAAGAAATTGCATGAAATTTAAGAAGGGAAAAATAAAAGCATTAAAAAAAAAAACCCTGAAACTTCGTAAGACTTTACATCCCCACCCTTTCACCCACAAGCACTTACTGCCACCAATTTCTCTTGATGTTTTCTCGGAATGTGTTGTTTATCTTGTGTCTCCCACTTTAGCATTCCTTCTCCAAGACCACCATTTTGTGGTCACACTTGTTTGAACAAAATGGACGCTGAAGGGGAAATGTGTTCTAATCCCCTTGCAGCGCTTTTTTTGTTGTTGTTTGTTGCACCCTTGGCCGCATGTGGCTCCTGGTGGTGCTTCTACCTCTCATTATCTCCCATTCACCACAAAGCCTCTAAATCAGTTTGTGCACTCCCTTATTTTGCCTGTCTTCCATTACACGCCGGCTTGAGCAGCCCGCAGGTAATCGATAGGAGGACCATTCCCTTTGTTAGATGGGTGGGCTTAAAGCATGGTCTGTTGCTCCGTTTGGGCCCCACCCCTGTCTAATTGATGTTGAGTGTGTGACTCATTTGACCATAACAGCTGGAACAGGAGGAATTGTAATTGGCCGTGGTTATATGGCAGATACAATCCATTTCTCCCTTGGCAGTGGAGAGTAGCTCCTCAATTTGATGAAGGGGGTAGGACTTTGAACAGTAGATTTGTAGATGATGTGAGATTCCCTATGGTGTCTGGAGAGGTGGAAAGAGGACTGTGGTATTTTGTAAAAAGGCAGCTTCTGGTAAAGTAATGATTTCACGGCGGTCCCTTTCTTCACAGTTGCACTGATGCAGTGTGTTACAGGTATTACAGAAAATTACAGGTATTTGTGGTGTTATTAGAATGCAGCAATTTAATAATCATGCACTGTATGTAATGCCACCAATTTCAACCTTTAAGGTCTATGGCAGGAGAACATTATGACTTTGACCGATGTAAGCCACATTATGGCTGTGTGAAAAGTAACTTTTACTTGAAAAAGCACTTTGAAAACATTTAATAGTGTTTTTTTTATTTATTTGTTATTTTTATTTCCCTTGTAATATATGCAGTATAAGCAGCACACTTATTACATGGATGGCCAACTTGCCTGTCTTGTGTAAGCAGGATTTTTATGACATCCTGACATATTGGCATATTAGAAATAATGGCACTGTGTTAGTGAAATCAATATCCCTTTTGGTAAAGCCTATATTGATGTCAGGTGAGAGCCTCATAAATTTTTCTTTCCTTTTTTTCCCTGCATTGACCCCAGTAAAGGGACACGGCATGCTATGGGACAGGAGTGTTGGGTAGTTTATAACTTGTCATAAAGAGATCCCTGACTAGTAAGACATGTTGGACTTTTAAGATTGACGTTTTCATCAGCTCCATAAACGTGATTTAAAAACACTCAGATTGTTTTTGGTTGTATAAAAAGTTTAGAAAATGATTTCACTCGTAAACTTCCATTGTGACGTAGGGTTTGAATCTAATCAAGGTGCAGCAATCAAGCTGTTGCTGCACATAGGCACCATCAGTATCAACCAGGTAATGTCACTTTTTACCCAGAAAGCAGCGAGACGTAAACACAGTGGCTTCTTACAATCTCTGCAAATAAAGGGATTTTCTAAAAGGTTTAATAAAAAAGAAAGCATTTTGAATGTTTTTAAATCCTGTTAGATACAGCTGATACCAACATTAGTCTCATTAGGCCAACGTGTCTTACTAGCCAGGAATCCTTTTAATTTAGGTTTTAGATTTATGCTCATTGCTAGGATCACACTGATTATGGTCGTGTACACTGTTTGTGAACTAAGAAGACTAAGAAAATATAGGTATAACTCAAGAACAGTGGAGCCTTAAGAAGGCCTCTGGTTAACCATCATACATTGTCCAGATATTAAGATGAACAAACGGAATTGAAAACAGCCAAAATTATATATATATTATATAATAGGGTAAATATGCCGATATTGTTGAACTGTTAGTGTTGCGATTACAGTTAAGGGTTGTCTTATTTTAAATCAGGTAGATTTAAACACATTTGACTTGAATACAGCATCAAAAAGTTGCAAGTGTTCTGCTGAATATTGATAATACCCCTCTATCAGCTGAGTTTGATTTGAACATGGTGAACATGAATATGATGTCCATTCTCTGAGCCTTGTGCCACTATACTTTGATACTTCTGAATCAACATCCGAATGAGTGGCCCCATGATACATTTCTACCATGTCCAGCTATTTGAAATTTTTTGCAGATGCAATTTTGAGTATTGAGGAGAAACCGTAATGGAGAGAGAAAGAGAGAGGGAGAGAGAGTCCCATATCCACATATTTATATTTAGGTTACATCAGTTGTGACAAGCCATGGAGAGTTTCTGACTGACATAATGATGTGACTATTTGAAAATGCCCTAACAGACTTATGTCCATGTTGCAGTGAATTTATATGGGTAATGAAAAGCATCACCAAAAGTGATACTGAGAGAATCTCTATCAGGAGCCTGTCCATCACCTTACAAGAGCAGTTAGCCAAAAAGCAGTCTTGGAGGCACTGTACTTAACACATTAACTCACAAAGCATTATTATCACCACATTTAAAGGATTATACCGTATAAAATCTCATGGTTTTACATTTTCATTGTGAAGCACTAGTAGTAGTATCCCCACTAGACAATCAGACAGTCTTGCAAAACTGTGTCACCACTTTTGACAGTGAGTCATACAGTTTACCTTACAAGTACAGTACGTTTGTATCATTATTCATAAATAGACACAGCAACACCAATAAAGTGTTGTAGTAATGTTGTAGAAACCTTGCCTGTCATGAAAGGTGTCATATTCAGCCACATGCTATATGATTCCATAAATGACATTGGGTGAATAAATAGCAAAAGGGAGGGGAAGCTTTAATGTTATGCTGACACCTAAAACTTTAAAGCCCTCTCCCATAACACGTTATAAGTGCACTCATTATAATGTATAATTAGGAGGGCTCAATGAATAGTTTATGAATGTGTTAATGCTTTATGGATACTGGGCTCCAGCTAAGTGTTATCGTACTTTCTCATAAATAATGATGAAA
This sequence comes from Tenualosa ilisha, assembly GCA_015244755.2. Taxonomy (NCBI): domain Eukaryota; kingdom Metazoa; phylum Chordata; class Actinopteri; order Clupeiformes; family Clupeidae; genus Tenualosa; species Tenualosa ilisha. The sequence goes on along the minus strand of PYXC01000047.1, from coordinate 764,693 downwards.
AGTGCACATTTTACTCCTGTTCATTTGTGGGCTCAGCTGTCTGAATTGTTCTCACTTAGATGGAAGAGTGACAGTCTGCCATTTTGTTTTGCTTGTGAAGTGCTTCTTCACATCTACAACATGTCTAGAAGACTTTTTTTTCCCCCAAAGATTAGCTGTCCACAAGGGCCGCCATACCATCAGCCGGAGAGAGCAATTTTGTAGCAGATTGTCAAAAGATACCTCATCAGTGACATGATTGCACATGGGATAGTGTCAGCGTAGAGCTCTACCCTCCAGCCTTAGTAGCCTATCTCGGTGTGATTGAGCTGCTTCGCTATGGCCCCTCAGTCATCAGATCGTGTACCTTCTACTCAGTGAGACCCTTCCGGCCAGTCAGTGTAACTGATAGCACTGTTTTTTTTTTTTTTTTTTTTAACTCAGCGCTCTCTTGCACCCAATTCTAGAATTATATCAATATATAAATGATCTCATTTAAATCACGGAATGCGTGCTGAGAGTTTTGGGATTTGGCTTACATTAGTCAAGTTGCCGGAGGTTGACATGTGTTTGACATTGACCTCAGAACATGTCTATGCAGATATTTCAGGAAGGATTACACACTGACATAAAATGTATGAATTGAGGATTGTGTCTTGTAAAGTCCAGATGAACATGTTTGTCTTGATGAAAAAGCATTGTTGGCTGTTTTACCCAAACACGCTAAAGCAAGCCTGAAGCAAATGAGCATATATAGTATCTTTTATTAGGTAATCTAAGCCTTAAAGACATTTGGGCCTGGTGACTCATTGTGTAAATAAGACACATATGAAGCTACGAATCTGTTATTGCTCAGCCTATTTTGATTCATTCAATTTGGATAGGGTAAATGAAAGAGTATTCAGCTTTTGGATCTTTCATTCTTAACGTCTGTAAATGTTAAGGCAAAAATAAGTCAAGCAAATCTGTTTTCATGTGATGCAAGTTTGGAGCGTTTATGAACAAGGATTAAGCTTGTGCTTTTTTGTCAACTTGTAAAATTGCATTCTGGCTGTGGGCTTTAATACTGGAGGTTTATCTAAAATTGAGGACACTGGAATAATCAATTTAGTTTTTAAAATTCACAATAATTGGTCTTCCATTTTCATTTGAATTAGGCTTTCTTCACCATAGAGGCAATGTATGAAGTGATTTAGGCCTAATGTCAGAATTCACATTTCAATACAAATGTTTTTGTTGCTTGCTTTTGTTGCATTTGATTAGCATTTCAAATTTATACCTTATAAAGATGTCACCCCAGCAGATTTTGAGATTCCTGAACATACTATTAGACTGATAACAGCAACGGGATGTAAGGTTGTATAAAGTCCTGTTTGAGCATTGTTTATTTTTTATTTGTTTTTTATGAGCTTACAACATTGTTCTATACAATCCTTTCTCTTAAACCTCGCATAAGAAACAAGGCAAAAACATGTCATGTGAGATAGCATGCCTTGTTATATGTCACTGTTATAGCAATCCTTGTGGCAGTTATTGGTAGCCTAATTGCCAGCACAGTCTTCAGAAGTTTTGATGCCTTTCTTCAAGTTCCTACATTTTGACCCTTTCAAGTCATTAAATTTTGACTGCTGAGTGATGAGAGGATTATGACATCTGCCACGACACATTTCTGAAGTTATTATAGCCTTAGTTTGGAGAGTTCAAGTAAAGTGTAAGCCTTTTACTCTTTGTGGAACACGCATGAAATCAACAGAATGTGTTCATTATTTGGGATCTTCGTAAATTAGAACCCTGAACTTGCGTAACTAAGTCCCTTCAGTTCCATTATTCCATTCCCAACCTACATAGTGCTGCAGGATTCCCTTCAGCTCTCTGTGCTAATCTGCTGTGTTGAGTGCACTCCCTCAACATGGCACTGCCTCAAGATGAACATTTGCCTGCTTTAAGACTCCTAAAGCCATGCTTTCAACATTTGCCATTTAAATGAATGGAAAGAGAAGCGGATGGCAGTAAAACTGAGTATTTGACAGTGATGGTACAGTGTTTTTTCCCCCCGTTACGCTCTCTCTGGGGCTCTAGTTGAAAGGCAGAAGTGAGCAGAAGGTCAGGGACGTTTGGGCAGCCTCCAGGCTCCTGTTTTTTTTTTTTTTTTCTTGTTTTTTGTTGCACTGCACTCCCCAAGTCACAGACAATAAAACGACAATGTTCCATGATGAACTCATCACCTGTCACGTCTCTGTTCCCTTTTCAGATGTGGCTCCTGTTTTCTGCTTCATTGAACACTAGTAAATAATACATAGTCTCTGATGGTTGCCAGCATGTGAGAGCATCACATCTGAAGCGCTGTGGGCCGGATGGATGTGTGTGTGTGTGTGTGTGTGTATGTGTGTGTGCGTGTGGGTGTGGTGTGTGTGTGGGGGGGGGGATCATCCGCAAAGCCCTATGGGAACACTCCCTTAGGCATCTTCACCAGCCTGTTCACCGTGACACTGAGGTGCACTCTATTTTTGACACCCGCTCAAGTCTCACTAACTCTGGGGAATAAGCACAATCTACGTCTTTTTAAGGGGGTGTGGAAAGTCAGTATCCTCTTTGGAACAAATTAAAGCAGGGCGGTTATAGCTACAGCCAATTTGTAATATTTGCTGCTTGTTTCCATTATGTCAGATGGGGAATCACCATAAAACCTATGGGTCCTATTATGAGTTCTATTATGTGGTGATATCTAGGACAAAGCGTGTTTATGCATAATAGTCTTATATATCACTTAGGCATACATGTTTCAGTCCAAATACACAACCATAGCATATCTAAAAATATCTGCATTAACTCATCCAACTTATACATCATAGAACAGTTCTGTCTTTGAGCCAGGGATGTGAAAAGTTAGGGAGCCTGCTTGCCTGTGCTCGAAGTGTGAGATTGTTTGCTTCAGTCTGGGTTCTTGTGTGAAGGATTCACCCTGTGTGGACTTCATCTCTCCTTGTCCTTGCACTGAGACTCTGTTGGGCTTGGCAGGCATGTGAGCTCACTCCGAGTGGACCATGCATACGTTGATGATGCGCTGATGAAACAGCCTAAGGGGGAGCAAAACAAAACACAGAACAAAGAGAGAGGGGGAAAGAAAGAGAGAGAGAGAAAGGGAGAAAAGAAGCTGGGCCTAATGAACATGCCTGCCGTCGTTCATCAGTCAATACAGGAATAGAAATAATGAAGTCGCAAAGGGGTAGCAGAGATGTTTATGTGGACAATGTCTAACCTGAGCCTTCAGATCCAGCGGGAGGTCTTTGGCCCCCTCAGGGTCCTTAGCCTTTCTTTTTTTTATGCAGCAAACTGCATAATTGGGAGGATGTATCACTGCTGCTTCAACCCCTCCCCCCTCTTTTCTGCCACGGAAAAAAACAAGAGTCAGCGTGGAACAGGATGTTGTTTCTTTGGGGAGTTTTAGATAGACCCTGTTGCGAGGGATGCTCTCACATGATGCAATGTGACGAGCACTATTATCGATTGTAGCAGGAAAAAAATGGAGAATTGGTCCGGTAGGAGGCTTGGGGAAGGCCCTTGTGAGCAGCAGGGGTATGGTCTCAGAGTGCAGTGAGGCTCCTCGTAATCACACCTGGCACGTTCATCTGTTGCTGTGCGTCAGCACAATGGATGCAGTATTAAACATGTAATCTATTCAGATCACCTGAAATCCATACAGAGTGCTCACATTTTCTGAGGTGTTGTCATACAGCATTCAGATGAACATTTCCATTCCATAACTACAGGTTACTATGCATTACCGTTCATTTGGAGTTTAGAACTTTGGAGAACAGAACATAGAAATTCTTTTCCATGAAAGCATATATGAAATGAGTTTTTGAAAGAAAATAGCAAATGAGGTTAGCTGGATCATTTAGATTTTCAAGAGGTTTTTCTTCACCCTGCTTTCTTTACCACTGTTGTAACACTTGTTTTTTCTGCCATGTATAGCTGTTTCATTCCATAAAGCTCATTTGATAGAAGTAGAATATAGACCATCTTCTAGAATATAGTTAAATATTAATAGCAATACCACACATGTCATGGAGTAAAACTAAAGCATGTCAAAAAAGAGCCTAATCTTTTACTAATTCTATGAATATTTCAAGGCATCACATAGAGGTTTGATGAAAAAATGCACTTCAACTGTAGATAAAAATTTGAACAGACTTGCTGAATTTAAAATCATGTATTGGTGCTGACTGAAGGTTACCACCACAGGCTCGTCTTTTTCAGCCTTAAAGCATCTCTGCTCTTGAGACGCGTGATTACTTTTAGCTTGGTTTACATCAACACTGGGGATTATGTTCCAGGTAGTCGCTGGAGACGGGCAGCGCATTGTCTACAAGCTCAGCCCACTCAAACGTGCCCGTTATAGCCCAGCGCTTCGGTGTAATCAATAGAAGTCATTTCACAGGGCTTGCAAGCTGCTCACCCACCCATTTATCCAAACATCAAAATATTGCAGGCTGAAAATTGCAAATTGCAGCGTGGCACATACAAATGACAAGACTGGTGTTTGCCAGTTGTTTGTTGGCTTACAAAGCCAAAGCAATTATATATTTTATTTACTTTTGTTTAGAAGGATTCCTGAAGGTACTGTATTTCCATTGTATTTTTCTTGGTTTAACAGAACCCCTGTGAAGATATTACTGTTTGTGTTGTCTTTCCTCTGGACTCATCAACCACATCCATGCTTTTATTATTGTCGTAACATTTCTTGGATATACTAATATATTTCATGTACTAAATTGTGGGAGACAGTAAGCATACGAAACACAGTGCCTGGAATTCCAGTTTGTTGGGTTTTATCAACAATCTAGAGAGATAATGAATCAGCTTGGCTTGCTTCTCCGCCCTCCTAGTACGTCTGAGTAAACCAGGACAGATGGAAGAGAGAGAGGGTGTGAAACTAGCATTGTTTTGCTTAGAAGTCGCTGCAAACACCTAAAAGTGTATTTACACACGCACACACACACAATGATTTTCTCATTTCTTCCAGAGCCCACTTCTATTTGTTTGAAAAACAACAAAGTGTCCATTCTGTCTCCCCAAAGCTCTGCGAGAGCATGTCCATCTGACTCACTGCCCAGGCCATGTGTTGTTGTGATTATTTGCTCCCAAATCGCCTCTCACATCTCCTCTGTTGACTCTGAGTCATTACCTAATTGCGGTTACATTATTAGGAGAAGCTCATAGAGACGCTCTGACATTTTAACTCTTTAACTCTTAACTACGCATTTGAACTCCAGCTCTGTGCTTTGTGGAAGCATGCATTTGTAATCAGCACCCGTAATTCACTGTTCCTGTCAATCTCGATCAGTCCAACATAGTTACGCTGCGTTAAGGGATGTGCACGTAGCTTAACAGCATGTTGTCAGGAGCGACTGGGTCTGTTTGCAGTGTACATTTACATATTAACATTCATGGTCGGTGATCGAGGCGGAATTATATTAAATTGAAGCAAAATGCAGGAGGGATTTGAGCCGACCTAAAGGCTCCTCCTGTTTCTTCGGGGGCTTTCTGCTCTGACATGTTCATTAAATGTTGCCCTTCTCCCTTTTTTTCTTGCGTCCATTATGTCCCCAGAGATTTGTGGGCAACGTGGACGCAGACGGCGTGGTCCATCACAAGCTGCCCCACCCTATCAGGACCCGCTTTCTGCGCTTCGTTCCACTGGAGTGGAACTCCAGTGCGAGGGCGGGGCTCCGTGCAGAAGTCTACGGCTGCACCTACAGTGAGTGAATGCCTGTGTGTGTGTGTGTGTGTTTGTGTGTGTGTGTGTGTGTGTCTGTGCTGTGCTGTGCTGTGTGGGCAGGGAGAGGAGGCAAAAGCACTTTGCAGAAAGGTCAAGCCTGACGATGCAGGAGAGACTGTGTGCAAGACAGAATATGCCACGAATGGCAGCAGGTTTTATTCTCCAGGATGCAACTTTGCGCCTGTGGGGAAAAAAAAAGAAATGAAAAAAGAGAAAAGAAAAAAAAAGAAAAAAGACAAAAAGAAATAAAAAAAAAAAACAGATGCGGAAGTGCTGCCATTTGGGTGCCCTTGGGTTGCTTTTGCTAGTATATAATCAGACAGGATATAGTCCTCTCCAAATGGAAATCTAATAACAGTGTAATACTGCTATATTGAATCAGTACACCCAGCAATGTGTTAATGCATTGCAATACTGAGGCAAAGGGCAAAGTAAATTGTTTTCTTCGGCCTTTTAATTTCAAACTTCTTGTGGTAGGTTTGCGCCCTTAGAAAGTGTGACACTAATGATTTTTGCAGTGATACAGGCCAGGTGCTCCCTCTAATTATTTATGATTAAAGCAACTGCTGACCGTCTGCAATTCCTCTAATAGAGAGCAATGATGACACTATGGCTACTACAGGAGTCAGCCTTTTGTCAGGCTAATGCTAAATAAATAAAATGGTAAGTCGCTAATGACGCCTTTGCATGCCTACCAAAGCAAAGCTAAATGGATCAGGCCGAGACTGAGCACACTGTAAAAGACATTATAATTATCCCTTAGTGAGCACTTTCATAATGCCCAACAGTTCCACAGCATGATCCTGTATTAATGTTGGATGAATGTGTGCTCTTCTAATAAATGCTGCATGAGCGCCATGGCTTTCTCTCTCTCTCTCTCTCTCTCTCTCTCTCTCTTTATCCCTTTTTCTAGGGTGGGGAATTAAGAGTGAAATGCACACGGCTCCCTGATAGAGCAACGAATAAAAGAAACTATTATAAATCTGTCCCCTCTTGAAGATAATATCAAGAAAAGTGCCTAGATTTATCTTCTCTAAGATACAGAAATTTATGCTATCTGCGTAGTGTGGTATCCATAATGGTAGGGAGTACAGCTGTATCTGCCTTTTTGTTTCTGACCTGTGTGTGTGTGGTTTAAGTGAATCCAGGGTTAATTAGCCATTCATGAATGTTGTATTTAGGACTCAGACTAGATAGTTCAGTCAGGTAGACACAATTCACAATATACCCGTATGTTTTAACTCCAGTGTTGTCTTACAGATTTGAGTGCTTTCCAAAAGCTTCAAACTTGCAGAATTTCAGGAGGCTCAGACATTTTTTAATCCTACTGAATTATTTCCAAAGGATCCAGTGTTGCATAAAATGTGATTGAAAAGGAAAGTGGACTGGAATTGCCCCAAAATTACTTGAGCAACATTTCAGCATAAAATAGAGGACAGCTTGAAACCTTGATGGTTAGAAGTGAGGATTCTGTCATTAGACTGGATCTCTGTGTACTACTTTAAGAGCAGTCATCCTTGGGTTGTTCATTGATGATGTGCTGGTTTTTCTGTTTGTATTTAGGTCTGGTGTTTGTGTGTGTATGTGCGTTTGTTTGTTTGTGTGTGTGTGTGTACTTGTACTTGCGTGTGTGTTAGTGTCAGAGATGACAGGCCCTTAACACATTATATAAATATCCAAGAGCACTCTTGGCACAGCCATGCCTTTGATTTGCTGTAACTGTAAGCAGTGTTTGAACAACTTTCACAAACATGTCAGTTTCCTCCCTCTCCTCTCTGGCACGAGTTTCTGCAAATCCTCCTATCGCCAAGTATTTGCAATAGCAGGTGCATGTAGAAGATTGCATTATTCATGTAGACAGCCCTACCTTACACAGAAAGAATCCCATCAAAAAATATTACGTATTCAGGCTTTTTTTTTTTTTTTTTTTTTTAAATGTCTCTCAACAGTTCAGGTTCGGGTTAGCCTGAAAACTGAATGGAAAAACTTCCATGTTGGGTAAGCCAGTGGTACACAGTGAGTGATAAGAATGACCTCAGCACTACACAGTGAGGACTTTGCATAGAAACGTGCAGGGCAGACTCTTACTCACAGTTACATTGCAGTAATTGAGAGTGTGATGGGGGGATATTAGGAGAGCTGCTGCAGAGCTTACAGATTTGCATTGCATTGGTACGCACTTACAAGAGATTTGCGTCTCGGAGGCTAGAGACTGGCTGAGGGAAGGGTTCTGTCGGTTTAGGGAAGTGAACATCTTGCCATTGCCCTCCACAGAGTCCTACGTGGCAGACTTTGATGGCAGAAGCTCCCTGCTCTACCGGTTCAGCCAGAAGTCCATGAGCACGGCCAAAGACGTCATCTCGCTGCGCTTCAAGAGCCGTCAGGCAGAAGGGGTGCTGTTTCACGGCGAGGGCCAGCGGGGCGACTACATCACCCTGGAGCTGCACCGCGGGAAACTGGCCTTGCACCTCAACCTGGGTGAGACAGCGAGAGGACTGGGCTCATGTAAACCATATCTCCGCTGCTGGAGACCAGCCCTGGAAGTCAGTCATGTCAAGGTCAAGGGAGGGGGAGCCATAGCTGAAGTCCTGTTAAGTGCACTAGTCAGCTGTGAATTTTTAAAATGTCTTTCCCTGGATATGTACAGGCTGTGTGTAAATCCACTATTCATCCACTATATATGAAGACTTCAGATGCAAAACCATTTAAGTCCATTTGCGATGAATTTACAGAAATATATTTCCATAGTTTTGATCAACTTTTTTCAGTCAAACTCTAATTGGATTGGTTTAACTTGATTTGTTTTTACTTGATATTAACATTTAAATTGCAGTTTGGTAGCGATTACTTGGAAATTATTATAAAAAATAACTTGACTCTGAAGATGGACTTAGACATGCACATACACTGATGTAAATGCAGTTATTCTATGGCATACCCATGTTTGCTGCTTACACGGTGCCATGAGGATAAAAAATAATCCTTTTTATACGCTGCATTGAACAGTGTTTAATTATTCTCAGTTGCTCACTTTACTGTAATCAGGTGTGAAGGTGGTGAATGGCAAAGCATTGCTATTAGCCATGTTATACCATGTGAATTTATCCCTCTGAATTACTGACATACACTGAAAGTTATGGATGCGATAGGAGTCATACCTAGGACAAGTAACTGTTAAAACTTCAAGACTACCTGTATATATTTACATTTATTATCATTCCAGCTGGATCCATTTGAAAGGCTTCTATTTATGTACTGTTTTGTGCTTTGTGCTTTTCAGTTTATGGGGCTCCACACAGTGGCTTCAAAAGCTTATTTTCCTGTCATGGCAAATTAATGACCTCGCCAGCTGACGATGCAAAAACATGCGTTTGAGGAATCACACCCTGACCCGCACTGTTAACTGTACTTGCACTGTTGTTATGACGGCACAAAGTAATGCACAGTGTAAATTCAGCGTGTAATATTTCATTGCATGCCTGCAGACACTGACCTGCGAAATGAACCTATTCCCATGGCAGGCTCTTCACAGATGACTCCATTCACAGCTACTCTTCAACCTTCACCCTACAGAAATTTAGTTAAACTCTACTATCATTTTTTTCCCTAATGAACAGAATTATCATACTTGATAATATAGTGTAGAGTACAGATGTTATGTTATTAGTATTGTTGAGTAAGCATACTATTGTGCTATATAGCACCAGTAATAGTAAAAGGATAATATTTTATGTAAAAAAAAAAAAAAATTGTATTCATAGCACCTGTGCAGTAACTGCGCCATAGCTTTTTTTTTTTTTTTTTTAATTTATTTATTTAATTAATTTAATTTAAAAAAAGGAAAGAAATGCATTGTCATTCATGACCCAAGCCAGTTTATTTAGTTCTTACCTGAAGACATGTTCCAAAATGATTGTAAACGCCTGAGTTATTGGTTAAGAAATCAGGTATACCGTAGTGGTGCTTTACGATTATTGTGAAAGACTCTATTTCCTCTTCGTATAATTATCTATGTTAACTTCTGGTCCTCTGCTTTGTGTGGCCCCTCTAGATGACACCAGAGTCAGGACGAGTGGCGCTCGCGAGGCGGTCACTCTGGGCAGTCTGCTGGACGACCAGCACTGGCACTCGGTGCTCATAGAGCGCTTCAACAGGCAGGTGAACTTTACACTGGACCGCCACACGCAGCACTTCCGCACCAGAGGGGATGGGGACACCCTGGAGGTGGATTACGAGGTAAATGTCATCACCTCCCCAACTTGTCAATATGTTTTTTTTGTTTTTTTTATTCGGTAACCTTTTATATCTGATTTTAGCTATTAAATTACTGTACTTCCCAACTAAAGATCTATGTTTTATTTAGAAAATCTAATCCAGAAATAAAAATAGTTTTCATTTTTATGTCTGAATGGAGTTAATATGAGGACATTGACTGTGGTTTTACCCTTTTAAAGCTCAGCTTTGGAGGAATTCCACTCCCTGGAAAGCCTGGAACATTCCTGCGGAGAAACTTCCATGGATGTATAGAGAACCTGTACTATAATGGAGTTAACATAATCGATCTGGCCAAGAGACGCAAGCCACAGATTTCCAGTGTGGTGAGGACTCTCTTCATTCCTTTGCTTGTATGTTTTTTTTTTTTTGTGTGTGTGTGTGTGTGTGTGTGTGTAGTGTAAGTGCGTGTGGAATGTTTTAACACACACACATATGCATGATAGAGATGCTCTTACTCACTCACCCACATGCTGGTCAGGGGCCAAAGCATTAACTTTCCACTGTCCAAATCTCTGCCATAAAAAAAGCAAAAACAGCTAGTGCCGTTCACGTATTTCACATTGCTGTGAATATTTATTCATCTGTGTTTTTAATAAGGAACGCTGCCTCCCAGTCAAGGTCAGCGTGAAGATACATTACAGTGGCTAGACCTCCCCGAGATGTCAATGGCATGTGTTATTCCAAATGAGGCCTCCTCATTGATGCGAGCCCGGGTGAACATCGGAGTTCAATGCACTGGCAGCCTGGAGCACCAGAAGCTCAATTGTAATGAACTGCGCTATCCAAACCGACTCTGAGGTGACCTGACGCCAGCCGCCAGTACTATAATAGCATCCTGGGCCGTGCTGGTCTGGCGCCCGGAGTGCAGTGTTAAACTGATAAATTGGTTTGCACCAAAGAGGTGGTCCCAAGGAGATCAACAGTTTTTTTTTTATCATTTCTCTTTTTTTTTTTTTCTTTTAAGCGCTTCGAGTCACAATTACTCTTAATGGTGTTGACTGTCACTGAGAAGGATTTCTTGTGTATAAAAGGTAAGCTAATCTATGGCCTTCGTGGATGCACAAATTATTCACATATCCTCCTAGCATAATTGCGACACTGATGTAAGACTGCAAGTGCTCTGTGAGCTTATTTATTTTAGATCAAGGTTCAACGGACAGATTTATGGGTGCCCTGGGTATATTAGCTGTTATGAATTGTTTTCAGGGTTTTCCGTGTCTCTCACAACACCCTCCAACAGAAAAGTTTGCTGGCCTGATTATGGTAGTAATTACTCTAGCATAGTTCACAGGAAATCAGTAACTATTGAACCAGATTCCAGACAGATTTCAGACAAACCTGAGCCAGATTCAAGACTGAGTGCCTGAAATTCTAGCCAATCAAAAACAGAGGAGAGCAAAGAAACATAATGTCTGGCAAGTTCATCCACAGCAGCACCTCAAATTGCAGTGAATATGTTAGTTCTGCTAACTCAGAATGTTCAGAGAGATCGTTAAAAGGCTGAATTGGAAGGTTTGAATTTGGAAGTGCACTTTGTTTGGTTTGTTCTATCAGATGTTTGCTGTATTGGAGCCATAGAAGCTGTGGTTCTCAGGGATGGAGACTGAATGGGAGTACTGATGTAATTTTATCATGCTTAGACAAGGCAGCAATCTTGTGAGGTTTGAGACACATCTTATACTTTAACTTTGACTTTGCATCCGCTGTGATGAAGCAACCTTCTGTTAGTTTACCCTGAGTGTAGGCAGCTGTAATAACTGTGCTAAGGGCTGATTCTGAAGAACATCCGAGTGTGCGCATGAATACTGTCAATAAAACACACTAATACCACTTTATGCCGACTCCGGGAAGAACATTGGCAGAGTGTGGGTGTAAAAGGAGTCATCGCAGGTTAAATCAGCCATCAGTCACACAGAAAGCTCTGTTTGTCTTGTGTCTGGCAGCCAAAGCCACAAAGGCAACTGCTTCTTGCTGAAGGTGTCAGTCTGTCTGCACCGTGGCTCATTTGGTGCCTCTGCTGCCTGCAGATGCAAAGCCAGTTAAGTCAATTTGTAATGAATTTACAAAAATATTAAATTAAAAAAATAAAACCACCCCCAATCGGGGTCTTATTTTCATCTTTACAGTATTTTTACATGATCATAACATGCAAATTGCAGTTTGATAGAAATTACTTGGAAATTATTATAAAAACAACATAATTGTGGACATGTCTGAAAGTGGACAGCTGGTTTTGCATCTGAACACTTTATACACTTTTGATGTATGAGTAAGCTATTGAAGGTTAGTGATTAGCTGTTCTAAATGGTGATGAACATGTGTCCACCCATTATAAAAAAATTATAGGCCAGACCAAGGGTGTTGGCCTGTAAAGAAGCACAAGTTGAACCCAAGGCTAATTAACTAGCACTTCTTTCAATGGTTAGTCCATCCAAAGGTTGTCAAATAAGAAGCATTGTTATGTTCACACATTCTCCAAAAGAGTCCAGGCCCCATTCTACATAATATTAGCATCCCATTCTTTGAGCCTTTAGTAATGTCCTTGCACTGTTACAGCACTCACAACATTTTACCCTATCGACCCATGCTGTTACAGAGAGGTCCTATTAAGGGGACTCTCACTAGATTCCATAATTGCATGTCACTGTCTTCAGTGGAAGGCAAAATAAGTAGTTTACTCTTCATTATGTGTGTGCTCCTCTAGTGGGTTTTAGTTAGGGAGTGAGTCTGCTGAGGGTTGGTCTCACTGATCCTGTGTCAGTACAACCTCATGGCCAGGGGAATGAATAAGGGGGGTTGACCCCACACTGAAGTGACCTTTTCCACTGAGCAGAGCTCTGGTGCACAGGGGCTGCTGCACCCCACAACCCCCCGACCCCCCAACCCCACTACCCCTCCTGCTCTGCTCCTGCTCGTCTCAGCGGAGCAGTGCGTCTGACATTTTCTACCAGCTCCCCATGAATCTCAATGGTGATTCAGTCCTCTCCCACTCACTCACTCACTTCCCTCTTTCTCTCTCTCTCTCCCCCAATCATACTCTCACTCTCTCTCTGTTACCCTCTTGCTCTCGCTCTCTCTCATTGTCTCATTAGTATGTATGGCATGTCTCTTTCTTCCCCTCCCTCACACATCTCCCTCAAAGGCTCTCACATACACTAACACTTGTAACCTCTCCATCTTCAAATATGAAATGTGGAAAAAAAATCCCCTCACATTTTTTGACTTACAGTCTCACAGGCTGTCTTTTTACTTCTCTCTAATTCTCTCACCATCACACTCACACACACACACACACACACACACACACGCACACACACGCACACGCTCACACACACACACACACAGACATGCACATACACACTGACTCTCCCTCCCTTTCTCTCTCTCTCTCTCTCTCTCTCTCTCTCTCCATCTGTGTTCATAAATAAATGCATCTGTTTTTGTCTCTGATGAGTCTCTAAAAAAAAAACTCAACCTTGCATCCCTGAAACTCTCTCTCTCTCTCTCTCTCTCTCTCTCTGTCTCTCTCTCGCTGACTCCACAGCTGGGAAACAATTGATTGTGGGCAGAGTGTCTGACTGTATGATCCCCCTCCCCACTCCTCCCCTCTCTGCCCCCCCAGGGCAACGTGACCTTCTCCTGCTCAGGGCCCCAGCTGGTGGCCGCCACCTTCCTGAGCTCCAGCAGCAGCTTCCTGTCCCTGCCTGCGCCGCCACTCCCGCCCACGCCCGAGGGACTGTCGGTGCGTCTGCAGTTCCGCACGTGGAACGCCGATGGCCTGCTGCTGTCGGCTCGACTGACCCCGGAACCCCAGCGCCTGGTGCTGCAGATCAGCAGTGGTCGGCTGCACCTAACACACCGCACCAGCGCACTCAAGACCTCCGAGGTGTCTGCCGGTAAGACGGGCAGCAACGAAGAACCCTGCAAAGCTCCTCTGAGCTGCAGTGTTTGGTGTTAAAGGGTTCCTTAACATCAACCGGCTCTGGAGTCTAATCAGGTTCTTCAGTCACCAGGTTCTTTAAAATCACCAAGTTCCTCAGTGTCACCATGTTTATTAATATCCCCAGGTCTTGACTACAGTCCCACTGAATGGTCATGACTCATGGTGGTGACATATTATGTGGTGTCTATGAATGAAAATATTGTGTGAGATCTAGAATAAGAGGTTTTGTGGTGTTTGTGCGGGTGAGTGCAGTGTGACCAAAGCCATCGCTTTAGAGAGGGCAAACACAGTGTCATCTCCCCCTCGCCCCGTCTCTGTTTACCTATGCGCTGGTGGGTACGGGGGAAAACAAATACTCATTTGTTTAGCGTCCCTGTTATCTCTGTGGCCATAAAGCAAGCAGTGGATTAGTTTTTTTTGCCTGCCTGCCTGTCTGCTAATCTGCTAGCAGGGTGGAATACACGCACAGTGGGAGCCTACCTTCACAGGCTTAGTCCGACATCTGTGCGTCCTGACCCAGTGTCTGGACCTGATTTGTAATGTGGGACAACATGGATGGGTGGGAGGGAAAGACAAAAGAAGGCTACTCTCCATCTGTTGGTCTTTGCCAGCACACTCTCTGTGTCTGTCTGTGTGTTTGTGTTTTAAATTAATTAATTTATTTATTTATTCATTTATTTTCCCCTCTCCACTTGATGCAGGGCTTTTATAGTGTGCATCAAAAGCAGATCACAGACCAGCGAGTGAAATGGAGATGATTTAATTACAGTGGGTCACGAGTGTCACCATCCCTCCTCCACTCCTCCAACACCGTGCCTGCCTCTGGTCTGTGGCCTGAGGCGGCCGGCAGATGGCCCTCACAGAAGGGACTGCAGACACACAGCAGCAGCCCATGCCCTGGGCGCCCTTCACTCCTAGGGCCAGGATTAATTAAATCAAGCCTGATAGATGATTTTTTGGGGGCACTTTCACACCCACAAAATCCATTTGGGTGAAGTGTTAATCATTTTGGGAGAGACAGAGAACGAGTGGGGGTATTTTGATCTATTTTTGTGCTAACTTTTTCAAGATGTGGAAACTTCTGAACTTTTCTTAAATGACAGCAACGCTGTTGTTCCACTAGGAAAAAGAGATTTTTTATAGCAGTTTTAATGCACAATTAGTTCACAGGTAATTCTCTTTGATTTATTAGAGCCCTCGCATATTCTTCATCAGCATCCCCTCGCCAAAAAAAGAAAACCTCTCGATACATTTCCCATCCTATCTTTTGCCCCTAGAGAACCCTTGCTGAATATTTTCTTTCAACACATCCAGGCATTAATTAGCCTCAGGTGATCGTTTATGTTCTAATTGAGTCTAGAGCTTAGTTGAACCAAAGAGGGTTAATCTGACATCTGCTGGGAGGTATGGGAAAAGTGGAAGAAAAATGGGTTTGGGGAGGATTGTGAGGGATGTGTTTTCTTTGTCTGTGTGTGTGTGTGTGTGTGTGTGTGTGTGTGTGTGTGTGTGTGTGTGTGTGTGTGTGTGTGCGTGTGTGTGTATCACTGTCTAGAATCTAGAATTGTGCTCACTGGAGCGCCATCTTGGCTGTGGTTATGTGTGCGTAGGTCAGAGGGTGAATGATGGGCTGTGGCACTCTGTGAGCCTCAGCACACGAGGGATGCAGATCACCATGACGCTGGACAACGAGCCCTCCTCCACCATCCAGCTCCAGGACCAATTAGAGTCAGGAGACGGCTTCCTCTTTGGAGGTGAGTCTGGGTCAGGAGTGTAAAGGTGTCTATTTGACCTTTGACATTTCTTATGGTGGCTGTGTCAGACCTGTGGAAGCATTACCCACTTAACAGTAAGGTCCTCTGATTCCCACTTCTTGCGAACCCCTAGCCCTTTGGAAAAAAAGTGTTTGCCAAAGGGGTCAACTTTTTCTAGCAGAATGCAGGGATTCAACTTAACATGACAAAATGTATGGTCTTTGGTCAGAAAAAGTACAAATTAATGGTGGAACTGGCCTTTACATTGCTCAGAAACATACATTCCTACAAGCCTTTTAAAAGCCTCATGCTTGTAAGCTCTGGGGAAGAGAAAGCTTAATGAGCCTAAACCACTACCTTTGCAATGACATTATTACTTAGCCGTGAATAAAATTTGAGTTTAAGTTTATGGTGTATCTGCTTGATAGTTTACAGAAATAAGCGTCAGATAAATTTTACAGAGTAATATTTCCTGTGCGGCACAATTTTATGTAAATGTATTCAGAGATATAATTCACAAAGGCTCTTATGATGCTTATGCAGTTTTCAGTATCCACAAAGTACCTGAATATTTCCTTGATGTCTCTCCCTCACACACATTATACATATATGTAGAGACACATGCTCTCTCTCTCTCTCTCTCTCTCTCTCTCTCACACACACACACACACTCACACACACACAAACACACACAGACACTGCACACACAGTTAGAAAGTAATGCTTATACACTCAGACTATTGCCTTTAAATCTGTATTAGTGAACATTATGCCTAAATGGACTTTAAAAGAAGACGATTAAAACTTCATAAGTCTCTTTTCCAAGAATCCCTTCCATAGCAGCTGTGGCAGCCCATCAAAAGTCCCATCTGTGGTTCATCAGTATATCACTGCCTGCGAACAAGACACATGAGGCACATTCACAGTCCAAAACTGGCAACTTCAATGTATTTGACAGTGCAGATGACAGAGGCAAACTGACAGTCAAGATATGGATTATTAAACTGCTGTAGCTGACATGAACATGCCATGGCCATTTAGTTTAAATAGACATGCTTTATAATACTGTGGTATACAGCTCAGTGTAAATTATAACTACCACAATAGTATGGTGTGGTATAGTATAGTATAGTATAGTATAGTATAGTATAGTATAGTATAGTATTTTTTGTAGTATTATGTAGCATTTGTTGACTTCATGTTTTGAATTCTAAGTCATAGAGTGTATGAAGTCATAGAGTTTACTATTGATCATGAGTGAAAAGGCTTCACCCAGTGTGTAAGGTCGTGTGTTGGTGCTTTCAGGTTGTCCTCAGAAGGATGGAGACTGCACCAACCCCACGATGGCTTTTCAAGGGTGCATGCGCCTCATCCTCATCAATAACCAACCAGTTGACCTCATTATGGTGCAGAGAGGCAGACTGGGATCTTATCACCAGCTCCAGTTTGACATCTGTGGTATCCGTGACAGGTATGTTAGTGAGTCAGACAGGATGAAGACTGTGACTTTGACTGAATTAGCGCAAAAAAACAATGAAACGCTGTCAGATTGGAATAACATAGTGTTCATTCTTTTCCACAACAGAAAACAAAATATGCCTTACTGCTGAGAATGTTATATTTTGGTGTTAAAGGTGGATGTTGTTGTCCACTCACAATGACGTGACCCTACCCCTGCATCGACTCCATGTTTGTTCACAAGTCTTGGCATATTGAGCTAACGAGAAGGACGGTTCCGATAAAAGAGCCTAATTAGAGAACGCTGACATCTATCCATAGGACAGCTTAGCTTAGCTTAAAACCGCACTAACAAGCATCTATATACACCACCTCCTGTGCTCTCATTACTAGTGACAGGGATCATAAGACTGATGGGCTTGATTACCGGATGGAGGCCCACTGTGACTTCCACTCCATTTCCAGAGGGCACTGACATCCGATGCAGGACAGAACAAACAAGCAAGCGTACACGTGTGTGTGTGCGTGTGCGTGTGTGTGTGTACTTGTTTGTGTGTCTGTGTTTGTGTGTGTGAGTGTGTGTGTGCGTGCGTATGTGTGTGTGTGTGTGTCTTTTGTGCATAGCCCTTCATTAGCACTCGAACAGAGTTAGGTAGGTAATCAGACAGAGTCAAGGCTAAGGTCAGACCATTAAGAACAGGAGGCTTGGCAGAGGAATCCAAAAGCAGTTCTGAAAAAATGCTGAATCGATGTCGCACATTGTGCCTGTTTTTTTGGTGCCTGGATACAAAGCCAAAAAGCAAAAAAGAAATACTTCCTGGCCACTTGAGCTAATGATCTTTGGTGACACACTCACTCAACAGCTTTGCAATGCTTTAAAAAAACAACTGGTAAAATAATTGCTTTTTTTGTGCGAAAAGATAATAATAGCAAGACGTAATTAAGTCACAACAGTTGCCTTCTAATTCAGTGGCTCTCAACTGCATGCTTTTATGCTGTGACTTAAGATTCATCCTTCACAATTGTTCTGGTTAAAATGATTTTTAAGTATTCTATGTTGACATTGGGATGGAAATGAAATGTAAAGCTTAATCAGTTTTTCCAGCCGAGGTTAAGCCTTGCCTATTTAGGCCTGACCACTGATGATTTCTTGACATCAGCTGCGAAACGCCCATCATCCCCATGCCACAGGATTACCATAATTTCCTTTGCCAGTTCTCTGATCTCATTTCTTCATTTCTGAGTCAAACTCAGGCTTTTTTTTTTGTCTTCATCCTCCGTCTTCGTCCTCCTCTTCCTTCCTCCCTTTCCCTCCCTCCAACCCTCCATCACCTCAGAGCAGCTTCCCCGCTGGCGTGCTTGGAAGGGGATGATGGCAGTGGTGGTGTGCGTGTGGTGGTGTTGCGGGGGAGGTGGGTGGGGGTGTTATTAATAGTGAACTTGTGTGAACATGACAGGACCCTATCACCACCACTCTTACATCATTCATGACCAGCTGTCATCGGCCGGGGTCCTGCCTCGCTTGCCCGCTCCGCGGCGTGCCACCGCCACTGTCACTGCCATGCTGCGCGACACTGTGCTGTGGCAGCTTTAGCTCACCAGCTGGAGTGGCAGCCAGAGGGACTGGCAGGGTGGCGGCAGAAGCCACTTGGTGGCTACGCTCTCGCATAAACCCCCCTCCCTCCTCCTCATCCCCTCCGTAACTCCATCCACCCAGCTCCCCCCCTGTGGCAGGGGCACAGGCCTGGCCCCTTGCTGCCACATCTGCTGAGGGGCTGTGGGTTGGCAGTGGTGGAGCCAGGCCAGGAGGAGCTCAGCTCCCTCTGTGAGGCTCATCTCAGCTCCTCCCGTCGGCCACACAGCCATCTGACAGCCCGGCAGCATCTCGAAATGGCCGGGTTGTGACTGCTGATGCTGCTGCTGCTGCAGTTGTTGTTGTTGTTGTTGTTGGTGCCTGTTCTGGCTTTTCCCTGGACATAATGCTCTGCCTCAAAGCATCCACACAGGGAAGCGAAATCAAATCCCTTTAGTGTCACGTTAATCAAAATGCATGATGCCTTTTAAGAATAGAACAGGGCTGCTGCAAAACAAACTTGTGCAAAATCTCCATAAGGCCCCAGCAGTAACCCATTTGCCTAGCTAGACCTGTCACTAGCCCTTTGATATTGACATAAATATGATTATTTCATTGTTTCAGTCATTTCATTGATTTGACACCAATCACCAATCAATTGATATGTGCATTGCTCCATTGCTGTTTAAGTATACATATAGTTAACTGCGATGCTACACATCAGCGTGTCAGTCACAGACGACACTCGGTAACCTCTAAAACTTCATTACCCAGTTTACAGCCAGAGAGCCACTTGTGCAGGTTAGACAGTGTAATTTTATGGCCCACCAAAGCCAGCGTCTGAGAGCGTGAACTCGAAATAGCGCAGTGATAATTAAACCATCACTCGACACATTAGCCATGCCGCAGCCAGTCAGACCCACCCCCACACACCCACCCCCACCACACACACAGTGGTTTAATGGGAGCCGAAATAGCTGTGTTGTGCATACAGCCCTTCATAAAGCGTCTCTCCCGGGAAAGAGAGACAGAGAGAAAGAGGAGAGAGAGAGAGCACATAGGAACAAAGGCTCCTGAAATAATATACGTGTCCCTAAAAGGCTTGTAATTGCGAAATTTAAGGAGCTGTGATGAAGGCGCTATTAATCAAATTGTCTCCATACAGC
This sequence comes from Tenualosa ilisha, assembly GCA_015244755.2. NCBI lineage: Eukaryota > Metazoa > Chordata > Actinopteri > Clupeiformes > Clupeidae > Tenualosa > Tenualosa ilisha. Next base: position 744,766 of record PYXC01000047.1, on the reverse strand, counting down.
CTTCTCTCTGGAGAGGTTTAAAGTGCAGGTTGTTTTATAGCAAATTTATCCCTGCTGTTTGTTTGGGGGGAGGAGAATTTATTTGTTTGTTGTTGGTGGTGGAGGAGACTGTGAGGCTTTAGTCCAGCCGTGTTAGAAATCGAACCTGTCCTGCTGTTGACTGATAGCTGGATGGTCGCTTGTCTGAATTCATGAAGAGTAAGAAAACATGTTGCAGTGCCTCTGCTTGAATATGACTTGTTGACGCAAGGGGATTATGCAACATCAAAGCCGCCTGCCACAGCCTCTGTGGCTATTTGAACTATGGCTAGCCAGGGCATGTCTTTGTCTTATGTAAGACTTTGTAAGAAGAATCATGGCTCCAAATCCTGATTGCTGACCACCAGTGGTAAGCTGTCTAAGACACAACCATCAGAGATCTAATGGCTTAGTGTTGTTATTTATTTTTTTTTTTTGCAATCTCCTGCTAATTACTCAAAAATATGATTAAAATATAGTGGTGGTTTGGGGATTTTTGTGCTTCTACTTCATCTATCCACAGATGTTAAATGCCTCTCTTTGAAACTTAAGTGTCATGAGTAATCCAGAATGCCTGTCTGACTTCTAAGGAGAGATTTGTGGAGAAAAACGTTTGCCTCAGAAAAAAAAATAGTGCTGTCACAGGAATTTCAACAAATGTCAGTTTGAGTCGACACTCTGCAACTTTCTTGACATTACAAGGGAGTCATTTTGAACCTTTATATGCAGATTTTATTCACATTTCAATTTAAAAGTTTCCATACTGTCAGCAAATGTTTGAAGTTGCTTTTCTGGCCTTAACTGTAAAGGTAAAGCTGAATGTTTGTGCATGGTGTGTCAGACTGACTGTTTGCACCACTGGGTGCTGTGGATGTAAAAGAAGATAAGTTTGACCTGCCTCTCAAGGGACCCCAATTCCGCTGTATTTATAGTCAGCAATTTGCCCTCCTCCTCCCTGTTCTATTCTATTTCATTTAACATTCATGCATTTTTTGCCCCATAGTTATCTTCAGAAGTGCTTCCAAGTTCTCTACAATCAAAGAAGACACTAGACTTACCCTAAAATGACACCCTGAAATGTCAGAGTAAATATGGAACATCTGCGAATGGTTTAATGGTCTTTAAAAGACATGCAAAAACCTGAAATGAGTGAACTTTAATCTAGTCAAGTCACATTATACCGTATTAGTGATAATGTGATTCAGCAACATTAATAAATTCTTATTTCATCTTATCAAGGTGGGATGTAGTCCATGAAATGCTTGAAAGTTGGTAAAAAAAATACCCTGAATATATGATATATGGTATATAATATTAAAGCCAATGACCATACGTCCATGCATACATTATACACTAAACCTTTTCTGCCCAGGACTGGATCTCTGTTAGTATCTCACTGATCTGTCCTGGCCATTTCTCCACACACACACAGGTGTCTCCCCAACTTCTGTGAGCACGGAGGCCGATGCTCCCAGTCCTGGAGTGCCTTCCAGTGCGACTGCACAGGTACAGGCTACAGCGGAGCCACCTGCCATAAGTGTGAGTGTCTCGTCCTTTGCCCAGTCACACCGGCACACAGTTTGCCAATTAGAGGCCCAGTCTTACTGAGACATTAATGCCACCAGGAAGGGTGTTAAAGTTGATGGGCTAAAGTAAGAAAAAACACATGGAGTTGATTTATGGTGGTATTTATCTGACGTAAATGGGCAGGAATGTTTAAGTTCGTAAAGCGCTCAATGTGGTTATGGTTATTTTATAAGTTCATTGTGATCTAGCACTCATTTTGCAGCAGCTCTCTGAAGTCAAATTGCCCTTTACATGTTTTTTAATCTTTTTTTATCTTTTTTTTTTCTTTTTTTTAAATCCGGTTAATGAAATATCCACTTACATTTAGGCTTTTTCAGCTAGTCCAACATCCGTGCATGCATTTTAAACACTGAAACACCAGAATATCAGCGCTAATTGACTTTAGCATTGCCATTAGCGTTTGTCAGAACTTAATTACCAGGCAACTAATATGGTAGCCCATATGTCTGTCTACCCTTGTGGATCAGGCAGTCATAGCCTTCCTCTAAGGTGCTGGGATTATGTTCAAGGCTAATTTTAGTGTGTCTGCTTGCAAATTTTCCCCCATTCTTTCTCTCAGCTATCTACGAAGCATCGTGTGAAGCATACAGACTAATAGGCAGCTCCTCCGGCTACTTCTCTATCGATCCAGATGGGAGTGGACCTCTGGGACCCATGCAGGTGTACTGTAATATGACAGGTAAGAGATCTGTTAAATCAGTAAGCAAAATATTCTAACAGTCATTTGGCTTTCATGTGCTTGGCTTTTAGTCTTTTACTCTTTTTTGTTAGCACATTGGGAACAGAGGATTAAGAAGAACATAATCATAATCCATAAATTTGCAATCTATGATAATCCTGTGTCCATAATCTATCACATTGAGAGGCTTTATTGTAGCATAAAAGACTGTTGAACCCAAATTCATATCAAAGCTTAGGGGCCAGTAGAATGCCATGCCATTGAAATATATTCATGGCATCACTAATATTTCTCCATTGCTGTTTTTTTTACTATTATTATTATTTTAAGATAACTAGTAAATGATTGACAAGGTCTCATTTGCTCTTAGTAAACAGTGAAAGAGATATCAACACATTTATATGCCTGAGATCAGAAAAGTGCAACTACATATATAGTTTGAAACTAAAGGCATGCTTTGAGTTTGTGCGAGCTAAGGAATGTTTTTAGTGATTTAGTGAAAACTATTTGTTAGTCTCAAAGGCAAAAGTTTGATGTTCTGAACAAATGTTTGATGTTTAGAACAAACTTCAGAAAGACATTCTTAGATTTTCAAGACTGAATGTTCTTTGCAGATCCTTGAGACTTATTCAAAAGCACAGTATTATTCAGATGTTTTTCAGAACATAACCTCAATTTCATTGGAGACCAGACACAGTATTTAGCTCCTATTTTACTGGCTCTTTTCCACTAGATTACACTAAAGTATTCAACAGACCATAACCAAACATAGTATTGTAAGCCCTTACAGTGAGGACCCTGAAGCATCTTTGAATGGTTGACCTTTGGAATGAGGACAAGAATAGTAACACACATAGAAACAGAATGTTGCCATTGACATCCACGATCTTAAGATGATTGCTTCATATCAAACATGGAACAAAGTACCCATATCACAGTAGGCAACTGTGAACATGAAAGGAGTACATTCATCTGTTACGTGTCCCTGGGTATCCTGTTCCTGCTGCATGAATTATTTAAATCTCTTAGAGAAGGACGTAAAGTAAGAGGGCACAAGAAGGGTAGGATAAGGTAAGGTTCAGGATTAGCAAGAGCTTTGATGCTAATAAGCTAATAAAAGCACTTTATAATTACATTGAACTACTTTGTAATTACTTTGTAATTACATTGAACTACTCCACCAAAATGTTTAATGCTAATAAGCTAATGAAAGGGCTTTGTAATTACATTGAACTACTCCCCTTAAGAGCAGCACACTAGCTAGTCCCAGCTGCTAAATAGCTGAGCGTATTCACACCTGCAGTCTGAACAGAGAGTGCTTACCAAGCCATTTAAATACAGTGCAAGTCTCAATGGAACGTGCTGTGAGAAGTAAGATGAAGAGTGGGACTGTGCCACTGTGTAGTGTTGTTTTTACATGCAGGTTTCAGCCAGAAGTCTGCCCAGTACGCAGATTGTTTTTGAATCTCTGTGTGATACACACCTTTACTCCTGCCAATGCAACAGCAAAGTGTTTGTCAGCAGCTGAGCGAGTGCTTTAATTTCAAAGTGACACAAGTACCACAAAGTTAATCTCTGCTTTTTGTAAGCTGCTAATGTGACATATTGTTATACAAGGTTATAGCAGCAAGTTGTGCTGTACAGCAGACACAGTATTTTGCAATGCTTTACTATGGTTCCCATTCATCTTTGTGACAAAGCATTTTGCAAAGTTCATCTTAAACTTGAAGCAGGACAGTGCCATGTGACCTCTTTGGCTCAACTGAGGAAGTGTTTGTGTTTTATGTTGATATTTTTTATTTATTTGTTAATGTGTTTATGTCTTCCAGAGCAAACAGTGTGGACAGTGGTTCTGCACAACACCACCAATGCTGTCAAGGTTCAGGGCTCCAGCCTTGAGAGGCCGCATGTGATGCAGTTTAACTACAGTGCCTCACCTGACCAGCTGCATGTGTTGGTGGCTGGCTCAGACCAGTGTCAACAGGAAGTGGTGTACCAGTGCAGGAAGTCCCGCCTTTTCAACCATTGGGGTAAGTCCTGTCAACAGCATTTAGTGTTGTTGTCGCAAAATGAGGAAGAAATGTGATAATGTCACCTCTCATTGACTGGATAGGATACCATTGAGACTTTGAATACATACAGTGTGCAAGCTTAGTTCACTAGTGCCGGGTCCTTCAAAACAAAGTTTGTGTGCCGTCACCTAGGGAGTTGAGGAAGTCACACCAATCATTAGACTTCCTCTATTGTCTCTTCTCCTGTTCCGCCGTGGGATGGTCACGCACAGGCTCCTAATTTATGAAAAATTGATGAAGCTCAATCCCTCTGAGGCAAGCGAATGTGCCACAGCAAACAATAAAGAAGTTTATTATTCCCAAACCTTCAGGTCATTATGAATGGGATTTTTTTTTTCCGGCAGAGCTGTGGATCTGAAAAGAAACATAATTGGTTTTATTGTTTACTGATATCTACATTGAAAAACCTTTCTTGTGAAATTCAATAAGCTGTTAACAATATATCTTTTCTGTTTGGGTAAAGTAATGATCATGTCTTATTTTGGGTAAAGTACAAAGCCTAAAAGTAAAGACAATGCATCTTCTAGCAACCTCTCCCTATCTTTTGCACTGTACAACTTGTGCACGAGATGATTCCCCATTCACAGGTATCAGTTGAAACTGACAAGTGTGAAACAAGGGTAATATAATAAAAAACAAAGAAAAACAACAAAATATTGTTGAAGCACCTTGTGAATGCCTCGAGGGTGTTGCACATTTGCAAACTGGAACTTGCTCAACAAATGTACCCAGCCCTCCTTCTTCATTTTCCTCTGGCTGAAATCCCAGAATCTCAAAGTCATATTTTCTTGTCAGAACTTTCTCTGACATTAATGGAGAATGAATTCTTGATTTATTTGGACACATCTTGATAACTTCATTTATAGTAAACTTTTCGATGCCTCTCCAAATGAGCTGGCAATTAAATATCAGTTGGATATCAATCTGTGTTTGATGGCCATTGCTCCTTCTAACAGATGAACTCCCTAGATTGTAAATTAAGTGCAAATCAGATTTTCTCATAATTGAACAACCTTCTGAAGTTCGATAAATACATCTCAAATATGTTGTCTAATTTTTAATGCATATAATTTTGGAATTATTGAACCTTGCTTCATACCACTGACGTAAATATGTCATAATCATGACAGGTGATCTTAAATTATTTGCCAGTGTCATGAAACCAATAGTCATAGCATAGTTATGACTAAAGGGGGATTTATATGCCATAACAGTTAAACGACACATGTTATCATACCCTCATACAGCTAGTATAATCTGTCATATATATATAGCATTGATTAGTATCTGTTAATACTGGTTACACAGGCGCTAGTTTTAAGAAGCTCAACGGTTCAGTGCAGTGTTACCCACAGTTCTTAGCCTGACATGACAATGTATTCAAAATCAATGATTGTAACCAAAGTCAGGCTCACCTTAGGTGAGCCGAGATAGTTTTACTAATAGGTCTAAAGTGGCATACAAGAGCAGAATAAACAAGAAGACAGGTGAAAAGTAAACAGTGAGAATACGCCAATAAAAACTATTAAATAAATCAATAAATTAGCTTCTGCTTTGTGATGCTTTGCGCTGCTCATCCACCATGCATCAAGCAAAGACAAACACAACAACGAGCCAAAGCCCTTGTTTGCCTGCACTTCTGAGTCTCATATCAGCATGCTGACATGTCCCCGTCAACAAAAGCATAAGGAACACAAGCTTCCATTCAGCCCCCTCTCAAGTCAAGCAAGACAGTCTGTAGCACATTTATGCTGAAGTGTGGAAGCATATGAAGGCTTCTGCACCAGAGCAGTCACATATGGGCCAGTAGATTTTAAAGAGCCTATTTTTAGGGGCACTCCAGCAAGCTCAGCATGTCTTGCCCACCTCTCTGTGGGACAATCCTTCATCAGCACATCGAACATCTACCGTAACTTTCCAAATTGGCCTCTCTTAGATTATTGTATGGATTCTAATGTCCTGAAAGTACCTCTGTCTTTTTTCTCCTGGGTGGCTGGGTGGATGGGGTGGGGGGGTGGTGTTCAGATGGGACGCCTCTCTCCTGGTGGCTGGACCGGAGCGGAGAAAAGCGCACCTACTGGGGCGGCTTCCTGCCAGGGGTGCAGCAGTGCTCGTGCAGTCTGGAGGAGAACTGCATGGACATGAACTACTTCTGCAACTGCGATGCCGACAGGGAGACATGGTATACATCATAGGAACGAATCAAACAAACAAAAACTGTTTTTGTTGTTGTTATTTTCTCATACAATCTCACTGTTGTACTCAATAAAGTGCATCAGTGCATCCCTGTGTTTTAACGGTTATTGGTGAGTAGGAGTAATAGTATTGGTTTGAAGATGTGTAGATTTCTGCATGAAGGCTGAAAGATATAATAAGGTCTATAAACTTTACAACACGCTGTTAAGGTCAGCCATCAAGCTATGCTGAAAGACACACTGACTAATCACAAAAGATCAGGAGGACTCTTGAGTAACAGGTTTTTACATTTTTTGCAGGGTGAATGACACTGGCATTCTTTCCTATAAAGACCACTTACCCGTGAGGGAGATCATCATTGCAGACACTCACAGGCCTGGATCAGAAGCGGTCTATAACATCGGACCACTACGCTGCCATGGCGACAGTAGGTGATCCGTTTTCTTATTCATAATATTTGATAAATGAGATCTCAGATTTGTGCACGGACAGACCGTTAGGTAGTGGTTGAGCATCTGTTTTGTTGTTTTTTTTTTCCATCCTAAATTCTTCAGTTGTGAAAGACAGGTCCTAAGCCTTGGTAGTGTATGCCACTGTTGGCAACATAATTATTGTGTTCTTATATAGACAAAGTAAACATTAGACCCGGGGGGTCATTTTCCCTTAAAATCAAAATGTCACAAGGGTTTTACCACCTACTTTTCGCCAGGCTTGCCACTTAACTAATCTACACTCTAGGAACAGCCCCCCTGATGTGGTATCTCCAAGAAATGGATGTCAGCTCAGTCACCATGAATATTGTGAAACACGTCTTCTATTTCCACATAGGATCACTGTGGAATGCAGCGTCCTTCTACCAGGAGTCATCCTACCTTCACTTCCCCAGCCTGCAGTCCACTCTGAGTGTTGATATCTCCTTCTACTTCAAAACCGGATCTCCCTCAGGAGTCTTCCTAGAAAACCTAGGACTCAAGGACTTCATAAGGGTTGAGCTCAGCTGTGAGTGCCTTTCGTTTGTTGTTGTTGTTGTTGTTGTTGGTTGTTTTGTCTGCAGGTACCGTCCTCAGGTACTATAAAATATGTGTACTCATGAAAGTGTAAAGAATGCTTTTTGTTTATGTCATTCAAAATGTACATAAGGTTACCGAAGGATCAGAATAGGTTTTTTTTAATATGTAAAAGTGTGCCCTCATTAAATCACAGTAAAAAAGTCAAAGCCAAGCTGAGTTTCAATAAAATGGGTCTAAATGACAGAGATTTTTTGTCTAATTGTCAATTATACTGCCTACACCCACAGCTCCATCTACAGTGACCTTCTCCTTTGATGTGGGCGACGGGCCAGTGACCTTGGCCATGAAGTCTCCGGTGCCCTTGAACGACCGGCAGTGGCACTGGGTCCAAGCGGAGCGCAGCGTGAAGGAGGCCTCGCTGCAGGTGGACCAGCTGCCGCTGCGCTTTGTGGACACACCAGCGGACGGACACCTGCACCTCAAGCTCAACGGCCAGCTGTTTGTGGGTAGGGCACAGTCTTGGCCATCTTCCATCCATCATCACACTAGACTAGACTAGAGGATGACTCAGTGCTGCGCCCTTCAGTGATGCAATGATTTAACAGGCGCCAGAGATGTTGAGGCAGTGGAGCAGGGGATAGAGGCCTTGGGTCTTGGCAAGTTTTTAAATGATGGTGCTTTGCCTGTCATTACCCTCTTGCCAACTGCAAGTTAGTGAAAGGCAGACCTGATATCCCATTAGCCATTTCCAGTTATTGCTGTGCATTGGCAATACTGTTTTCATAAAAAGAAAAAAATCACACGCACGCACACACACACACACATACACACATACACACACACACACACACATACGTAGACATGCACACACGCAGACAAACAGCAATGCTAAAATGAAAGAAATAAAGAATGAATGAATGAATGAATAGCAGATAGATAGATCTGACATAATTTGTGAACTGTCTTTCAGGGGGCTCAGCCTCGAGACAGCGCAGCTTCCTTGGCTGCCTAAGGGCTCTGCGGGTAAACGGTGCCCACCTGGACCTGGACGAGCGGGCCAAGCTCACTCCGGGCGTGAGCTCTGGCTGCCCCGGCCACTGCAGCAACTCCGCCAACCTCTGCCATAACCGCGGGCGCTGCATCGAGCAGAGCAGTGGCTATGTGTGCGACTGCACCCACTCAGCCTACACCGGGCCTGCCTGCAAAGATGGTAACGTATGCACTTTTCTTCTGTGGCTGTATTAAGACTAGACTAGAATGACCAGACATCCTGTTTTCTGGGTTTTTGATGATCTGTTCCCAGTAAAACACCTGAGAAAACATTTTTCAAGATATTTTAGTTACATAAACTGCAGAACTGGAAATATCATCAGCTTTTAGGAAAATGTCCCCAGTTTTCGTCTGAGACTTCTGGTCACCTTACAGTCCATATATTTTTTTTTCTGAAATGATGTTAGGCTGAATCACATTCCATGCTGGTTTAAAACCCAACGCAACCCTACACATTGACTGCATCTATGTTACTGCACCATAGAAAAACTAGAGTTGCTGTGTCTGTGTACTTGCCACCAATTCTGCTAGAAGAAATATTTCGAAAGAACAGTTGTTTATGAATAAGTCATTACATTTTACTTTGCTGGGTATTTGTTTAATGAAACCAGGCCAGGTATATGCAGTAACATATTAGAAAAGCAAAAAGCTCCAAGGGGTTGTAGGTTCCACTGATACTGGAATAGCTAAACCGTTTTGAAGCATTCCATTTCACGTCATGCCTAACAATTCCCCTTAGCTAGTCTAAAGGCTGTCAAACCTACACCTCTTGGAGCTTACATGTAAAGTGAAATGCAGGTGCTGAAGCAATCTAGGGTTTTTTTTGCAAGTCAAACATTCGTTTAAAACAAAAATTATGCTGGTAGGTGGGTTTTTAAGATTGTTCGGCTTTCACATTTATAGCCAAATGGTTTTCAGTGAGCATGCTCTATTCAAATCGCTATACTGTAAGAAAGAAAAAGTAAACCTTACTTGAAAAATTAGTGGAAACTCATTGCCTCAAGCAAGTTAAGTAAACATTACTAGTGAAGTTATGAGTAACGTTTACTTAACTCATTTAAGGCAACGAGTTTCCATAAATTTATGAAGTAAGCTTTACTTTTTCGTTTTTTCAGTGTATTTGTTAAAACAGGTTCCACATAGCACAACACTTCGGTCATAGTGTTATCAGGGTTTGTACAAAGTCACTTGAGTATTCACAACAATGGGCCTTATTCACCAGTATCTTCTTAAGAATTGTCTTAAATTTGTTCTTAAGGTCCCATTTAAAAACCTGTATTTTTGAACTTTTAAAAACCTGTATTTTTGATCTTCTTGAAAATTGTCTATGTGGGTTGTTGGTGAATGAGGCCCAATTATCGGTGTACACACAAACAAACCACATTACCTATTCTTATCTTCCTGTCACTGCCCTCTCGCAGGAAAAAGAGCACTCTCATTGAAAGCCACGCAAAAACTGATCATTCTTAAAAACCCAGCTACTGACTTCATTTTGTTTTAAACCCCAATTCTCCAGCCGTGATTGCTTCAGCTTTGGTGTTTTACTTGAAATGAACCAGCATTTCTGCTGAAAGCCTTCATCAGGAAATGTGCATGTGTGGCACCATAGCATTCAAATTACTGCACAGCTTATCTTACTGACAAAAAAATAGAGGCATCATTTCAGTATTTTAATTGTAATTGCAGCCCAGAGCACAAGGCCTCTGCATGCCTGATGCTAATAACTGCAGTGGATTAATGTAATAAAGAATTCATGGTCATCATTTAAGATGATGCATTTAAATCGAAGGATCAAAGTTCTCAGTCTGTAAGACAACAAATTGGCATTAAAATGAATGAGACTGTTCTCTCATCCACTCTTGGCCTCCCAGCAGACACACGACACCACATGTTCAGAAATGATGAAACACACCTGTAACATGCTAGATTGATTTGTCTTTTAAGATGAGAATTAATTATGTTTGTGCCGCCTACCATTTCCTATATGATGTCAGCCTTCCAGAGACACTTGAGCAAACACCCTCGCCGTTTTGAGTCGCAGAATTCATAGTGCCATGTGAATAGCTTTTGATGTTTTCAGCGCTTCGCTCACAAAGAGCCTCTGAGACATCTCAAAGCCGTGTATCTTGGGCATAATTTCTTCATTTTTTTTATTCTCCACGCATAGTTCCATTCCTATTCCATTTTCTATCTTCAGGAGGCCTTCACAGCTTTCACTTCTATTGGGGTGAAAAATTATGAAAAGAAAAGATATAGAGAAGCACTGCATTGACTCACCTAACCTTGTTTCGTCTATGCAGATGAGTTTTATATCACTCTTTACCGAGTGTGGGCGGAGAGGGTTCACATACTCTTTCCACCTCTCGGAGAGTCATGGCTTATTATGAAACTTATCGACACAAACATTAAACACTGTCTTGTGTGGGCTGTGGGCTGGGAAGTTGAGTAATTACATAATACAATCCCTTGTTTCTCTTCTCTTCAAAATAAGAATGTAAGGAAATTTAAAAAAAAAATGAGTGCTGGACATGCTGGAATTTACTAGTCACTTAATGTGTGTGAGAGAGTGTGAAAGAAAGAGAGAGAGAGAGACTCGCACCTCTCTCTGTGGGTGAAAAAGGTGTAGTTCGCGCAAGATGATCGCTGGCATTCAGAGTGCAAATTGAACTCCATCTGAGGAGCTGATCAAAGTGTGGGAGGACAAGGCGAGAGGGCTGGGCCGTGCCGCTCTGCTCCCCGCACCCCTGCTTCTTCCATTCTGCTTCTGCCAATCACTCCCTGGCACACGCTGCCATGCCAACAGTCAAAAGGATGCTATTTTCAAGTACCCATGTGCTACTGACAGAGGCTGTGATGGTGGAAAAAAAATCTATCTTCACACGCCTTTGTGTGACTACAGAAGGGCCTTATTTTTGACCTGAGTGCACATACAGTAGCCAATATAATGTCATGCCCTCCCCTTCGAAGTAATATTTCACTTCAGCCTTGGTTAATGTCAGTGAAGATATTCAGACAAGACCAGACAGACAGCCATGTAAAAGCTTTGGCTCTAAACCATCAACTGCTATTACTAGATACTCCTGCTTCTATGTTTAGACCTGATCATGGTGAACCTGGCGCCGCCAGGGGGGGAAAGGTTAGGATGATTCCAAGGGCCTGGCACTGATAGGGGGCCCTAGAGAACATTTTAATATTATAATCAATGTTTGGGAGGCCCAAAATTATTTTCTATCATAGGGCCCAAAATTTCTAGCAGCGCCGCTGATGGTGAATTATATGGTGAATCACAATTACCCTTCAATATATGCTTTAATTCACTCTTATGAGGAGATCCATTGTGGGATCAAAACTGGAAAAAGAGGTTATTCACTTTGTGTACTGACAACCACACTCTTTTTTTGTTGCAGAGGTGTCTGTTTCGTTTGAGAAAGGCTCCTCAGTGACGTATGCTTTCCAAGACTCCTTCCTCGTGATGCGTGACAGCAGCTCGCAGGCCTCCTCATCCGTCCCCACAGAGTCCAGGGAGAATGTGGCCTTTAGTTTCATCACCACGCAGGCCCCCGCCATGTTGCTCACCATCAGCACCTTCAGCTACCAGTACATGGCCATCATTCTGGCTCGCAATGGTAAGAGGTACCCCATGACCTACTCCACTGCCACCAGCTAGATATCTGTCACAGCTTTCTGAAAACACATCAGCTATACATTAACAGCAATTACAGTAAGAAATCATGTGAACGGTACTATTCAAGTTCAAGTACAAATTCTAGTTCTTTATTTTGTCACAAACATAATCACAACAGTAAACAACTTCAGTGAAATGTTGAAAATATTAACATAGTAACAGACAAGTTCTGTTGATAAAACTGCTGTAGATGGTTGATATACCTTGATTGTGTTGATTGTTAACTCAAGAGTAGTATAAGGATTTAAAATAGGCACAGACCATAAAAAGAATGTAGCTGGAGTTTCATTTAAAATTCTGTCACAATATGGTACAATTGAGTATAATTGAGCATGTGTTATAGTTGTGTGTTCTTTGCAGAGGCTTTTATCCAAAACAAAGTAAATTACAGATAATACCTTAACAAAGAATTGGCTGAAAATGTAAAAATCTAACAGGCCTAGAAGCCCAAACATTTAAGTAGTTGAAGTAGTAGTTTGTTTGTTTTGTTGTTTTTTTTTAAGTTATTTATTTATTTTTTAAATAATGTTATACATAAAGGCTAGTTATATTTGGAAAAAAAAAATCTAAAATACTACACAATAGATGATTAACAGCATCCTTTCTATTCATTAATTCAATCAGTCAATTCAGTTAAAAACATAAATAATATGCAAGGCCAGTAATAAAGCTTTGGTGACTCAGTCATACCTATGTACCGGAATGCAGTATGGTAACGAGTCAAAAATAAAAGATATTTACTTTAATATGTTTCCTCTAATATTTACATAATTTAATCTAAATTTATTCTAATTATAGGGCTCGGCTCTACCCATGCCATGTAATGTAGACTCTAGGTACAGGAACAAGTCAAAAATGACAGAATAGTTCATTGGCCCTACAAAATGGAGATATAATATACTGGAGATATAATCTATATATAATATATATAATATAATATAATATAATATAATATATATATAATCTCCAGTTGATATAACAATTGAATTATGCTCTGTTTTTTAAGTTGGATAGTATTTATGGGCAGTATAACAAGGCTACTGGCTGTTCCACATATACAAATGAAATACTGTATGAAACAGACAGTTAAAGCATGCAAGGGGTTTATGCCACATGCAACACACATAATCCTCCTCTTCTCAATGTTACAGGTCCATGATCCTCTGTCTGGAATGCAGAAAGTCATAGACACCAGACGAACAATACTTATTCTGTCTCTAAGTCTGTGTCTCTTAGTGTTAAATCCATTGGTGTGGCTCTGTCAATACTGAGGGGATCTGAAAGGAGACACCTTATCCACTCTAATCCTTCGCACACAGCCAAAGGCACAAGGTCTCTTAAACAGAGACTATATGCTTCTCTCCTGGATTACATTACTCATTTTTGTTTTAAATGACGAGCAGATTATGTATGCATATATCTTAGGTATTTATTATTTCATATTTATCTTGACCTAGCTTTCACCCATTAATATAAAGCTCTTCGATCTACCAGTGAGTGGGAGTAGGAAGTTGAGGGCGAGAGCAAAGAACTTGAGGCTTACCAGCATAGAATGTAAGTTCATGAATCACTTTGGGATGCAGAGGACATTTGATAGTGGAGGACAGGTTATATCTAAAAATTCACCATTTGCCTCAAGCGGCGGACTAATAATAGTTTGAAACTGAGGTCGACACTTTGCCCTTTAATTCTATCATCTCTGCACTTGAACATATTTAGGGGAAATGTATTTTAGATATTTCTTTTATCATTTAATAAATCATATTGCATTCCATTTTTAGACATCACCTTTTAAACATCACACCACCTGCAATATGTGTAATGGACTACACACTACCACTGAGCGAGTATACAAGCTCCAGATGCTTTGCACCTGAGCTCTATGTGCGGTACGATTTTAACAAAGACAGAAATGGGGAAGTGGTCCTCAGATGCATCACTTAAAAACCTTTTTTTCATAGTCCAAGTCCATGACTCACTTTCTGTGGTTGACGCACTCTTGTTTTGCGCCATTAGTTAGAGAAAAACTCTGGTATGTCTCTCTCTCCAGTCCTCACAAAGATATGCAGACACTCCCTCCACATGCTATCCATTAGAGACCTGTTTTCACCCCCATAACATACTGGGCAATTCCACAGAAAATTTTTCAGAAGACATTTTTGTCACGTCCGTAACGTCCCTGAAATGCCATTGTATTTGTATGACATGAAGAACATCTCAATTAATCGTTCACATCATACAAATGCCTTGGTATTTTATTGGCATTAAGGACATGAGAAAAAGTCAGTTGTTCCACTGAGTTTTCAGCACCCTTTGTGACTGTGTATTTTTAACCCATACCATTGGCTCCCTCAGGGAGTTTACAGATTTGGTACCAGCTCCATGAGGAGGGGAAGCCTGATGTGTTCACCCCCACTCCTTCCAGCCTGGCCGACGGGCGGCTCCACCGGGTCCGTATCCACCGGGAGGCAAAGGACGTGTATGTACAGGTCAGTGGTTGGGGATTGGGTGGCTTAGATCATATAAAACAAAAGGTTAATCTGTTTTGTGTGTCCTCACGCATGCCACATATAGACACAGTTGTCATTATGATACAGTGCGTTATTCCATGCAGAAAAGAAAAGAATGGTTGTTTTCTCTCTGATCCTTTGTGTGATATGCACTAAACGATAAGTAAGATTCAGAACATCAAATGATTAATGACAACATAGAACACAAACCTTTTGTGCATGATCCACTAGGTCACCAGATCCAAGTAAGTCTGAAGCTATGACAGACAGTGGCACAACTGTCTCTAAATTCACTCAAATATACATTCTTTTTTGTAGAATATTTTGCAATTTCAATATCAGTTGCAATATCAGTATTAAAACTTAGAGGCGCAGGAAATGCACACACAGTGTGATCACAAATTGTGAGAATCAATATCAAACTTGTGTTTGATCATTAGTCACAGATTGAGCAAGACTGCGTAATGCAGTAAAATGTTCCAGCATCTCTCAGTCAGTCAGCTGGGGGGGGGGGGGGGGGGGGTATTTTGAGCATCACCAGGAGGATGCTACCTCGAGAACATAACAGGTTGTTATTCCACCTGTTCATGTGAACACCTTGAGAGGTCTACTTAGTCACTTCTGTGCAGCCATCTTCCACAGAGAAGAAAGGAAGAAACCCTGGTACAGACTTTCAGATAAAGATCTTTAATGCAGAATATCTCAAGTGTTTTGTTGTTAATGGTTAGGCTCAGGAAGTTCCACTTCAGTGGATGTTTTATTTCAAAGAAACTTTTCCATGCAAACTAGAGCAGCTCATTAAGTATTAATATTGGAATTGGTGTTAAGGGTGTCGTCTCCATTTATGAGTATCACTCCTTCTGTGGTTAGCGAAGGTTTTCTCCAAGAAATGCTTCAGAAATTCACTTCTATGGATTACTTTTATGAAGCTGTGAAATTTCTTTGCAAAATCAGCCCACGCTAGTGACTGGCCAAACTTTGGAAATTGGAGTGGAATATAAAAACAGGCATGATCTTGGTGCCCCATAATTTCCCAATTTGTGCAAGATGTACAATTTGTATTTGCTGGGCTTTGGCGGAGGTACAGAAATAATTTAATTCGAAAAAAAAGAAGTAAAAGAAGAAGTTTGGCTAGTCCACTGAATTTTTAGAAATGCAAAGAAAGCTATTAGGCACTCCTAAAAAGGGATAGGGTTTTTACTAGCTCAGACAGACAAGACATCAGTGGCTTAATCAGTGATGTTTTCTTGTCATCTTGCCAGGTGGACCAGGCAAGTGAAAAATACACCCTGTCGTCTGACATCGAGCTGAACTCAGTGAGATCGCTGACGCTGGGCAAAGTCACCGGTGAGTCTCATCACATAATAATGATACTATCCGTGGCCCTGTGCCCCCACTTGACGAGCACAGAGATGATTTCACCAGCACCATAGGGGGAAATAGGCCTGCCACACGCAGTCTCTTAAAGGTTACTCAAGCCCCCTCCTCTCGTCGCCAGGCTTGCCTATCTCGTCTATCAGTGTCTCCTGCCATTGAGAGGCTTCAGAGAGTGACGTCTCTCCCCCCACTTCACTTTGATTAGTGTGGGGGGTGGGGGTGGGCAATCAATTTTGAGTGTGCGCTTGTGTTGTTGCCATAGAGACTTTTATCTTTAATTTAGCAACTGGCTGTGGCTGAATCTAATTTCGGGACTGAGGAATTATTGATGTGACAAACAAGACTTCGAACTGAGGCAATGGAACCTGTTTGTGCAGTTCACTTCAGCTTCACTTGGAATCCCATGCTAATCATAATGTTTGTTTTTTTCCCTGCTCTCTGTCTCTTATTGTGTAGTCTATCAGAGAAACAATCTTCAAACTCAGAAGTTTATTAATTTGCTGTTGCATCTGCTACTCACTTTAGATCAAATTAAAGTGTATTAGCGACATTTTTCAACTCTCTGTCTCTAATGCAGCAGATGCACTCCACAGACATGCCTGTTTTTAAATAATCTTTTGTCATTCTGGTATAAGCTATCAATGTCATTTTAACCATTCTGACAAGGTTAATTTTAGTGTAAGCTTATACTTAGCCCAGCTGAATAAAAAAATCGGAAAACTGAAAATTGTTTTCAAAAAATGTTAACTAAATGCTATATATTGTGTATGTATGTACTGAAAGTACTAAAATAACATGGAATTGCAAATTCAAAAAAAGCTCTCGCTTTTTCTTAAGCCTTGTAGTGTGAATGTGTGAGCCTAACATAACATGAGTTTTTACCTTTGATAATTAGCACTTTGAAACCTATACTATGAACTCCTTGAGATTAACACATTATAGTTGTCATTCCAATGGATGCATTCCTTAAAATGCACAAGGCATTGGCAGTTGCAATTGGCACCGTTTCTCTGCAATGCAGTTGCAATGGATTAACATGTTGAATCCTCCCCACCCCCACCACAGGTGGCGACGCTCTGGATGAGAGGGTGGCGGTGGCCGGCTCCAAGGGCTTTGTGGGCTGTTTCTCGTCGGTGCAGTACAACCACGTGGCCCCGTTAAAGGCAGCGCTGCTGAACCGCGGCAGCTCACTTGTCACTGTACGCGGCAACCTGGTGGAGTCCAACTGCGGAGTGCTCTCTGTGTCTACATCCAACTCTCTCTCAGGTGAGCTCCCCACAAACATTCCCACTAGCATTCCCAGTGGGATTGGACTGCAACCACCAAGGATATTACAGGCCAGATTATCAATAAAAGCTGGTCTTATGACACCCCATCAATCATTCTGTCATGACATCATTGGGCTAAATAGGATATGGCATAAAAACTGATTGATGATTGATTGATTGATTAATTCAAGATATTTTTGGTTGGCTGGTTGAAGTAATGAAAGAAGAAAATCACAATCTAATGAAAGAAAAGTCTGAGAAAAATAAAAGTCTGGGAAAAAGAAGAAATCTCTCCACAGTACAGCACAGAAAACCCATAATGTTAGACTGCCTTGCTAACACAGCCATCTAAGTGTCCTCTGCAGAACCCAGAGACTCGCAGTGCTGGAGAGACATCAACTAGCTTTTCACCTCATAAAACTCAAAGATATAACAACTTCTCTCTCTCTGTCTCTCCCTCCCTTCCAGACCATGTTGAGGAGCCGGACAGAGCTAATGAGCAGGACAGCGGTGTGACCCAACATGACTCAGCAGTAATCGGAGGTTGGTTTTTACTACCTGGCGTCACCTCGTTGCTCGCTTGCACTCGCTGATCTGTGAAACGAGCCGCGCTCGGCTTTTATTTCCTCCTTTATTTCTCATCTCACCACTCGCCCGCAGAGAATACATCGATTTGATCTCTCGACTCGGTAGTTATGTCATCAGTTTCCATGCTGTTTGACAAACAACCTTGTAGACCATATAACCACAATAATATAGCACAAAAAAATACATTGCTTACCTTCTCACTCATATGCGTAGAAGAATTTATAGGAATTACAGGGTTTTTGAAAAAAAAAAAAAAAAACACACACACTGCTCCTTTATGACTTTTTTTTACCTGTGGCAATGTGGTGTTTCATAAGGTCTTCATCAGACACAAGTCATGTTCTACATGGTGACAAAAATAAATCTGTAATTAATGGATGGATGAGTGTTTTGGTGGATGGATGGATAGATGGGTGGATAGGTGGATATATGGATGGATGGATGGATGGATGATTGGATGGATGAACTGCAGGTTGTTTCATGTTGTCCTATTGTTAAGATAGAGCCTGTGCTGATGGTTTGTTCTTGGCCTGATCCCGCAGGCGTGGTGACAGCGGTGGTCTTCAGCAGTCTGTGTGTGCTGGCGGTGATGAGTCGTTTCCTGTACCAGCACCGTCAGGCCCAGCGCAAAGCCAGCCTCCAGGAGAAGGAGACCCAGCGCCGGCTGGAGGCAGCTTACCACGCCGAGCTCCACATGCACAACTCTACCCTCCACAACCCCACCCTCCATAACCCCACCCTCCACAACCCCACCCTCCACATGCGCGACAACCTTCGGGAGTACTACATCTGAACCCCACCCTGCTCCATCCTCTGGCAAAGCCTCCAGCCATGGACCCTGTGCTGTCCCTGTAATAGCTGCCTGTCTACATGGACGGAAACCGACAGCCTTTCTGTTCCATGTCGCACTTGTGAAAAATGGGGGGAAAAAAACTAAATAAACTACAAAAAAACAAAAACAAACAGCTTCCAGTGTAGGTAGTAGCTACTAGTTGCACAGTGACTGGGATGTGTTTGTCCTGCTGAGAGTGCAAGGTGGGACAGTGGTGTTTCAGAGGGAGGGGAAGTAGCTCTAGATTCTTGTGACAAATTGATTCCTACTGGCGAGAGGGACCCAGTCAGGTCGACCCGTGGATCATGGCAGTGTTAGGAAGAGGAGCCCCCGCACCCCACTAAAACTGCCCTCCTTTTTTCTCATTGTAAGTCACAGGGGAAGGGTGAGTGTGGAACAAAGACATGTGCTCCGACAGAAAAAAAAGAAAACAGCCTTGGTAGGAAGTGACAACAGTCACACTAAGCACTAAGGGTTGTGGTTTATTATACAGCAGACTACTCAGTGCCCAGTGGGAAGGAATTGATTGAGTCGAAATCCTTAATTACAACTAATTATGTGAAATTGTGGCATACTTATGGCAGAGTTGTCCAACTGGGAAAAACTGGCATACTGGACATGCATGGTGTGCATGAGAACATATTTAGCTTGTTTTATTTTGCTTTATCGCCCTGCCAAGATATCGTTCTGAAGTGGAGCCATTGCTGGGTTCTGAATGGGCACTAAGGGTCTTCTCTTTTCGACTGTGCTCATGGAGAGGCACTGGGCTTCACGTCGGGGAGACAGGTATATTAAAAACACATCCCATTTTAAAGTCTGGGACAGAAACTCTGTCTCCTAGGTGACCTGGAGATTATTATGGTCTGCCCCTGTCCCCTTAGTGTGGAGGAGGGCTTGTAGAGCTCAAGTGAACTGTGCTTGTTAGGTAGCGTGTGAAAGAACCAGAGGGTGGGTAAGGGTGGGGTGGGGGGGGTGGGGTTCAGATGTCTAAAACTTTTCTCTTCACTGTATTGTTTTAAGCTTCAAAAGTTGTGTGAATGATGATAATATGGGCTAAATCTCCATCGTGAATAAAAGACACACCTAATTATTGCTATATTCATTGAGAAAGTGACAATGCAGACATTTCAGAATGATTCTCCTTGTGCAAAAATCATGACTTGAACAAATCACTACTGTATATCATTTGCACTCTGTTGATTGGTTCTTTTAATTGCTTTAACTTCTAATGTGTTGTCTCAAAGACTTCTGATTCATTTAGTGGCAAACACAACATATAAGTGGAGATATATGAAGTCAAAGCTGCTTCAAGAGACCATGTCTACATGTAACAAATTCTGGTTTTACGTCAGTCAATACTCAGGGAGATTATAGTCAATGATTCAGTGACTATTACAGAACCTATCTGAAAACAAATGTCTGGAATTTGAGATAATGTAGAATGATAAAGTATTTATTGACAAAAGAGAAAAAAAAAACAGATTCGTATCATTCCTATGGTTATTCCCATGATAATGTTTTCTTTCCCCCTGCTTTTGGTTCTTGTAAATTTTTGATGCTATGTTTATCATGCTTTTTACTTTTATGAGTGTTGACCTTGGAAAAGATTCTCAGCAGTGGAATGAGATGAAGCCTCTCTACTCGCTGGACTACACTCCCTCTCCTCTGCCAGGCTTTATATCCCCAGGAGCTGCGATCAGATCAATCATTCAGAAGCTGACTATGAAACATTAGCAACACTAGACCAACACCGGAAATGCAATATAAAAATTATTAAAAGAGAGTCTGGCTAAATTATTGATTTTATTGATTGAATCATTTTCCTTTTAATTGAAGTGTCCTTTTCACTAAATATAGTAATCTGAGACTATTTTCTACTTCTATTGATATTATGGTTATTTGGGAGGGGGGGGGGTGCTGTTTTGTATAAATATTATGTACAGGTATATGTATGTTTAATAAACTCGCCATTTTTATATATGTGGATGAGTATGTTGTGCTCCTTCATGTTAATCACACAGAGAGAGTTCCTGTGTCAGCTCACACTTCCACAAATATATGTATGATAAATTTAAGAGGCAAATTTTTTTTGTCTAAAAATCACATGCAACTTCAGTCACAATGCCATAGCTGCACTGGGCATTGTCCATCCGGTATTTTCCCAGTGGGACCTTGGGGCCGATAGAATTAAGGACAAAATTTAGTAGTAGTAGTAGTAGTAATATAATCTTAGAAATACTATTGGCATTTGGCAGTGTCATTTTTTTGGGTTCATAGCAGTGTTCTTTCAGAGTTTACGATGGGTGTCATTTGCAGTAGTTCACAGTCTGGTCCCTTTTGTACGCTGTTTTATGGATTTGTCCAACTGAACATCAAAACAGCTAAAGTCTGTTCAAGTCTTTCCAACACACAGAACATTTTAGTGCTCTCCTACATACAGTGTCCTCTCCTTATGGTCCTTACATAAGCATGTTACATTTCATTAAGTGTCTGCTTGAGCCCACACTGATTATCATATACATTCACTGCAGTCTGATGGCTCAAAGCTCGCATTTCCTCTCAGGCCTGCTCTGTCATGTGAAGGAGTTTTGTACCCGCCACAGACAGGCACATGAAAAGGTTTCAGCGGCGCAGCGGTCTCTTGTGTTGATACCAGCTGCTGAAGTGCTACAGAATGACATTTGTAACAGCAATACATCCAAGTAGCTGATCCTCTTCTATCTCCTATCAATCCATCTAGGATGGCTGTGACTTGCAAGGCTTAAATAAAACATTCACAAAAATGGCTGCATATGATAAATGTATGACTTGTGAAATTGTCCTTCTTGACAGATGTCCTTGCCAGAAATGTAAACATGTTTACAACAAATTTCAATATATCTCATGACTTGTTTGTCAGTCTTTGAAAGGTCTTTGCAAGTTTTTTCATTCTTTGCATTAGGGAATTATTTTCGGAATTATCTCCCTAATGCCACCTGACATTGGCATTGCCTTTGGAAGTGCCAGCCTAAGACCAGTTGTCATCACTGCCTGTAGCCAAATTTCAGACAAAATTACGATAATACATTAAATGTATGCAATATTTAGCCATTCAAAAATAGTTATGGCTGTAGTCTGGAATATCCTATTGTTAACACTTCTCAATTTCATAACTATTTTTGAATGGTTATTTTAGGTTTTGTCCATCATCAAGGCATTACACTTTAAATTATTTATTAATGTGTTTATAATGTTTTATAGATATAGACGTTTGAAGCGGCTTAAAAGCAAACTGTTTCCAAAAAGTCAACAGATGCCTTTCTCTTACATGATTCACTAGTGTGTCATATCTCATTTTTTTCAGGTGGATGTAGAAGCCACCATTAAAGCTGAGTGTTTGTGCTCTCATGATGATAGGATGACCTTGCCCGAATGGATTTGAGAGTGTTTTCCCAGCTTGTTTCTCAGGCTAGAATAGCAAGCTGAAGAGTGTACCTTAATGAGCAGCACACTGTGTTTCTCTCCAGAAACTACTTGCTTTTAGTCAGCTGCGTAAATTTGACACTATAATTTGTTGTCCATTATAAGGCATTAAATCACAGAAGCCTTGTGCTTCATAAAAAAGGTGGCCATTCTCTAAATTACCTGCTTTCTCTGTCTTAGTCAGTTATCCTGCCTCTGTCCCTCTAGAGAGGCTTATGCCCAGAACATTTTGTTCTACTGCTTGTGCCACACACTAGTGCCAGACTATTGTTCTACTTATGTTATCTGGTTCTGTAGCCTTGCCTCAAGCAAAGTATAAAATCCTATTTTCAATGTTATATCAGAATGTCAGATAAAGCCTTCACAAGCCTTTGCAGCAATTTTTTACACACACACACACACACAAATGTTACATCATATCATTTAGCTTTGATTAATACTGACATTGAAGCAGTAATACTGACATTAAAGCAGTTCAGTATTTTACTAGGGGATGTTTCATGGCAATATGCACATTATTGTTTGTATAAACAATAATAAATATATACAGATAAAGCACCACAGATACCTTTATGGAAAGTGCTACTGAAATCCTTAACTGTGTTCATGCTGATTAACAAGTCCAGATTCTGTGATTGTGGTAAAGCTTGATGTGGTAATGAGTTTTCTTTCTCTCTGTTTTAGTTTGGTTGTTACATGGAAATGCCAAACCCTTCAGAACTTTAAAGGCTGGTAAGATGTTTTTAAAACAAACTTTCTCCAGTTGAAGTCTAAGATCTGAGAGAATGTTTTTTTCTGTCTGCATTGCCCTAATATCACTGGAATAGCATTAATCACTTGGCTTAAAGTCTTTAAAAATCAACAATTAACCTGCTGAGCAGAGAAGTTGAGAGATTTTGTTTAATCAATAACATTTAAATAAGATACAAACTTGAGTTTTGGAAATTTCATTGTTAAACTCAGTTCAGACAATGTCTGCAGGTCTGCATTCTTTAAAGCGACTATTTGTTTTTTGTTTTGTTTTTTGCCTCGGTGTAGGCTAATGTCTTTCTGTTGCTATTCCTCAATGTTAAAGATGATACCACATATCTGATCACTGTAAGAATAAGCCTGTTTGACCTGTTGGAAATCAAAATAAAATGGTCACAAGTTAACAATGTACAAGAGTACAGTGCATACAGTGCATACACTATTTGGTGGACCTAAACCTTTTCCTCAATTCATATATAATAAAATTATTTTGCACAAATTGTTTGCTACAGTGATTCTAAAAATGTACCACTTCTAATTTTACATCTTTACATTCAAATCAAAAGTTTTCTTTTCACAAGTTTTCTTGTCTCTCTCTCTCTCTCACACACACACACACGTAGTAGAATTACTTCATTCGAAAAATTTAAGGAGTTGACATTTCTTGTGCAGACAGCAAGAAAGCTGAGCTTCATAAATCTGATACTTCTTGCAGAGCGCACCAGAGAGAGGAATCAAGGGTCAATGACATTTTACTATAAGAGACGGCAACCACAGGTGACACTGTACATATTTGAACCTCATTCTGCTCGGAATCTTACCTGAATTTTCCTGTATTAGGAAATGGATAGCCAGATTATTCCTTATACAGTATTCATAGTCAGACTATTTTCTTGGCCCCACAGTAATGACAATCAAAGGATGTGCTCTCAAAATCACTGTCTGGCAGGAATTATTCTTCTCTTAATGGAGTCATTTTTAAAAAGAACCAACAATTACCAGAAATATCTACAGACTGTGAAAAACAACCATATTGACATAATGCCAAGAATGCCTCTGTCATATTATCTATAAATACTAATTTTACTAAGACTTTTTTTTGTTTGTTTGTTTGGGCTGATATGACATAGACCTATACTCTCATGTCATATTAGCCTAGAAAATCACCACGTTTCATTTTCCATTGGTCTCAGTACACTTTGCAACTACATAAGAGTTTTAA
This sequence comes from Tenualosa ilisha, assembly GCA_015244755.2. NCBI lineage: Eukaryota > Metazoa > Chordata > Actinopteri > Clupeiformes > Clupeidae > Tenualosa > Tenualosa ilisha. The sequence continues at coordinate 720,460 of PYXC01000047.1, read as the reverse complement.
TCAGGACAATATCAGAATTCAAAGTCACTTTTGAGCAATATGCTAATAGCTGAGATGCTGATGGGCTAATCTGATTCAATGATCTATGCTAGCCTGGAGACAAAAAACTACCATCAGACTCAGAGAACGGCTGGATTAACTGGAGAAAGGTAAAATTCAATTGTTTAACTCAAGGGGAGGTGGAAAGGTTTTGTAGTAGAGTATCCCTAATCCTGGAACCCAGGGTCTCCGACCATGAAATTCAGTCTGTGATCCAGTTCAGGAAACAAGTCCAGAGAATGCAAAGCATTTCTTAGCTTGACTGCTCAGAAGATTCCCATGCAAATCACTGCCTGTTCAACATCACCAAGAAAAATTTATATAATTGGCCAATGTTTACATACCCATCAAACCTAGGGTGGAAAGTTTCCCAAAGCTGTAATTATATATAATCGTTACAAGAATAAAATGTTTAAAACTCCCTCATCCCACCATCAGGATCTCGTACATAGTCCACCTTAAATGTTCAGTGATTGAGCAGGGAGTTACAGTAGGTTTGCTGGAAGATTGCTGAATCTGCTGAAACATAATGCCTAGGCTATAATTAATCAACTAATTATAATAACTTAATATTAATTATGATGTTAAACTTTGATAAAATCGGCGAGTCTGGACAAGTAAATAATAGTGTCACCCATTAGGATGTTTCACCATACAGGTTTCGTTTTGTTATTCTTTTGCATATGCTGTGTTGCCACGGTTCACTGGATTAAAATATAACTAACAAACTAGCACCTGAAACAACAGAAGATGGAGTACAGTGGCGTGTATACAGTGAGTCAGGAAAAACCTTTGGCATGGTGCCAGAATACAAAGTGCAAGACCTCCTCAAAATAAAGTGCACTTTCAAGTTCAAGGTGACATGAGCACTTTTAGATAGATGTAACATTATTGCGGAAAAAAGGGACAGGGATGTACTGCCAACAGGAATACACCGACCTTGGGTTTTTTGTTTGTTTGTTTTTTCTGTGGAGCAGCACCACATATAGTGGACATCAGGTATCTGATTCAAACTAAGGAAATGTTGAAGAGATGTCTTGATGGCAGGACATCAGACTGGTGACAGATAAATACATCATACTAGGCAACATAACCTGAAACAATTTGACCTCCTAATTTGTGACTGTTTAACCTCAGTGGCACCTGTCTTGAGATTGTGTTGTGTCTCATGCGTTGCTGGCCATCCTTTACTGATCTGAGGCTCAGATCTCATTTGCATCAACATCAACAAAGATCTCAAGGCGTTCAGGATGACTAATATTAAAATGACGACCTGTTAGTACATGCACACTGGTAGAAAGCAAACACAGAAACCCCCATCTTTCCAAGGAGGGAGCAAAGGAACGAGCAGTGACTTTTGAGAGCAAGCACTTAACAAATGCCTTGATCATGCTCCTACCTCAAACAATCATCTATTATTCTTTCCTCACCATAGTAACACTAATTTGTATTTGCATGAATGTGTTTTTTGCCTTTTGCATGCACTCGGATGAACAGAAGAGCCTGAAGCCACCACTTCTGGTCCTCCTAGCAACAGGTGTATCCCATAATATGCTCCTGCAAATCTCGCTTCTCATGTATACATTTAACACCATCTGGAGGAGCGAGATGGTCATTGTGATTGTGGCGTTCATCGTTTATTCCGGCGTCTCCAGCATGTCCTCCAATGTGTGGCTGAGCATCTTCTACTATACCAAGATAGTGTCCTCCCAAAACGCAGCCTTCGTCTGGATCAGGAGGAACATCACCACAGTGGTGTATGCTGGTCTGATCGTGGACAAGATCTACCTGGTGTTGTTTTCCTTCTCCATCACAGCACCGCACTTCTTGCCCACCACTCCTGCCAATGACTCATCTCCTGTCAATGCCACGGTTGGTGCTGAGGATGACTCCGTGTGGTACTCAATGCAATTTGTCTTCTCACACTTTCACCTGACCTATTTGTTAACATTCATTAGCTTGATGATGTGGGTGTGGAGCTGTACCCTGATCTACATCTGCAGGCATATAAAGAGTATAGAGGGAAGCAGCAGTCCTTTCTTCAGTCCCAAACTGCTGAGCCAGATTTGGGTGGTGGTCCAGGGCGTTGTGCAGACAGTTCTATACGTCATTGCTGCAGGGTCACAGGTCATCATCGTCTTTTCAAAATATGTGTATTTGGATCCCACGACCCAAGAATATTTGCACAACATGTCGATAGCGTTATACACATTGGGGACAACTATAAACCTGGGACTGAGCCAGCACCTGTTTAGAGAGAGAGCTGTAGGAGTTGTGGCAAGTGTTAAATCTGGGGATTGCTGGAGATGCAAGAAAATAGTTTAAGGTCTGTGAGTGAGCTTATGGTGGAGAGGTGTGTGGGGGGGTATCAGGGTAACTAATGTTATGAATCAGTTAAACCTTGTTGAAAGTTCGTTAATAACAACCCCATCACTGTTGCATTGTTGACCAGGCTATTTTGTATAATGGTGAAAATCTCTACGTGTGTATGTGTGTATTTGCTATAGGGATCTCTGCTGCAAATATTTTAAAATAGCTTTTTATCCTGTTGCATTCAGCTGTGTCCAAGCTGAAGGAGAGTCCTCACTTGTCAATGTAAAACGGATATAAAAACCTATAGCTCTTGTAGAAGAGTGCATGTACAAGTTTGAGCCTGAAACATGGCGCAGAATTACATTGGAAATGTTCAATTTGTGGTGATTTAAAAGAGACTAACATTCATACTTACTTTGTGTTATTGACAGCATGTTTTAATTTATTTTAAATATCTACCATATGAGTTTGCAATCTTGTTAAGAGAAAAAATTGGAATATAATTTTTGCTGTATAAACTTACAATAATATTACAAGAAATCAGCTTTAAGTTCATGTATATTTTCAGATACTGCATTGTGATGTTGGGCTGACTGCTTTGGTACCAGGGTGCACGTTTTGTTGGAGCATTGGTAACTTCTCAGCGTTTCCTGATGAAATGGCATAAGGCTTATGGAATTGCTCCTTAAATACTTGCAATTTCAAGTCTGTCGTTATTAAAATGTCCATAATGTTGACAAAAAAAAACGAATTACCACCTGTTAAAGATGACTAGTCTTTTTTCATGTTTAAGACAGCAGATATGTTTTCACAATGCACCTGCTAGACAGAGTGCATGTTGTTGTGGGGTTCTTTGTCATTTGATCATTGATATATGCCAGCACTCACATCACAAATTATTGATCTGCTGCATCAGCAAAACAGATCTGACAAACTGATATCCTTTGGCAGATCAAAGGGAGACAAAGGGCCCAAGCTGTTGTTTGCATGTGCCTTCTATAGAATAGTTGTTTGTTGACTGAAAGCTGAACGTCACCCCAACATTTTTCAATGGGATATTGGTGCTGCAGGAAGACTGTGACACAGACAGCTGAAAAGAGCACATTAGAACTGTGGGTAAATGCAAAAAAAGAAAAAAGACAATTTTCCACCTTGTTAAACAATAAAGATTTATTCTATTCTATTCTATTCTATTCTATTCTAAAGAACCCTCTTGAAACAACTAGTGCTAAAATCATGGAATGTATTAATTGAATTGTGTGTCAGTGTTATCTATTTCAGTCTACATTTCACTGTCAAATGTAGCAATAAATATTCCCAGACTGTCACGGAGCAATAAACAATCTCAGAAAGAATTAGCTGACATCTAGAGAAAAAAAAAAAATCCTATTTTTTTTTTTCTGTGGGTGTTTTAAAAAAACATTGTGCAGATGAAAAGAGATCCTAGTGAAGACAAAGTCCCCTGTGCAGCAAAGGCCACCAGTACAGCACATAAAACCACATAAATTAACTCTATCTGCAGGCAAGGGACCCCATGCAGGGATGAAATAGTGGTGCGTATTATCCCAGGCCGCAGGCTGTTCCACAGGGAATGTTTGTTAAACTATTCGCCTCTAAAGAATGCAGCTCCGTCGGGCACTTTCACAGTGATTGATCCTTTCCCAGAGTAATTATGTGCTTTTACATTCAACCTCCTTGCAAACAATACACAGTCATTTTATTAGGTAAAGAAAACTGGAGTGCTATTTTTTTTAAGTTTGTAGTGCCTTTCTGGCCAATGGGCCTAATATGAATGTTTTGATTTTGAATAGCAAGACTTATTTGTATTGTGTTTTGAATATTCAGATGCATTTCTGAAACACTTCACTGAAATAAAGCCAGCAGTGTGGTAATTTGGCCAATGAGTGGGCTAAGAACATGTAGAATCTCCTGTGGAAAAACACATCATGTTGAACATTAGAGTTTCAACAATCATATGATATCCAACAGGTCTAATGGTTTCTCTAGCCCAATACCGCTGGCATCAATCAAGCCCCTGATAACTGTCACAGCATGTCATTGCAAATGTCATATCCAGTTTTTAATCGTTCAAACTGTTAGCAAGAAGACATGTCCAACAATCAAAACAGAATCTAACCACTACCCTTCATTAACATGACAGTTCTTATAACATAAATTGTACGTCACAAGCAAAGTAGCTGCCATAGCAACAAATGAATGTCATTTAGGGGTAATGAACATGATGCATGCAATGAAGCATCTGCATGGCAAATAACTCCCTGACTAAACGCAGTCATGCATAAAGTATCTTCTCTCTTCCATGAAACCTGTACATGGCTTGCGAATTACTACAAATGATTTGCTAAAACATTCAGTGGATTTACATTGTTTAGTGATTAATTTGCTTGACTTGAATTTGAAGAAGGCTGCTTAATATTTTCCATCTCATAGTTAAACAATTTGTGACTGAATTCATCAGTCATCACTGCAATGTCCATGTGAGTTTTGCATATATGCCTATGTTACATAAATGTATGAATGTTGTATTTATGTATGAATGAATGAATGAATGAATGAATGAATGAATGAATGAATGACTGAAATATCATTATTGTGACTGAGATACCTTTGGTACAAATGTACTGTAGAGGCACCCCAAGGAGCAGACAGACTTACTTTCCGTGATTGATTAGAAGACTTAAATAGTATCAATTGACAAACAAATCAAAGGCAAGGAGGGAGCAATTTTGCTCAGACTCCATGACAGATTTGGGCTCCGAAAAGTTCATTGAACCAAAGCAACAATGGAGAAACTACTTCTGATACTGATCAGAAAAAGTAGTTGTGAAGTCAAGTTAATTGAGAGTTAAATCTTTGCGAGAAGTAATTAACAGACCAGACACTGGCCACTTGGCAGCAGTCATGGGCCTTGATCGGTAAACATGTCCTCTATTCCCTGTGAAATGTCTCCAGTGAATAAAAAGTGAGGGCTCCACCATCTGTAAGACGCTGGACTAATTGAAGTGGCGGGAAGTGCAGTCAGCAGTGAGCTGACCATGTAGCTATCTGCCATATGGTAGCAGTCAGAGACATATTAGTATCCACCCAAGTCAGACAAAGTCAATTTTGATCATCTGCCTGAATCATATATCCTCCTGAGAAAGCATTTTTCAATTACTACAAATGTAGCCATCAGCAGAATATGACAGGAGAATGAGTGAGTAAAGGTCATTGCCACAGCTGTGCCTCAGCTTGAGGCGTGAGGTCAGAGGCCTGTTGTCCAAATACGAAATTAAACAGTTGACTGGGAATAACTGCTGTATAATGTTGGAAGAGCATTAGAAAACAGTTCACACAGTACTATTACCATTACTAGCATGCTAGTGACCTCAAAAACTGTGGGTTAGAATCTCGGCGGCCACTGTTGTGCCCTTGAGCAAGGCACTTAACCCTAAGTTGCTCTAGGGGAGAGTGGCCCTGATGTAATTGATAGTTGACAAATGTAAGTCACTCTGGATAAAAGTGTCTGTTAAATGCATAAATGTAAATGTATTAGTGCAAACACACACATACACACATACGCACACACACACACACATTTGCATAAACTGCTGCACAAATGACCATTCACCCTTATATGTGAGCCCATAAAGGATCAAGCATTCTTTTATTTTAACAGTAAACACACCATTGTCCTGTGACGTAGCCAAAGTGAAGATCTAGCTTTCTTCCTACATTTGATCTGAGGCTCTTCACTTCTCCCATTAGTATTTCTTCTTCATTCTCTCTTGAATTCAATAATAGGATGCAATCATGCATATCCCTGTGTATCTGTCACTGATTACAATGATTAAACTTATCTCATCTGAAGAACATCTTAATCTAATTACGCTTGTGTTGTAGACCACGAATGAGAGAAAAACACAGCAGGTAATTAACTCTGGATAGGGTGCAGAGGGAGGATGTGGACTGCTCACCAGTGATCTGGCTCTGATTAATTATCCTGCAGGTCTGCCCTTCCCTAATGACCGAGACAGGCTTTGGGTGCCATAGCTACGTTTGTGGCCATGCTGATAATCACACTGTTGTTTAGAGAGGAAGTATGAAGGGCACTTCCTATGTCAATCTTTTTCTCTAGAGACTTCCTCCCATTGTGTGTTCAAGTGTCAATGTCATACAGGACATGAGGAAACATTCATCTCAACAAAGCAAGGATATAGTATTTTCTGGGGTTCCACTATTAATGATAATGGCAGGTCAGCTGAACAACTCTTCTGAGCCATCAGCATCTCTCAAACCTCTGATGATTAAAGTATAAGAGGGTCTCTTACTGTTTCTAGAAAGGATTATTGGCTAACTTCCATCTTAGTCTTGGTCAGAAGAAACTTATTGATTCTAGAAATGGTTCTAGAAGTTTCTAGAAAATGTGGTCCAAACTCTAAGTGGAAAATTTGGTTGTTGGAACAATAGTTTGTCAGCTGTTGTAAGAAGTGTCATTAATGGATGTTTGCTGTTGTCAATATTTACCTACTCTTTGTACCTACCTGAACACTCTCCAAGTGCGTTCTTCACTTACTACATTTGAAATGTATAAACTGTGTGACAGTCGTCGGCTACATTATATGCATAGTCAGTGATTGTGTATGTGGAGTTACACATAGACTCTACAACAACAGAATGAAAATGGCAGCTAATGTAAACTGATAAGGGCAAAGAAAACTTTCAGTTTCCCTTGCCCCATTCAGTTAGCATTGAGCGTCCATTTGCAAACTGGATGAATGTTACACCAGATTTTCATTTTCTTCTTCCTAACAACCGCACTCTGTGACCTTAAACAACAGGACTATGGATTGATCTCCCACAAACCTTTCCTCATAAATGAGAAGTCATAGATGACCTGACAAGTCATAAAACATGCACTTGAAGTACATCTCTTCATTCCAAGAAATTTCCCTGAAGATTCAGGAAAGTAAGCTCTGCACCATTACATTGAAGTTTCTTAGAGACACTGCCTTTCATGGCCACCAAAAGCTAAAAAAAGAAGCTCAAAGTAAGGAGGGAGGATGTGATATCAGTGAAAGTTGTGAGCCAAACATGACTTGTGACATAGTGGAGGAGAGAGTGCAGTTGTGTTGCGTGCGTAGTATCTTGGCACAAAAATGTTTCTCGATACAACTAGGGAGAATCTGGACCACTGTGAAGCTAATCTCACCTATTTTTAGGGACACAATTTAAAAATTAAAAAAGAGGGAAAATCAAATAAAAAAAAAAAAAAAAATCAGTGCAAGTCTTGTCATGTCGGTGCTATCTCATGGAGATAATTATTGAGACAACCACCTTGACCAAAGCAGCAACACACCACAGCAGTGCACAGCCAATTTACACCTCACGTTTCAACCATGTTTTGTTAGTCACAAATATTTTCGAAGACAGGAATAGTGTCTTTATCAACACTATCAACACTTAACCCTTTGGTTCTGGCCATGACAGGTAGGCTGTGATAAACAACAGGACAAGTGTCTTTGTATGCCTGCCTTTATTAATGCCTTTCTTTACTGACATTTTGTCATACATTCAAAAGAGAGCAGCTCCCTATGAGCAATGTGTGAACAGGTCTAAATAAAGATTAAAACATTCAGATCAGATGAGGGAGTGTGAGGGAAATGTAATGTGGATTCAGTGTGCAAAAATAATGTTGTAATGTTAATTATTTGGCTGGGACAATGGGAGACAGGTGGAGCTTGAATACTGCCCGCCCTCAAAAGTGGGTAATGACAGAACAGCTGACTTAATCCAATGTCCAGGGTCAAACCAGACATACAGTATCTGAGCATCGTTTAAACCCTCTTTTCACAATTCAGAACAAGCCACTCAATACAGGTTAATCCCTGATCAGATTGACCTCAAAGTTGTATTGAATAGGCGTTTAAATGATGTCATTTTATCTTTGAAAACAAATCTTGCCATAGGTTTAAAATTAATTGAAATTAATTAATTAATTAAATGTGTAAAGATGGGTCTCTTAGAAGCCGAAACCAGACTCATTCATACCACTACAGTTGCTATTAACCCAAACTGTGCCATACACAATGATACTGACCCATGATGACCTTTTAAGCCACTTCCAGTAATGAGTTGCAAAAGCAGAGTTGGACAGGACAGGATAACATACATCAAACTGGATAGCAATCTTCTTATCCTATCATTGGTTTGAACAGGGACATCTATCCAGTATGTAAGTGTGCTTGACCATATGGTAAAGTGTGCTTCACCATATAGTAAAGTGTATAGTGTGTAAGTAAGTGTAAGTGATATATATATATATACACACACACACACACACAGCAGGGGAATCGATGGCACCAGTCTATGGTCAAGCAGTAAATTAAATGATTTCCCTAGCTTTCTGATTCATTTTCAATAGACACTCCACTAGCCTATCAACTGAGCATTCCATTGGCCGATGAACATGCAACAAAAGGACAATAGATAAGTTGGTACTGAATAGGATTTGTACAAAACTGAACCTATGCTGTAAATGTAGCCGCCTATCGACCTAACATCTTTAAGGCTCAATAATGAATGATTCCATGAAGACAGAGATGGGGGATCAATGACTGAGTGCTAGTGGCCAACTCAATAGAATGAACCCTCTCTCATTTCATTGTGTGTAGTGGGTACGGAAAATTGTGACAATTGATTTACCCACTTCCTTGCTCAAGAAAATTGCTGCTCAAAAAAATACTGCAAGGATGAGTCTCAAAGGGTCTGTGGCACTTGTTTAGAGAAATGTATAATAATGCATGTATGATAAATGTCTTTAAAAGGTAAAAAGACTAACAAATAATAATTTATATTTATATAACTTATAAACAAAGTGACAAATAATTTCAGCAATCATGTACACAATGTACACAGTCAAAACAGAAGTTTTTTTTTTTCTCTCTCTTCATGTCTGTTATGGTGTAAAACCACATAAAGCAGGTTCAAAAGCATGACTTTCACAGCTGTGGGTATTTATTAGATAATTAATAACATGAAATTATATGATAAAAAAATGAAACTTGGTGTTGTACCACCCTCATCTTGACAGGTAATATGTTGCAAGAGAGCACATCTGTTTCAGTCAGACTATTTAAAATTGTAAAAAAAAAGAAATAAGAGACAGGATAAGGGTAAAGACAGATGTATAGAAGTGTAGGGGAAGAGTAGCCTGGCCACGCCTTCCTACACACTTACGCTCACTTATCATCTCCCTACGGAGCTAGTCTGGATTTCATCCCACTGAGCTTGTTGTCTCTGGTAGCATTATTACCGCATCTGATCAGCGAACAGTATGAGGCATTGTGAATGCTGAGCTAGACAGGCAGGCTATCAGTAAAGGGCTGATCCAATCCTTTTAAACTTAAGCACCGCCAGCAAACAATTGTTTCTCACTACCGAATGTCCAGACCCTCTGTACAAAATAAAGCAATCTGTGTGTGTGTGTATGTGTGTGTACAGGGGGCTGTTACCAGGACAAAGAAAAAATACACACCACCTTGCTGTGAATCCCTGTGAAGCTCTTTAGACCCTATACCTGTAGGTTACCATGTCTGTGCTTGCTGTAAGGTACTGGGTAATTGTGTGAACCTACACATACCTAGTAATGCCTCACCTACAGCATGCGTAGACATCTGGGGCTCGTCATCTCTCTCTCTTTCACACGCTTTGTGGGGGTGGGAGGAGGTGGAGGGGGGTGGGGTTCAAGTTGGTGCTGGAATTCAAGTAAAGAATCTCTCCTGAGAGGGGGAGAGATTGGACTTTATGTATTCAGATCCAACTGACACGTCATCTCCTCGCACACACTCACACACACAAGCACACACGCACACACACACACACACTCATACACACTCTGCTATCTCACCCACCATCGGTTTGCTTAATTACAGTCACTTGATTTCACACAAAGAAATATGAGTTTGTGCCATCTTCACCTTTGTCGTCTATTTTTAGGGATATCCAGAGAATGAGACCTGCAAAAGCCTGTCCTACGTGGAATCTACAAGGCCCACAGCAGGTGTGCACATTTGAGCATGTGAACAGAGGCTGGTTGGTTAGATAGAAGGTGACCCCACCCAGTGCACCTATCAAGGAGTAGCTGTATCCTGACAGGATGGAGAAGTCAGGTGTGTTCTGGATGCTACAGACCAGGCAGGCCCGCGCAGTCAAGCATATGATGAGAGGCTGAGTGACAGGCCACCCATCTTTTAATCTCCCACTGCCCACAATAAGTCAAGAGTTTAACATGACTGCTGGTAGTAGCGCTTTATCCACCCTCTCACTCTCATTCTCTCTCTCTCTCTCTCTCTCTTTCTCTCTCTCTCTCTCTCCGTCTCTCTCCAGGGCCCAGATGGTGTCAAGAGATGTCCCCGTTTTTCAAAACATGCCCAGAGAGTGACAGCAGCACCACCGCTGACTGAATTCAAATGAGGGATTTGCCTTTTGCTGTCGGGAGATGTGTGTTCATCTGCTTTCGTGTGAACGGGATTGCCCCTGGAGAGCCCCCCTGGGCATCAAAGACAGAGGGAAGCTAACACTTCTGATCTGTCTCAAGAGACATTTTGGTCCAACTGATTGCAGGTATCAAATTTCATTTTCAACATGTCCTCAATTTTGTTTAGAGTAACCTGATAGTTGTTCACAATTATCTGACAAAGCTTATCAAGTCCAGTATTCCAACCACCCCCGCACCACAGAGTGGCTTATCAGCAACTTTCTTTCTTTCACGTCATGTGAAAACATTATCCCCATCCTGAATCTTCCAACAAAAACATAATAAATAAATAAAGTAGTCCATCTCCTACTCCTAGTAGTGCAATTTTGTGGGATTCTGCTGAGCTGGGGTATAACGAGTACATCGTTCCATCTTAGGTAACCACAGTCCCAGAGCTGCTTTTGCTCATGCTGCCCTTACCTCAGCTAGGGATTCAATAAGCAGAAGTGTGTGTGTGTGTGTGTGTGTGTGCATGTGTATCTGTCTTTCTGTGTGTGTGTGTGTGTGTGTGTATCTGTCTTTCTGTGTTTGTGTGTGTCTGTGGGTGGGAGTGGGGTGGAGGGTTCTCATGGTACATCCCAAGGCGCTGAGAAAACAGTAGTTTACACCTTTTCTCAAACGCATGCATCCAATTTCAGATAGCAGGTTTGTGAGAAGGAATCTTACCCTGCGGGCAGACGTACGAGTGTGTACATCGATTATTCAGTTAAATGCAATTATAAGCTTGACCAACAAACCATATCTAACAGCCGTGAAAACAATGCCAAGGCGACCTAATCAATAGCCTGTTCACAAAATCGCAAGGGGGGGGGGGGTTAGTGCAATGGAACATTACAGTGAGACTATTCAGCAACCCTGTCCAAAGTGTGATAACACCGGTGGTGTGGTGCCGTAATTTGTAATGGCTAGACTTGCCTTGAAGTGATACTTCTTATGTTGACTGTCCCTGGCTAAATTGAAAGTCAGCAACAGAAGGACTGTGCCACAGACCAAGATTTTTCCCAACATCATTCAAATAACATCTGTTGCTGTTGGAAAGCCCACCAGAATAAGAAATGTCATTCTGCAATAACAGATTTAGGGCACTGCCATTTTTTCGAAGGTCAATACAATTCAGGTAGGGTACTTTTTGGGCAAACGGGCAAACATATTTTTGTATTCAGAAGGTAAACCCTGCAGTGCAGGGTTCAGACTGACATTCACAAAATTTAATTCCCTGTATTCATATCTCTGAAGGTTTCCTGACAACCGCAACTTGCCGTGCTGAGTCCCAGCACTTCAATAATGGAAGGAACTGAATTATTAGAGAATGTAAAATCATGTACAAGGCAGACCAAACACAGAAATATACAGCTCGACAGCAACCCAGCTGTTGCATGTTTACCTACAGAGATCACGGGCAAGGTTTGGACTCTTTAAATGTCAGTCATGCGCTCCAGCGCAAGCAGTAAACAGGCCGGTTTTGATGTGAATACACAGATCCTCTCCATGTTGTGGAATGCTGTGCGTGAGCGGATTACACCACAGGTCCCCTCTATGTTCTCTTCCTTTGCCCCCGCATAATGCTTTTCCTTCTGCCATGGCTAAACTGGGGGACTCAGGACTCAGGGGCATCTGCAGCCTGCTTTATGGTGCCCCTCTGCTCTGTTTCCTAAGGCAGCTCCCTGTGGCTCTGCAGCTGAATATAACATATTTATACAGTACACAGAAAGAAATATACTTACCGGTATGTTTTATACATTGTTATATAAATACTCAATATTTATTTTTCAGGGAAAGTGAGAGATGGAGAGAGAGAAGGATGGGAAGAGAGAGAGAGAGAGAGAGAGAGAGAGAGAGATTCTGCCTGTCAACTGTTTTGCATGAACACAGTGTGCATAAATGCGAACCTGTGAAAGTGCTTTCTGTGCTCCAAGGAATAGCAAGATGCTGCATATAGTCTATTTGTAATGCACAGTATTTTGGTGCTGCAAATGTCGGTGTGGTCTGCAAGTAGTGCTCTATACCCTCTATTCTGAGGGAATCTGAGATATGTGTGTGTGTGTGTGTGTGTGTGTGTGTGTGTGTGTGTGTGTGTGTGTGTGTGTGTGTTTGCTGTGTAATCTCCAACTTTGTGAACTAGCAAACCTCTTCTGTGTCCCAATTTTAGACAATGGTGGATCTGAATATACAGAATGAAGCATTGTAATGTTTCTTTTGATCTGACAAATTTTTAATGTATTCATGTTCAAAGCCACTTGTGATGGCTGAGGATTAGAAATGAAAAAAGACTAGTTGTTCATTAATGAAAAAAAATGTTCTGCGTTTCTGAATGTATTCTCTTTCATCTTTACAGAAACAGACCCTCAAGCGTGTTTGTTTATGGTGGAATGCGTTACTTACTCTTCGGAACGGTGTAGCCAGGAGCCATTTTTCATGCCGCACAATAAATGTCAATTATTTATAATTCAGATGGGCTATTTCAAATTCATTACGGATCTCCCAGTTAAATTGGATTGTGTGCAACATTAAGTAAAAAAAAATGGAATGCAACAAAATATGATATGTACTCCAAACTTTGCCATCGTATTCTTATCAGTCTAATGCTCCTCTCTCCTCTCTGTTTTAAATTTAAATGGAATTAATTGAGCTGAATTTAAATTGAATTTCAAAATGTTTTGATCCTTATATTTGCCAAAGAACATTTTTATGGCTACTGTTAATGCAGTACTCTGCAGTCAGCTACCCAGGCTGGCTGTTTTGATTCATTACCGTGTCTCAGCTCTAAAGGGCACCAGCTTTATGGCTGAACCAGATCCTTTGCAGTATAACAGAGACTGCTGCTGGCTTCCCTGTCTGTATTTCACATCTTAGTACAGGCTTGATAAAACAGCACCCAATTATCAATACAGATCTATTCTTATGCACAGAAGAGCTAGTGCACAGAAAGCTAATTTTGTTTAGATAATCAGCTTTGTAAATGTGTTTGATTGCACACCTGCGCTGAATGCCAACAAAAGTGAGCCAATGTTGCAGACTTGGCAAGGCTTTGGTACTCTGTGATTCTCCCATCTAGTTTTCAAATGTGTCAGTATTTTAGATCTGCCTCATAAATTATGGAGTTTAAAATAAATAAATGCACATATAAATAAATAAATGTGACAAAGTTCAGAACTGCAGGGGTAAGGATATCAGTACCTCTTAAATCTTAAATACAGCTGTGCTGGTTGATTCCCTAAGGAATTTTCCCTGCAATTATGTGCTGAAGTGACAGCCCAACAGAAAAATTGCCTCTCTGCCGGCAACATTTCTGCACGGTCTGACACTTACTGTATCAAAGATGTGGGGATCCAAATCTAGCTGTACTTTTCAGAGAAGAAGAAAATAGAAAGAAGAGGGGAAAGAAAATCTCCACAGAGCTGAAAGAGAGAGGGGGGGGGGGGGGGGAGTGGAGGAGGGAAGCGAATTTGATCAGTCGCACGAACACAGACTTTTTTTTGAAAGCAAGCAATGTTTCCCTCAGGATCGCAAACAACCCAACATTGCACAAGCGCCTTTGAATAGCCAACGCAAAAGCATGAAAAACACACACACACACACGCACGCACGCACACACACACACACACACACACACACACACACACACACACACACACCTCTGTTCAAAGAGCTCACAGAGGACAAGGATGTTTCAGGAGCTGTGCTCAAATGTTTCCATGTGAACTTTAGCTTGCAGCCTTCCCTCATCCCATGAATCAGACAGCTCTGCAGGACCCTTCCCCTGAGCAAACCCCCCTTATGACACTGTTTTTCTTCTGCTTTCTTGTGGCTCAAGCTCACTGCTTTGCAGATACAGGGAGGAGGGAATAAGACCAGGATAGAGTCTCAGAATGATACACCAACTGAGAGAACATGTTTGCCAATACCTCATAGTCTTCATTTTTCTCTCTCTCTCTTTCTCTCTCTCTCTCTCTATCACTTTCTCACTCATTCACTGACTCACTCTTGCTCTTTCTTCTGGATCTGGATCTCAGAGACATGAGATCAGTCGTTGCTAGTATCGAAAACCAAGCCAAAAGTCTTGTTCTTTCAACACTTTCACAACAGATTCTTTACTGTACCTCTTGGCTGGATTGCAAGACTCTCAGGTTCATCCTGAGGGGAAATAGACTATGATGTGGTTTCAACTACACATCATAACAATTAGCATTTGTATCTAAATGAAAAGTATAGAGCTTAGCTCAGCTTAGCTTCAGTTGACTTTTATTGCATAAAGGAAACATGCCATTTAGTAAAAAAAACAATGATGTATAGAGTAATAAATTCTCTCTAATAAATAAAAGTAATAACTAAACTTTGCCCATTCTGAGGTATTCTGGGCCTGATGTGTAATGGCAGTACAACTAGACCTACCATGTTTTTCCCAAATCATATAAATGCTGTGCCTTACCATATTGCTTTTAGTGCATCAGGTAAACAGCAGTCATCACCTCCCATCCCCGCCCTCTATCACATAATTCAGTGATGTTCAAACAGAACACTTAACAACAAAATAACCTTGCACAACCTCTGAAGAGTGAGCGTGATGAAGCTTACACACAAAACTGCAATTTTTTTCAATGCAATTAAAAATCAGTAAAGCTTTTCCAGTGTACGGTGGTTACAACTGTCTCAATATTGAACAGTGTCATTCAACAGACCCAGATGAAATCAGCCTGTTGACACCATTACTGTAAGCTCTGGCCTTTTTGACCCCATTATTCAAGGTCACCGCGAGCTGTCAGTATAAAGAGAAGGAGAAAAATCTGTACAACACAGCAAACCAGCAGTTAAACCTATCTGATGAAATCTGAACTGAACTCAGCTTCCCTTGACGCCAACTGATTTGCTACTCATGTGCAAGCATATGCAGATAGGCCAACATTACCCAGAAAAGTGGATCTTGTATTTCTTGTAATTCTCACATTCTGTTTGCAGTGTGACATCTTTGCTATATCTAGATACTTTTAGGTTAATGTTGCAAGAGAACCACACCTCAAGTTGGCAAATACCTTTGTACAACTGGCCCTGTGACTTATCACCCATTCTCATTCTCACCAGATGTTCTCACAGACTTTGTTGGTACCTCACCTGCCTTATTTTCCTAAAGCATTGAAGACAAAACAGAGCATAGTAACTGAAAATAGTTCTTCTCTCTCTAATCTCCATTGGCTAAGAGCAATCTATTTGCTGTATTGCAGTACAGGCTCCTGCATTGATCTATTAGCATCAGCGGTTGCTTATATGTGTTTAGGCCTACCTCTATACTCAGTGTTTTAGAATTGAAGAGAGAGAAATTGCAAGAACAGAGTCAGAGAATGGAAAGTGGAGCCTTCCGTGCCGAGGTCTAGGTTCCCTGTTGTGGGCGTTCAGGTTGAACAGCAGTGTCTCATCAGATTCCATTTTGTAACCGAGCCCTGCAGTGTAGTCTAAATTACACCTGACTCCTCAGGAGCACAGCACAGAGCCATTCACCCAAATACCCTCAATTAGGAGAGAGGGAATAGACAGAAGCCCATACTCTTCTATTATGATACTTTATCTGCACTTTGGAATAGGACTGGTAGAGAGGGGTGCCTCATCAAAAAAAGCAATGTAAACAGTTTGTTGCCTAACCCCCCCCCCCCCCGGCATCTTCATCTAAAAGAGAATGTTCTACCTTCATTTTTGCTCATATGCCTTAGAGTTTTCATCATTTTGAAATATCTAAGAATCTAATTTTGTTGTTTCCCAACAAACACATTTCACAAAAAAATTATACAAATTATCTCCAGAAATGCCAGAAGAAAAAAAAACTGAAATATTTTCACCTTGTGCTTCATGTTATGTGGTTGAGGAGTCTAACGTAATTTGACCTTTAGGGTAGTCCTACATTTGAAAATGAGATGTAAATGTTAAGCTCATTCAATTAGGAGTGTTGCAAGCTAAAGTCAATGGGCAACGCACGAGAGCTGCCTTATCTTGGTGTCACTGCCTAAGACAGACTAGACTCTTTTTTTACAGACATTCTGATGGTCTTCCTATGTTTTCTTAGGTCATTTCATTTGACACATTGGTGCTTCATCTTGGCTTCATGATCTCTCATACATGTTTTATCCAGAGGCAGTTGACTTCCAGCGTCTGGCTGCGGTAAAGCAGCACAGCCCCAGCAGTACACATGCATAGCTTTGCTTTGTCTCAGCCTCAGCTGTCTAACGTGGTTAAGCACAGTATCTTTGTGCACTGCAGTGGAGTGTAAGCTGGCCCCAAACCATCCATTCACATTCAACACCTTTACTTTGGTCTGACTCTACAGCCTGGGCAGCAAGCTAATGTAGTGGCTTTTATCTGTGGATGAAGGATCCATTAGCATTTATTCTGTCTGTGTCTGCCCAAATCAATGTAAACTAGATGTAGTTTGACCATTTTCTTTATTGTACTCTGCATTATAGAAAAGTTAGGCCCTGTTGAAATATTCCATGAGTGGCGATAGCAAGGCCAACACTCATTCTTTCACTGCTAATATTCACTCAGAATTTTGCATTTAATTATTTTGACATCACATTCAAGTCATTCAAAGCAAGAGAGCAGTGAACATTTCATTTGGCAGTTGTTGAGTGAGAAAATGGAGCAAATTTAGTGGGATGAATGGAACAGTCACAGCATGTTACAAATCAGCACATACAAAGTATTGTGTTCACACAGTGTGCACATACAACCTCTCTCACTTAGCTTGACTGTCGTGAAAGAATAAGCCGAGTTGCTTGGAAACAAGAAACGCTAAAACTTAGACTGGAATTATCTTTGAGGCTATTTCTTGAGGTCCACAATTCAAGCCTCATTCCAACGGCCACCCCAATTTCAGTACGCTTAACTGCTAGGCCTGCCATTACTCGTAATTGTACATACACTACACATTATACTGTGTGTACATACTATGGGCCAGAGCAGGTTCAGTGCAAATTGTAGTATAGGATAATATAGTATAGCACCACAATCTTGGTAATGTGTTCCACAAAATGGTAAAATGACACAAACATGAAACCAAACCTTGTTTGTATATAATAAAATTAGGCACAAATTATTTCGGAAATATTTAGAAACAATCAATTGCAGTCTCAAAATATAACTCTTTCGTTGTACTGCTAAAGTGAATGATTTACTGCGTACAATAATAGAGGATGTCAATCTGAGAAGAGTGGTCTATGCTCTGCTAGTTCTGTTTACTCATAATAAATTTGTTCATAATGTCTCCAGCTGTTGAAGGCATAGTGGAAACCATCTGAATTTATAGGTGGTTGTCTACCCAAGGAATAATCCCCACGGCTCCAGTCTGCTGAGGCAGCTTAACTTCAAACGTAGCAATTACTTGAACAAATGACTACAGCTCACCTATGTAATCCAGAAATGCACTGAATGAATCATTAAAATCAATGTACATGTGTAAGTGGTTCATGATTCTCAAGAGAGATGGGATCTTTTTTTGTTATTAATTTCTAAGTTGGAGCAAAATACAATGTGTATGTTTTTTCTGTGAGTACTGGTGTATGTTCAGTTCATGAGGGAAGATGAAATCCAAACTTGCATGCGAGAGGTGGCAATACTGCTAAGTGCTAACGTTCGATTTGATGAATTTTGTTGGCCATTTTAAAGTGTTCACTGAGTCTTGGCAAAATCCAGCCTGGATCGATACGAATGAAATGTCATGCTGAGGATTTCCCTTACAGTCATCGATAACACTGTGTGGGCCATTTATGTTGTTCAATTTGTGATGTAACATGATTTGCAGTGATCCCGGCACTCTATTTTTTCCTTATCTGGCATAATTGGCTGAAAACACTAAGTATTGATCTCCATTTTTGAGAATGTTTTATTCCCATAGTGGAATGAGAGCTCAGCAGGTGGTGCCTATCTTGAGGCTCAAATCCTTTATGCACGCTAGTCAGACTTAAATTTCATTCCATGTATGATTAGATGAGTATTCCTGTTCAGCTATATATTGACTGCAACGAATATAAATGTGGTTACTGGACAGCATGCTCACTACACTGCCTCAGTAAATTTGATTCTTGTAAATTATACACTAAAAGGTATTTTTAACAACAGGTAAATACTACAGAAATATCTTACCACATAATTTGCACAAGGTAATGTACACATACTGTATATTAACCCCTCTCAAAGCATGAAAGCATGAAACATCTGAAGAAAACATAGAATACGTAAACTTAGATTTTAAAGGAACTGGCCACAACCTTTCGTAGAAAGTCATTTGAAGCAATTTGACTACATAACTTCAGGATAATATAACATGCAGATAAGTCAGTGCTGCTCAATAGCCATTGCAAACAACAAAGTCGCTAACTTTGTTAGATCTGCAGAAGTCAGAAGACAGCTCCAGTTAGCCATATAACTGTATTTATCCCAGTGTTATATAGTGAATAAGTTTCAGTTGATTTCAGTGGTTAACTTTTTTAATTTACCAAGTGTGGTGGCTTTGCATCTGCATGTATTCCGTGCTAAAAATAATAATAATCCCATTCATTAGCATTTTTATTTAAAACAAATTGAGTTTCATTGTTACAAATGGGTAAACGTGTTTTGGGATTTGATTGATGGCTGCATCAACTTCATCAACAAGTCCTCTCACTGATGATTCTCAGTGAAAAAGGATTTCAGGAGCTTTTATCTCCTCCTCGTCTGATTTTGTCTTCTAAAGTGCTAATCGTTTTTCCCTTTATCTCAGCAAGTTACCCACACCTGACCTTTTAGTATAATTAAAGCCATGTATCATATTAAATCTCTTCTACATTGTAACCAATAAACACACAAGGCCTATGCATAATCTCTGTGTGCGTGTGTGTGTGTGTGCATGCATGTGTGCCTGCCTGCATGTGCATATGTGTATGTGTGGATGTGTTGTTTTCAATTTTGTCACCTATGCATCATGGCATGCCTTTTTTTAACACGTATGTTACATTAGTTCTGCCTGTTAACCTTATGGCCAGGTTGGCTCTTGAGTGCATAAGTATGATATGAGAATTCTGCTTTATTAATCAGATAAATGCAATGCATGGGTGAGGTGCATGACAGAAATACCGTGAAATTATGTGTCACTGTGGCAGGGCCTGTGAAATTGACTTGCTGCTGGTACCCGTCTTATGAATGCCCCCTGTGTGACCTTTAACTGCCAATACCCATTCCAGGGGCTCATGGTCGTTGTCTGGTGGCATAGTGTTGGCCAATTAAATCCATCTATTGCCTCGGGATGGATTCCAAAAGCCGACTGGCGTAAAAACCATCCAAGTCTACGAGGGAACAATTGGTTCCATAATCCTTTGAAGACCTGGAACACATGTTATTGGCAAACTGCTGTGGTTAGCCATCCCTGATAGCAAATGCATCAGTAGGCTATATCTGTAAACATCATCAGGATCCAAATTACTGGAAATTCATGTCACATTTCTTTTTGGAAGTATTCAAAACATGTTTACTTTTGTAATTTAACTTGGAACACAGAAAGTCACTCAGTTTATTACTGGTAAGGCATGGATTGCATTGAAAATTTCTACATTGTGGTAAGTGTATGGTAAATGGTTGATGAATTAACTTGTGAATGGTGCTCCGGCAGGAAAGACATTTAGTCTTAGTCTTCACAGATTCACAAAATGCCCCCATAGAAAGAAACGTACGTTAGTGGGCCAGTGACTTCCATAATGTAACAGCCAAATGTTATGTTTATGTTTTATTTGATTTAGCCGATGCTTTCATCCAAAACAACTTACTAAATATCTACACTACATTCACAAAAAAGCCTAATAAGGCATGCATAATCACTTTGTTACATTCATTATATTTCTTAATGTTCATTAATTTAATTTTCAAGGCCTCATCTTAGTCAGTAGAGACTTAATATGAAGCATTACTAGTCATTTTCTCGATATTAAATCTTTTGAAACCTTGATTATGCTGCCATGATGCAAATCCAGCATTCTATGGTTGGTATACCGTAGTGCCTTTTTCCTGTAAATGGGAAATTGTCGACTAGTGTGTAGACACACCATGAAAGTCTCACACTCCAAACTGAAATGTGTTTCTGCCCTGGATGCCACTGTGAGACAATGTGAGACTGATTGCCTGGCTGTCGGGGGGGTGGGGAGGGGGGATTGGGTGGTGCGCTGGACTTGACCACCCATCACTTTGCGAATTACAGGTCCCTCGCCTCCCCCGTGGTGAAAATATTACACTCTGATTATTGCAGTACCCCAGGGGCCAATAACAAGCCCAGGTCTATTCAGCTTTGATTAGAGGGGCTCACATAGTGTAAAAGAGCACTCGATGGGAGACACTAGCCACGCACTATGTGACAATGTGTGTGTGTGTGTGTGTGTGTGTGTGTGTGTGTGTGTGTGTGTGCTGCAGGAGGGACTGACTGTAAGGCTCACAGCACTTAGGCTAAGGCCAGTTTAGACTGAAGATTAACAACAAGACAAAACTATTTCAGAGGAGTTGTGGAGATTTCATGTTGTTGCAAGCAGTTTCAAGCCCTCGCTACACATTCAACATGTCAAATTCAAGTCAAATTGCAGGTTCAAGGTTTTAAACCGTTTTTACCTCACAGCTTTTATGACGCAATGTCACTCAATCAGTCCAGCAGAGATGTCAGGGCTTTTGATCAATGGGAATGGAGAGAAATACTTTCAATGAAACAGCAGCGTGCTCAATTTCAGTCATAACGGATATGCTTCTAAGTCACAAAAATGAACATAAATTTTCATACAGTTTGATGTTTAGGAACTAGCAACTAAATGGCCAGCTTGCAAGTGTATTAAGGTTGTTATGGAAAGCATGGTCCTTTTTAGAATTGTTGCATTGATTTCAACAAGTTGCTGGTTTTTAGAATGTTGCAGATGATGTTCTCATCATGAACCTTTGGTGTGTCGCACCCTTCAGACTGAACCCACACAGCAGCAGTAGCATGCTCTCTGCTCACTAGCCCCATAGTAGACTGTTCCTACCAGCATTCTTTGTTTATGATGGCTAATTGTCACATGGGAGGGAGATCTGAGGCCTCACGCTGAGAGCACAGGTGAGTCTGTAGCCCTTTAGGCGAAGATTTATTGTATATCACAGTGGAAGCTGCATGGCAGCAAAACAAACAAACAACAACAGAAAAAAAAAACAATAAACAAATGTGAATCCGCCTCAGGCTAGAATGTGCTCAATGATTTGATTTGTAAATGTGTCCCTAGGTACCCAGCATCCATTAAAATGATGGCTAAGGGATCAATGACATCAACAGTAAAAAGCAAACAAAATGGTGTGTAAGGTAACAGATGTTGAAAGCATTTAGCATTAGGCTGCTGGCTTTGTGAGAAAGGTAGCCATAAAACCATAAAATGGAAAAAAAAGCACTTCTCAGTCCACTTAATTTGCCTCCAAGGACTTTCAAAACAGTCAGAGAACATTATTGGCTTATCCTTAACCTGATTTTATGTTAGTGGACCACAAATATTATTTCCCCACAAACAGAATACAGGTTGACATAAAAACCTGATTGTGTAGTGTGTTGACATCCTCTAGAAAATTCCTGAAAAGGTACTATCCGATTGATGTTGCTAATTGCATTGATAGCAAAATCGCTATGCTTCTTTTTATGATTGTAAGAGTATGTCAGTATTGGCAGTGAGATTTTTGATTGTATGTGGGTACAGTCATACTAAACAAGTGAGGCTGTATCCACAGTCAACTGATTAGTATGGCAAATATAGAACACTGAGGCAAGAAACTGAAGAGAAGACACAGACAGGGTCCAAAGCCTTAGGCCTTGGGCTGTGTATTGAGAGCTACAATTGCCCTGTGGTGAAGGATGTATTTTTCTTGGTGGGGGGGTCGTATTCAAATGCAATTTCCCAAACTCTCATCATGTTGTTGGGGCCGCAGTAAGATGCAGTCCAATATGTGGCGCAGCATTTCCAGCCACATTCCAATTCAATTGGCATTCAATTCAGACTAAACTGGAAAAAAATAATAACCCAAATTTGCTGACACAATGCTTGTGTTTGCCTCTCCGGCTTCCTGCCATTTAGTATTGAATTTCTAGCCTCCGAAAAGAGCATAGATGAGCTGCAGACATGTACAAATTGCATAGAGTTCTCTCCTATTTTAACCCTTTCAGTTCTCAAGTCACTGCTTCCTCTGCCAAAGTGTGTGCAAACCATCCTTTTAACTAATACATGGTGTGTTTTTGTCAGAAATGTGGTTGAGCTACCTTGATTGCCCCCACTAATGAAATACATGTTTAAGAAGCTAATGTATGTGGAGTTTGGTAGTCTTCTAGCTGTCTTGAGCACAGCCAAACAGGATTACTGCACTTACTTGTACTGAACTTTAATAGCGACAGGGCATGTGGTACTGCATAGAGTTGTGAAAGAGCTGTCCCAATGTTCTATTTCACACATACGATCAAATCTGAGTTTAGCTACAAATACTGTTTGTTTGAGTTTACGAAAAATAATTGTGAGTGGTAGGCTAGTTATTTTGTTTGAGGATGGCTCTCTGTGTTTATTGAGATGTCTGTGGTGAAGCAGGAAACATGGGGTTGGGAGATGAGAGGCAGTGAGAGCTTCAAAGTTTGGGAGTTTGCACAGAGTGTAATTCTAGTCCCCTGCCAGCGTCAGCAAGATTTTTTAATTGCTTGAGAGGATTGTAGGAACAGCTCACACTTTTTAGCAAAAATCTAAATAATGCAACACCTCGGAGTGAGGCGCCAGTATTATTTAATCAATTATAGGTTCTAGTCCATGCCTGCATTGTTAGACTTTTTTCTCTGGGCAAGGAGGAACGTATCGAGGGAATGAGTGCTATACTGTCTGTTGCTAATGTACAGTGACCTGCTCAACACATTTCTTACATCAACAGTTAATTCAAGACAGAGACAACTACATGTCTTTTGAAATGCATAACATAATGTATAATACTAATGACTCTGACTACTAACAGATGTTATCTCTCTTGCCAGTATAGCATTCCAGCCTGACATCAAATGGATTTTCATGGTTTAGATTTTCCACTGGGGTTGGTGATTCTGTTTGTAATGTAAATATGTGAGGCAGTGAAAAGTCCACTATAGAAGCCATCCCCACCAGTAGCAGTAGCCTACATTGGAACATGACTGAATCTAGGTCACTCGGCATGTTTGTGTGTTGTCATCTCAAGAAGAAAAACAGTCTCTGAGGAGTGTTTGATTGGCTGAGCGATCGATGAAGACATGACATTCAAAGACAGGGAGTCTGGGGGACCAATGTCAAAAGCATGCGAATCAATGGCACACAATCAGGTGTCATTCTCCATAAAACAATTGTGACAAATTGATGATACTAATGCAACTGTGTTGTGTGGTGTGTGAGACAGGAAACAAGCCAGTGTTGACATTTCAAAATTACACCACAATGCATCTAAATGCCAACATCTAAATATACACACACACAAAAAAAAAAACGTATGGCCACTTTTCCCTTTAAAAAACATACCGCTGGGTGTAAATCCAATAAGCAGGTGAACATCTCATGTTGTTTGCTGGTCAACATTAGAAAAGGAACCAAACATAAGTGATGACAGACCATGCTAATTTAGCACAACATGCTAATACGTAACTGATTTATAGTCTGAAATAGAAATAAGATATACATGAATAAAGGGACTCTGAGGTCATAATTACAGAAGTGAGTGCAAACACATTCCACTTCTGGAGCTGCTTTGTGTTTGCGCTGCCCAGACTACACGCTGACATGACATATTAGCATATCTAGCGGTTTGCTAATGAGTCACACATTTCTGGAGCTTCATGCATGTTGAGGTACCAGGGGAGCCTGGGAGGCTAAAATGGAATATGGATTTTTCTGCAACCCTGGCTCTTGTGCACAGGGCTTCTCAAGAGGCCACTAGACTACCTGATTGGGATTGGGATGGTGATGGGAGAGGTGGGCAGGTGATGAGGTTGTGGTGGTGGGGGTGTCAGCTCAGGGTTACATGCCTCTCGGGTCTCGCACAGGCCGTTTGCCGAAACGGGGAAGCTCACTCCACTCACTTTCCTCAGTCCATTGGGCAGCCAATTTGCGCTCTTGAATGAGGCTGGAGAAATATTAATGCCATAGTGATCACAGCAGTGTGTAAAAACAATCATAAGAGGCCAAAGGCTATAGAAGACTTGGAGAAACTTGGAAAAATATCAAGGGGGTTTTTGTGGAAACCTTTTTTTGGATTTGAGTATCGATTTTTCCAAGCAAATAACTTCAAAACCCTGGGCTGTTGTGATGACTCCGCCACAGCCGTCTGTTGTCCTGCACACCAGACAGTAAATTTCACATTTTACATATTTCTCACTCTCTGAGGGTATATCTTTGCTACCAATGATTTTCTGCCATTCGGCTTGATAGCTTCACTTCAAAGATAACTGATGTATTTTCTTTTGCCTTTGTAAATGGAAACTGCTCTCACACTGTTTTGCTACAAGGTCAGAGTAACCGTCGAGGGTGTTTTGTGAAGAACAAACATGTGATAATTGATTTAACTACGTCCTGCTAAGCCCATGCGTAGCTTGAGGGGGGGCTGGAGCGGCTGTGTTATCACATCCAAGCTTATTTGGACTGTTAATTTGATGAAGCATTATGTCGGGGAACCACAGGGAGGCTGGCATGATGAGGGAGGAGATGCACACTTCTATCAGTCAGTGGATTACTCAGTGACACTCACAGATGAGCGTGCGCTCTCTCTCTCTCTCTTTCTCACACACACACACACACACACTCACTCACTCACTCAAACACACACACACACACACGCACACACACACACACACACACACAGGAAATGAAGTAGATATAACTTTAAATTGACATGTATGTTCTCTCAGAGTGTCCTCGCCCGATAGGGGAGAATTAGCAGTGTATAATTTACTTACGTCAGCTGACAAGGACATATACCGGATATATTTGCCAATTTCAGTGGAAGCATATGGCAAACCAATATAAGTACAATGAACCATATGAGTAAGTTTACAAAACTGTGTATGTCTTTATCCAAAGATATTGCTTCAAAGATATTGCTTGCATCCAAAGCATCCAAGCAGAATCATACCAACAGGTAATTACAGGAAAAACAAACAAATCAAGAAAACACAGAAGTGTGTGCAGCTTGCTATATCACTGACCCTGAACCAGTGCATGAGAGCATAACATCCTCCTTTGGCACCCTCACATTAACCAGCCTGTCATGGGGTCATAGACATACTCACTAACACACACACACACACACGCACACACACACACACACACACACACAGCTGCCATCTCGGCTCTGTCTGTGCCCTGCGGCAAACAACGGGCAGCTTTTTGTCCATTTTATTTCCTGTCTCTTGTTCCGGCATCCTCAGAGCTGACATGGTCTGACAGGGAGAGACACACAGCCAGACAGGGAAGGCAAAGAGAAAGAGGGAGAGAGAGAGAGAGAGAGAGAGAGAAAGAGAGAGAGAGAGAATGACATTCACACATTTGTTGTATTCCACCAGGCACGACTGTCTGAGGGCTGCTGGATTTGCAATCATGTGCCAGATGTCGTCGCATGGGCCCTGAACCCTTGTCTCCTTCCCAGGCCTAAAAGTGAGTAGTATGGATTTCCAGTCGCCTGGCATTAGCCTTCGACTCAGTCCTCCTCCATTACCGAACAAGCGCTCTCAGTCAAGAGGCTCAGGAGGAGAAAGGAGGAGTGGAACAAGAGATGAGATGAGCTTCAGAGGAGGACAAACAGACAGAGAGAGAGCAGGGGGTGGGGTGGAGAGAGGATGTCGGAGAGGCTGGAGGATGAGGGAGAAGAACGAGAGATAAGGTGCAGTGGAAGGGAGATGATCAAAGGCTCTCAGGGAGGAAAAGCAGATGATGATGACAGGAACCTAGGTAGCCGAAAAAACAGGAAGAGAAAATAACAGAGAAAGAGTGTGATGAAGAGGAAAAAAAGGAAAGAAATGAAAGAAAGCTGCAGGGAGTAGGCAAATGGATGGAGGGAAAGAAGAGAAAGAGAGAGAGAGAGAGAGAGCAAAAGAGAGAGAAGCAGAAGTAGTTGAGAAAATGTCTTGTCACTAGCACAATAGGTGGAACTCCAGACCATCTCTCGGGTCTATTAAAACCCTATAATACGCCTATAATAGATTTATTTGATGCTGTGTCTGATTAATACCCCATTAAAATGGTAATGTCCAGGGGATAACAGGCTTATGATATATGTAATACGTAATTTTATCATGCACATGGTGGGAGCCTCAATTCTTGTGCTAAATAAGAGTGTGGGATATTGAAAGCATCTACCTCCATGCATTCACAGACTCTCTCTCTCTCTCTCTCTCTCTCTCCCTCTCTCTTTCTCTCCTCAAGCTCATAGATGAGAGGAGAAGAGCAGCCTGTGTGATCAATATGGAGCCCAGGGTTGTTTAGGTGTTGCTTGAGAAAAGTGCCATAGCAACCCCTATTGGCTAGTTTAGGTAGGGTTTACACTGAGAACTCCTGACCTTCCATGGGTAACTCACTGGTAATTTGAAGAACACAGTCAGTGTGTGTAGTTTTGTGATGACAAATGCCTTGTTATCTCGACATCTGATGATGAGAATAGCAGCCAAGTTATTATATATTCTTGAATAGTAAGTGGTAAGGTATATGGTAAAAGGCACTGACATCACCAGCTGCCAGCCGAGTGTGTTGTTAGTACAACACTTGCCAGTCATAGGAATTGATTATCTCTGTGTTCATCCCTCATTAGGCGGAGCTGATTCTACAACCTGGTGCACACTCTACCTAATCACAATAACGCAGAGACAAGAAAGGAGAATATGAAGGTCACAGTAAGAAACATATTACAAATAAGCACTACACAGTCCAAAGCTACTTAATCATAGACCCAAGAATCCTCGACCGTTCTATACGTCATAAAACAGTTAACTAGACACAATAAAGAGAATAAAGCATAGAATAAAGAGCTCAAGTGCTGCTGTTTTTACACTTGAGAGCTACAAATTAGAAGGGTGGGTCAGAGAGGTCTCTGGCTTAAAGGCTCCAAGCAGGCAAGAGCATAGAAAAGGATCTGAGTAGGTGTTAATGTGGTGTACTGAACAACACAAATACTGCAGATTGAGAGAAGGTCTAAAAGATCACATGGCATGAGTTAGATTGATAAATGACATGAATCTGACAGGTTGTCAGGTAACTGACCGACTGGCTAGCCTGACCTTCTGAGACCTGTACATTTGCAATCCTACCTGACTGTGATTCCAAACAAGCAATTTAGATGTACAAATTGATCTATTCTCTTTTTAAGCAGGAGGCAAGTTGTGGATGTATCAGCAAAGACACTGGCACAGGATCCACACAGAACTGTTTTGTTCCTCATTTTCATTCAGCATGTACTGCAATTCCATATTCTTCTTGTATCACTTTTCATTTACAACCAAAATGCATATTTCAGTAATATTGAACAGGAAATATCCGTGCTCTTTCAGTTGCATTTCGCCCCAGAGCTCGGATTTTGTGAAGGGGTTCAAATTACCTGCCTGTTTACAAATGCATTGCCCTGCCTTGCAAGAAAAAAAAAAAAAAAAAAAAAGCAGCTTTTCAAAACATGACGCTGCAGGGCTGTTACTTTCAGGGAATAAAAATGGAGAGATCAATTGAGCAAGAAAAGAAAAAAAGAAAGAACAGGCGCCAGTCTTGTCAGAAGGCAGGTTTCTCTTTTTTGTACACATAAATACCGCCATATTCACAGCACAGTGTTTTCCTCACCTGTGCCCATCCCTCACATTGTCATCTTGTTTTGTAATGCGACAACTGCCTCTAGCAACTGCAGCGGCGGCGGTGGTGGGTCCGCTACTGACAGACAAAAATGCCAGCCATACGGATGCCCATCGGGCACAACCACAGTGACATCCATCTCCTGTCGCTTCTCTCTCTGCACTCACTCCTCCAAGATCAGTACGACAAAGAAAGAGAGGTTCATAGAAAGTAACAAAAACACAATGCTCATATTCACATCTATCCCACTGAGTTTGACTTTTTTCTTTTATTAGTAGTGGTATTGTACACTGCATGGCTGAGGAAGTTTTGACAAGTGTTCCCTAACATGAGGAGGGTATATCTGGAGGGTATTGCTAGTTCTTTATGTTAGTTAGTAGGATAGAACATGGCATACTGCGCGCAGCTCTGTTTCCGCCACAGTTAAATGTGAATAATACATTCCATTTTTTTTTCAAAGTTACATCGTACCACCTACTGTGTTACACTTTTTCTTGTCCCCGCAGTGAATACAACACATCTGACGTCAACTTTTAGATGTTGTCAGTAGCAAGATGCAGCTCTGAAGAGATGTCAGTAAGAGAAGACTAATTGACACCTCCATAGCATTACACCCCATTACACCTCCGCCACACTCAAAGCAGGGTGAAATAAACACAAGTTACAACAAGAGTAATAGACCAGACAGACCAAGGCATTTTTGCATCCCCAGGCTTTGACCTCTGAATCAAATGGATTTAATGTGGAGAAACATCATTTTAATAATAGCATCTCCGGAAAGCTTAGGGTTATCTCCGAAGCCATGCATGAATACATTTTAAATATAACTTTGACAAAGACAGCAGTGATGGCTCCAAGTATGGTCTTATGCTGTTGGTACAAGTGTAGTTGCTGCTTTAGTATCTTTTTCTATACCACTGACAAATCAACCACTCCTTTATGGCAGCTTAGGACTGCTGGTGATCCCCCTGCTCTCCATAACCCCCATATATAGCTCAGTGGCCTGCATCCCTCACAAAGACTGTGGCATCCGTGGTGAACAGATAAATGCCCAAAGGGAGGCAAGCACAAGAGAGAACTGGAGAGTCATTCAAGGACACGGACCACACTGGGTCTAAACTCTGGGTAATATGTCATCTGAGGGGGTCAGGCCCTTGAGGTCCCAGAGGTGTGCCTCATCAGGGACGCAGATGGCCAGGAGCGAGCCACAGCAGCACTGGGTCACACATATATACCTCTACTGGATATGTCTGTGCCCAACATTACTCAGTAGGGCTGCCTGAGTGGGTCACACACATATACCTCTACTGGATATGCCTGTACCCAGCATTACTCAGTGGGCTGTCTGACTGGACCCTGGGATTGCTCACAGAGACTTTTCAGGCTACCCCGCTGAGTGAGTGCAAACACACACACACACACACACACACACACACACACACACACACACACCAGAAAACTCGATTGGGATTATAAAAATTATATATGGTGACTTATATGGTCCTTACATTTTTCTGCTAGGCCAGATAGGAATCTTATCATGTTTTCCACAGACTTTCCCATATGGGCGCTCTCTTTCTCTCTTTCTCTCTCTCTCTCACACTCACACACACATACTTTACAGTTACTTCATCTTGGTCAAGTGATGTGGAAGAAATAAGTACATGAACACACATAGTGTGTCAGGCATAGGAATACCATCACATGACCGACACTGTCCTCCGTTAAGTCATGTTTTGTTTGTAAGTTGCATTTTCCTGGTGTTTATCTTATAACGTTAAACTTCCCTAATTGCAATCAATTGACATTTGGAGAATTAATCTCCACATTTATTGACTGAATGTAAGAACAATCATCTTAAATTTGCACACAGGTATGCAAAAAACACCACCCATGCATGTGAATGTGTCCCAAAGCCTGGCGATTTGTGATGCCTGGTACAGAAATGGGGAAAAGCATTAGTCTATTAAATTGCTCTGTAAACATTATTATTCACGGTGGCTTTACAGCTCACATAGAACATATGCTCTCTCCCCCCCTACCTCCCCTCTCTTTCTCATCCTCTCTCTCTTTCTCATCCTCTCTGTCATTCCCTCCATCTCCCTCAACAGAAACGGTGTCCTTTGGCTCTCAGTCCATAATGCTGGTAATTTCAATTAAAGCCTCTGGCATCTGATATAATTAACATCTTGTAGCCGAGAGGTACTAATGGATTTTGTTTGCACAATTTACCTCCCAATTGATTTCTGTCTATGTGTTTGAGACCCGGGATCTCCGCTGAGGAGGCCAATCACGGCCCTGTCTGGGCCTAGCCGACTCTGGCGGCATTGTTCTGTTTTGCGTAATTACACATAGCCGCCACCGAGATAATGGATTATG
Source organism: Tenualosa ilisha (assembly GCA_015244755.2). Taxonomy (NCBI): domain Eukaryota; kingdom Metazoa; phylum Chordata; class Actinopteri; order Clupeiformes; family Clupeidae; genus Tenualosa; species Tenualosa ilisha. The sequence continues at coordinate 689,359 of PYXC01000047.1, read as the reverse complement.
CACATCTGCCGTCAATAGGCCTGCACAAATCACCTCACACCTGTAGCTGTGCTGGGCTGGGACACCGCACTGAAATCAATCAAATTCAGGCTTGGTACCGAAGGGCAGATTGTTATTGTTGCTGTTGTTAGTGTTGTATAGTTTTTCACATGTGGCTCAGTTCCTATTGCGGTTGCTGTTTTATGTAAGTTTTATGTAAAACCTTTGCCTAAAATCAGACCATTGGGTGTATTTCTGTAATGGTACTTAGATTATGTTTGAGATATGGTGTAGATACACTCCTTGCATGGGTAATGTGGAATGTTTTGATACTGGATGGTGAGTCCAGTCATTTTGAACTGAAATGAGTGTTCACTTCACTCAAGACAGCCAGAAGTACCTTGAAGCACAGTCAGGAATGTACGAACACTTTTCTGAGGAAAAAGGCTCTTATTTCAAGTCTCGATTAACTGTTAGGACACAGCCCACATCCAAGCTTTTCAAGGTAATTAATATAACAGTCCTGACAATGAGACAGCATCTGGCGTCTGAAAGAAGCAATGGAAACAGTTTGCTTAGCATCTGCAGCTGCTGACAGCCAACAGTCACACCATTTTTAAAAACAAAAATGGAGGCAATTAAAAAGCCATTCTCCTTCCTGTTAGGCAAAGTTAATTTACAACACAGTCAATCAATGAAACACAAAACCTCAGAACAACTGACACATCCCGGTGTGACATACATTATCAATAAGGAGATAAATCCCTGTCATCACAAAGCACTTTTTTTGTCCCAAGGCTGTGTCAGCCAGGAAACGATTCCTGACAAACATCAGTTCCAAATATAACATGTTTGTTACATGTGACTTTCCAGCACTGTTTACTTAATGAGATGGTAAAATATACAATGCTAATTGAGGTGCATCTGCCACCATGGGCTTGAGCAATTTACTTAGGTATAGGCCTACTTTATGTAAAGGTATCATACTGTGTTAAAAATACAAATTAATTAAATTAATCAATGTGTAATCTCATACAAAAGTCATACACTTAAACCACTTGGTGGCTTCCAGTTGGTGAAACTGGTGGGAAAAATGGCTCACTGCACATTTTTGCACATACTACAACCACAAGATTGCTACTCCCCATGTTTTTGCTCTAGGACTGACACATTCACAGAAAAAAAAAACACTGAGAGAAGATTAGTCTCCTTTCCACTGTCATTAATCTCTTCCACACACCACTTGTGTCACACAGTCATCTCCACTGAAATCACTCATGTCATGTGGGTAGGGGTGGAGGGCGATGGTGCTTGGTGTTAATATTAGTCCGTGCCAATTATTGTAACCAAACTGGATTTGGCAGAACCAATATGGGTCTAAATTTAGCTGTGGAGTTTATGGTTGGATGTCACAGCTAAGAGCAAAGGAAGACTATACAGTTACTAACACCATCTATCTTTATAGGTGGCATGTGTAAAGTCAGGCTAATGTGGACTTAGGACAAATTGTTTTTATAGAGAGTAAATGTGCAGATTCTAATCAGGGACTGCTGTTGTTGTTTTTTTTTCCTGACCCATTCCAAGTTTGTATTCATATGATTAATATGTTGTAGTTTATGTATAAAAAAAATATTAATTCATTACATAATCTGCAACAATGTGAGAAAGAACAATGTTACTGCATCAACAAACAAGGGATAAACCATCCCTTTAACAAGCCCATAAAGAGTAACATTGCAAATACTGTAGGGTTTGAGATGGACAACCTCAAACCCATATAATGACATTTTATGTATTATTAACTGTTATGAACAATTTACCTGTTATGAACAAGTTATCAAAAATTAAAAGGCATATATTGAATACATTAAACTCATCAGAAAAGTTCAGGTAAGTGATTGATTTTGGCTCCCATAATTACATGAATTGATACCCTGTCAGTTGGAAGGACTGTTACTAAATTACACTACATTCACACACATGCCATGTGGACTGAATATCCTCTCTATCCAGTACGTGGCATCTCTATTTTACTGTAACTCTTGCCTTAGAAAAAAACATAGTCTGCGTTCATACACATCCATAGCAATGTAAACAGTATAACTTGACAAAAAGTCTCCTCAAGACTTTTCTTCTTCTATGCCTCCTCTCTCCCTTTCCGGTTCAGTTTTCCTTCCCTCCTCCCCCTTCCATGGACTTTCCAGTGCAACAGCTGTGGGATATTTTTTTGAGCCGGCCGAGGGGAGGGGATTACCTTTAGAGGGACGGAAGAGATCTCGAGCGAGGGGATCCATTGACTGAGGGAGGGTGGGAGGAGCAAAGGGAAAGTTCACGTGCAACAGATCTACTCCTCTCAATACATGAAAAACTAATAGGGATATTTCCTCTACTTCTCTTGCAGTAGGTGTCAGTCCATTTCTATTTTTTCTTTTCTTTTTCTTCTTCCTTATTTGCCACAACGCAAACTACCGCCCACAGCTACAGTTGGTCATGTCAAGGGATCTTTCTCTTGTTTTGGAATATGACATCCAAAAGTGTGTTATCCAAGAGCAAACAGAGTGAAGCTGAAGATTCTAGAAGCGTCTGGTAAGTGGGCTTCTCCTTCCTAGCAACTTCAGCTTTAGAACACTGTAAACAAGTTTGTGGGGAGCCAGAGTAGATGTAAACAAGGCTGACAGGAAAAGCACTGACAGACAGAAGTTGCTTGTAGATGAAACTAAAAAAAGAAAACTGTGCAAGAAACATGTTTGTCTTGAGTGGCTTAATTGAATTACCTGGGAAGAGTCAGGGTTGAAAGTTCTGTGCAAAATAAAAAAAAAAACTTAAAAACTCTTGTGCACACTCTGCAGAGAAGTTGCATGCTTAATGAACAGTGGAACAGATATCACAGTGCTGTTAGAAGAAATTAAACAACATCTGTGACCGTCATCTGTCTGCATATCAGGCAGCAAAGTGTCATTTCACATTAGAAGCAATCAACATGGACTGACAATCACTCCTTATGGTGTCATGTCAAAACTGGAGCAATTTGCAGCTACTGATAAAACAATGTGACAACCACAAAAATGAGTAAACTGTTTATTTATACACTTTGTCATCGTATAGCCTATATTTCTCTCTCATGGGCACTCAAGCCTGTTTTATTTTGCATCTGAGGCGCGAGAGTGTAACAGGTTTCTCTGGTAAAGCTGCTGACACAAAGAAGAGCTACAGATGTGCTTTGGTATGTGTGACATTAGCCTTACGAAATCAAGAGACTAGAGAAGAGCTTGAAGTGTTCCTGATTTTCTGTCCTAACTGTCTGATAAGACACGAGGCAGCGAGGCTCTAAGCAGGAGGGGAAATCGGGGGGGATGAATCTGTCTCGAGGAATTGGGCTGATGTCAGTTACTTGAGCCTAATCGAAAACAGTCCTCTGGAGTCTGGCATGCACAGGACTGCTGGGCCTTGATAATGCAGCACGCCGGTTTCCTTTTTCCTGTGTTTGTTGTGGGAGAGGCCAGAAAAGTTCATTTCCCACAGAGCTCTGATATGACAGAAGAGCTTAGACATTTAAACTACCTTACAACAAGAATTTAGGCTTTGCTAGAAGGAGTCTGGATAAGTGATCTCAGCTAATTTCAAAAGGACCTAAAACTTAAGGCTTTCAACTCTCCAAACAGCTTTCTTTCAACCAGCATGCAACTCTCCTGGTGAAACCTCTTATGGCCTCCTACAGCTGATAAGTTCACTTGGTACATTTTTAAGTAAAGGTTTAATATCATCATTATACATTTTCATACTTTGCTATTGTCATGTAAAATAGTGTACAAATGAAAGTTTAGAGATATGATGTTTGTATGTGCTGTGTAACCTACAGAATCAGACCTCCCAGGACTCAGACATGTTCTTATGAAAGGTGTTATTCACAGCTGCTGTTCACACTATTTTTATATTCATACATGCAACCTACATTGTAACACTGACATAATAAGAATGACTCAAAATCAGACTCTGCATCTCTTTCCCCTTTCCCACAGAAAGCTGAAACCAAGGGGGACAGGATTGCAACACCCGTGCACCCCCTACCCACACACACACACACACACACACACACACACACACACACACACACACACACACACACCACCACCACCACCAGCCTTCACTCCCTTCTCACCTCCCCCAGGAGTACTCACAGCCTCCAGATACATTTGCTCCCGTCAGCTGTCCCTCTCAATCTGATCCCAGGAAGCTCTGTCACTCCAGCGCCATGGACTCCACTGCCAGAAAACTCAATGGAACTGGCCAGTCCCAAGCCACAAACGCAGGTGAGTGGGCCACAGTTCTCACAGTGCAGCTATAACTGATAATAATGTAAAAAGAAAACACTGAAAACACACCACCTACAAAGGGTTGATATTTAGAAGTGCTGAGTCATTGTTATTCCTTCTACAAAAAAGCTGGCTGGAGGCATTAGGCTGGAGCTCTCAGGTTTACTATGCATTGGTTGTCAGTATCTGTGCAGACTGTAGCTGTACTATCCACAGGACAATGCAAAAACAAGACTATGGGAAGACAATAACAAATGCATGTGTGCAGAAGGCCTAAATGTACTGAAAAATAATTCACATTGCCAATAGCATAATACTTACAGTGCCTTTGCAATGAATGCTGTTCTCTGAGTTAGCCTTATGAAGGTCTTGGTAATATCCATAACAATTTGGCCATCTATCTGGATATAGATTAATTGCCAAATAAAACCTGTCCCCTCTCCCCAAGCCCATACTCATACACAGACACACAGACCATCAACACACACGTCAATTAAATCCAATAGACTGGCCTCAAATGACTATGTTGTGGTGTAATAGCGTTGACCGTAATAATCGGCCAACCTGGCAAACACAAATGATTAATTTCAGTTTGGTCACTGTCACTATTAGAATGTGAAGAATGAGTAAATGCATTCCTCAAGCCTATGCATCACCACAGATGGCTACATCTCTGTATTCAGCCAGTTTGTTTCATCTCAAGACAGCTCTCGGCTTACACTGGCATTTGATATATAGAGGTAATTTCATTATCCAATTTGTATCAATGTCATTGTGAGAAACTGCTGTCAGTGACATTATTACATTTTTCTTGGACCATTTACTGTTACGGACAGACCATCTTAGACTGTATACCTTTATATGATATGGTAAAGTCTTTCTACACCTGGCACTGCACCATCCCTAAAGCTGTTTTTCTGATGGAGACGCTCATCATAATAACTCAGTATGACAGAAAATCACATTTGCTCTCCTTTGTTATAGCTTACTTTAATATTTAGCAGAGGATAACTCACCCACACACGGTGTGCGTCATGCTGACATGACTGTTAAACGTCATGTCTACTTCTGACACCTAAACATTAGGGAGGTGAAGAGTGTGCTTTGTGTGTGTTGCATGTGTGGGCGAGATGAGCCGTGTTTGAGGCCCTTGTGACAGGAGACAAACAATGCAGTGTAGCTCTTTTAAAAAAAAAAAAGAGCACAACTGAATGGGTTTTGACCAGACCAGCTGTCACCTGCTGTGAAAACTACAAAAACACAGTATGGGCAAAGCCTCAGCTACCTTGTAGGCTACACACAGAGCAGCATTCTGTGTCTTCAGTCAAGTAACAGAGTGCTGTTAAAAATCATAAAGGACAAGTTTATGTCAGTCCTTAATCATTTCATACATACATATACACATTCATTCATACAATTATGTGAGTTAGGAGTTGCTTGCTTTAATTTACAATCATCTAACCAGTAGCAAGCATATATCGTGCCAGTCAACTACACAGCAAACATATTGTATATAGTGTCTGTACTCTATGTATATTTTAGTGATTTTGTACTAACAGTCTAGAAGCTTGGGTAGAGGACTTGCACTTTTCCTGAGTTTGGTGAGCCATATCTCTCTCTCTAAACACAAATTGTGTGCTGCTGTATCAGAGTCAGAGTGCAAACCGCACGGCCAGAACTGTGTCCTCTACACAAACATCTGAATGCACACAATACTGTCCTGCCAAAACAAAAGAATAACAAACATAGTATGGGTCTTCTCTGTTTCCTGCTGTTGGTTTCCATTTAACCTCAGTGATTTCACATCTGTTCTATTCCCAACGGCTGGGAAAACAGATAAGCAGCTCTTCCACACCAAAGGGAAACAATATTAACTGGCATGTGGCATAAGAATCAGCCAAAAGCAGTTCAAAGAATGTTGAAAGCTAATAAGCAGTCGTTTTGCGCACAAACATGGCATGAATACAGGATCCCCAATCTAGTGAGTGCTCTTGCTGTGTGAAACCACCATAAGAGTGAGGTGAACATAACAGAAGATTTCATTCTGAACTTAAAAGGCTTGTTTACATTTTGTTATGGGGAACATTCAGGGGGTTATGATCACGCTGTGCATCTGCATGTTATGCAAGGATAATATTTACCATACACTTCACTGTAGCTGTCCCTGTTGGGTATGGGCAAAAATCAGATTTGATGTTGCTGTTAAATGATGATTGCCTGCTGTGAAAGGTTGATTATATTTTTCCTCCAACCAATGGGTGCACTGACATCTCATGTTGCATGAGCCTATTTACATGTCCTCAGAGAAGGCAGAAGTTTTGAGAGAGAACCTCCACAGCTCACTATAAATGTTATTTTCTAATGTGCGATTGGTGAAGGCAAATGCGCAACACTTGTCATACTTCCCTAAGAAGAACATCAATATAAAAATCCATAATGCAACTTCTCACTGCTGGTATAGTAGCAGACCATCAGGATTTTTCAGAAGAAGTCTGTATGCATGTACCGAGGGTTATAACATGAAATGCATCAGCTGATATCAGTGTAGCTGTAATTGCTTTGTGCAGGCCACGACACAAAATAAAGTACATATGTACTCATATATACAGGTTCAGGGCCCTCTATCATCTGTAGCACAAAACAGTTTTTTTTTCTAGCCTGCCAACAATCGCAGCATCGCAGAAGAAAAGAAAGCCTCAATTATCAGGTGGGTCTTTCAAAAGCTTCCATGCGTGTCATCTCTCTCTCTCTCTCTCTCTCGCTCAGCTGGGCTCTCAGTGCTGGGAAAATGTGTGCCTTGTGTAGCCCTGGCACAGAGCCAGTTCAGAGTCGGCGTCTACACAACATGTGCCTCTCCTGACTCCGTCTCTGTGTTTGGCTCTCCTCTCCCCACAGAACGTTAGAGCACACACCCGAGACAAAGAAGCGCAAGGAGTCTCTGAGGTTCAAAAAGAAAAAAGGAAAGCGGGTTGATATATGCATTCATAAGAGGCACCAGAAGACTAGGGAGAAGAGGAGGAGGGGGAGGGGGAGATAAATGCGGGTTGGGCTGGGGTGCGGGACTTTGCGTTCAATATTTTCTTGGAGTGCGGCGTGCTGCATCTGCATCCGGGGAGTTGAAAATGTCTCTCAGCCCTTGGGGCGGAGGAAGGAAAAAAGGGATGTGTGAAATTTGCCAAGAGAAAGTCTGGAGAAACAGCACTGGATGTGGGGAGTTTATCTCTGGCCTGCAAGATCCCTCACATCCTGCTCTTAAGCCCAGCTGTTGTAGATGGGGAAATAACACACTGGCTTCCGCTTCAACATTTCAACAACACTGAGGGCCAGCCGCATGCAGACTATTTAGTGATCTTGCAAAAGAAGAAAAAAAAACAAAAAAAAATAGTCCTCACGCTAATCTAGCTTAGTTCAAATATAATTGCCCGTAGTTTTTTATTTATTTGTTTTGATGTATCAGTCCTCCACAGAAGGCTGTTGCTAACAGGCATGGAGGAGCACGAGGCTTCGAACCATCTGCAGCCAATCAGCCCCAGTCATCTGATTCAGTCATAAGAATTCATACTCATTAGCCAACTGACTCATCCACTGTTCACGCACAAACCCCACACACACTTAGCTCCAAACTCCCACTGCCGCAGTCTCAGGGATGGGACAGCGGCCCTGAGGGAGGGCTCCAACCAGCAAGGAAAAGGGGTGAGAAGGCAGGGGGTGGAGGGAGGGATGAGGGAGTGTAGTTCTGATGTTGTGGTTGGGCCAAGCCATATGTTTTGTCAAGATACGAACAGAATTTGTTCTTCGTTTCAAATTCCCAGCCAGACAAGACCCAAGGCTAATGGATATGTGGGGTGTGGGGTGTAAGGGGGGGCACATTTAGTGGAGTTCAGAGTCAAATGTGGGAGGGGGATGAGAAGGAAGGGGGAGAGAATGGTCTTTCATGGAAAGTTAGTCTCTCTAAGAAAGAAGCCTCTGTGTAATGCCTGTGGATATGTGTATCTGGCTGTAGGCCTGTGTGTGTGTATATGTGTGTGTGTGTTTGTGTCTGTGTGTGTGTGTGTGTGTGTGTGTGTGTCAGAGATGTATGGTAACTAAGTAAAAATACTTCACTACCATACTTGAGTATGTTTTGGGAGTATCTATACTTTACTAGAGTTGGTAAAAAATCTGTCAACTTTTACTTTTATTTCACCACATTTCCTGAGTTAATTACATACTTTTACTCCTCTACATTTTTGATTGGTGCACAAGTGTCCAATGAAATTGAATCTAGTGGTCAACTGAGTGACTGCAACAAAGTTTTGGGGAAGGTGACTTGTGCTGACAAAAGCAAACAACAGATTCTCCAATAAACCCGCAGATCTGTAGGCATCATTTTACATTCTGACTGTCTGTGTGTGTGTGTGCGTGTGTGTGTGTGTGTGTGTGTGTGTGAGAGAGAGAGAGAGAGAGAGAGAGAGAGAGAGATTTGTTTCTGGCTTGTTTTGACATTTACTGAAGTTTGTTGTAAGCTGCACTTTTAAGCAGGTTTTTTCTACACTACTTGTACTTCTACTTTCATCACTTAAGTACATTTGATTATAGATTACTTCTCATACTTTAGTAAATGAAATACAAAATACTTTTAGACTTTTATTTGACTTACATGCTAGTTGGACATCTACCAAAGTAATTTTTGCTAGGGTATCTGTATTTTTACTCAAGTGGGACTTTTGAGTACTTTATACAACACTGGTGTGTGTTTGTGTCTGTCTGTGTGTGTGTGTGTGTGTGTGTGTCTCCAATGGGCTAAATTCAATCCATCATCCCTCTCATTTGACACGCATCAACTGATATTTCACGTTGACTGAGTAGGTCAACTAGATCATGACTCTAGTATGCAAACTAAATGTGATACATGTTATTCAGTGAGTGCATTAAGCTGTTAATATTCAGCGTTGGAGAGATGGAACAAGTTGTTGGCAACCAAGCAATATTGACCTTGACATCTAAATTTATGAATTTATTAGTTTGCCAGGCACTTTGAACTAAAGTAGCTTCCATTGCAGTTTCAGTAAGAAGGAAACTTACAGAGAGCAAGTGCAACAACTATAATTCCAATTAATCACTGGAGCAAAGCTAAGAGTCAGGGGTCTAAACCATATAGAGAGTTTGGCCAACTAGAAAATAACTGCCATTTTCATACCCAAGGTCATATATAGTGTAGAATCCTATGGGGCAAACATAGCCCGGAAATCCAGACTGCTGCCAGCAAATTTGCATTTGCTCTGCATCTCTGTCTGGCCACAAGCCACTGGAGCTTATTAGCTATGTCCCTAAATCCCAGTAACCAGTCACATTAAACCCAGAGCCATAAACAGAGTCTCTGGTTGGGCTTACAACAATGATAACAACACCAACAATCAACATCAAACTTGCTCAGATTGGTTGTTTCACTATTCAATTGCCTTCAGAGGCATTTTGATGTACGTTCGCAGGTGCCAGCCAGCCCATGGGTATGGGAGGTCTATTTCTCATTGTCAGACCCAAATTCAATTCAATTCAGTTCTAATTATACAGCGGCTTTTACAATATTATTGTCTCATGGCGCTTTACAGCAAGGAGCACCTAAATCTATATATGGGTAAGACTCCCAGGCCACGACATTCATGTACCTAAAGTCTGTGTCCCTAAAGCATAACAACACATTCATAAGGGGTTCATAATTCCATAATGTTCATAATTCCAGTATAAGGCATGATGATACCATTAAGTGTTAGCTTTTGAAAACCTGCAGGCTCATATATGTGGTGTAAATTGGAATGTGAATGTAACTTGAAAAGGAACCATACACACACACCTGTGTCTGACACATTTGGTTCATCATGGATAGACAGCCTCAATGCAGCATCACTGTTTTTGTTTTAAGCCTGTTACCTGATCATGTCAAATCTAAATATTTCATGAGTATCTTATGAGGTCTATTTCAAATGTCACTTTACTATACATGCTGTGAAGTATTCATAATCACTTATCTGAGTTTAACACTGGGACACAGTACTACATACAGCTAACCAGTAATTGAGGACCCAGAACAGTTGGACACATTGCCATTTGAGTGTAGGCAAGGTAGCAAAACTTGACAATTACCTTCAAAGGTTACGTGACATTTTTATGAAACATTTAAATTATATGCTTGCTAATGTTCTATCTCTTTGACACTGGACATGCCCATTGACTCTGACATGACATGATCAGGCAACAGGTTTAAAAAAAAAAAAAAAAAAAAATGTCATTGCTGTTTTGAGACCGTTGGACTAGTTATTGCCATTCTGTCTTTCTCCACATTTATGAAAGGTTGGGAATTAATGTTGAGTCATGACTAATGAAAAAGTCATGAATGCTTGTGAGCAATTATGACAGCTGCTATGAATGTGTAATGTATTCACCCGTCAGGTAAAGTGTTACCGATTAACCTTACCTTATCAGGGGCATGGTTTAAAATAGCTTCCCTACAGTCACATTAACCTAAACTAATAAGGACATGTCTGCATTGGTACTGAAATGAAATTGTTTGACACAAAACTTTGCTTAGTGCCTTACTTTCAAAGGACATTCAGTACCTGGAGAGCACACAAAACCTACCCACTTACTAAAACCTATAATGGCTTAGTGACAAACGTACTTTGCTGTAGCATTCACATTACTCGCTGATTACACGATAATTTAGTCAAGATTAATGATAAACTTCTGTTTCTTTATTGTTGTCAAAGGTGTTGTGCTACTGGTCTTCCTTCTAACAAGTACCCTTCAAATAGCAAATACTTTTTTCCATTGTCCTTTTTCCACAACATGATTAATGATAGTACTACTTTCTAAGATCAGTAATGGATGGTAAATTAAGATACCTTACGTAGGGGGTCAGCTCATGTTGTAAATAGTAATTTTAGTAAATGTGCCAAGGGCAATGTCTGTAAAATTGATTGAGTAGAACTTCCAAGGTTTGGGTAAAAAAAAAGTCTGGCCTGTCAGAAATATGCCCAAAAGTTGCTAACAAAAGCTGATATGTACAGAGAATGATTAGCTTCTTTTAGTTTCTGATGTCTCTAAGATTTCCTCTTAAAAGACAGTATACAACCACCCTCAGGCGGGAGCACTTTCTCAATCCCTGCCATTTCCGCTGTCATTCATCTTAGATAGTTCAGTCTAACACCATGACAGGCAGTAACCATGTTGGCTCCTTTATGGTTTGCATTTTGAAACAAATTCCCTCCGGCTGATGCCACACTGCTATCTTGTAGGGACAGGGGAAGATGCGGTTGATGTCGCATACACAACACACAGTTACACAGTTATCTATGTGGCTGCTTTTTTCAGATTGTGATGAAAGTTCAGATGCAAATGGCCCAGAAAGCCTTTGAATAGGATTTCTTCAAACTACTTGCCCCATTTGAAGCAAAAACAGCCCTAGCTGTCCCTGTTAGATGAGAATGTTGTGAAGAGATAGTCAGCACAAAATCAAAGTACATTGAGCCTCTCGCTTCAGAGGAAGCCTTTCCTTCTGGCCATCTTTTGTCCACATTAGCACTGTAGACAGAAGTATGCTATGTTATTTACAGGGCATGACAATGGTGGATTTTTAGTCAACGGCTACTGACTAGTGTCATGTCATGCCAGGAGAAAAAATTAGGTCATATACTATGCATCTGAGTTGCATTACTAAGCTCTATGGTGCTAGAAAAATAAGCCCGTGTGAGAAGTGACTGACTTATAGCATGCTATGCAGCATCGTCCACAGGCTGGACCACTCACCAGCTGTCCCAGTCCATCATTGAACCAGGTTTACTGTAGAAGAGCACCATGTAGCATACAGTGATTTTGACCTGTGAGTGACCTACATAAGCGAGTGGAAAAGTAGACTTTGTGGCCACACTGAGTGTGAAGGCCCTGAGTATGTACTCGACCATTTTGTGCTGTGCTGCTGTGCTCAAAAAAAGGCCCCATTCTTATTCTGTGGGGCCCATTATGTTCCACTGCCACGCAGGGCTGGTTAACGTGGCTGGCCGCCTTGTAAAGTCCACGACTCTCTCTGCCCTCTCTCTCCCCTCTTGCTCCAGCAAACTGTCAAGTTTGTTTCTGTGGCTGTCGAGCGACTTGTAGTCTGTGTACTACTGGGTACGCTGCCCTTGACAGTAGCTTGTTGCCTGTTGTTACGTGCAAGTTTGTTGAGGACAAACTCACTGGTCCACTGAACATTATTGCTTCCATTTGCCCAGAGAGTGGACCCACAGGAAAAAAAAAAAAACAGCCCAAAATATCTATTGGAGTTTGTGTTTTCTTTAACTGTGTCAGTGAGATATTTTACATAGGAAGAGCAACAGGGTGTTTCACAAGCTAACCATCCCTGACATCCATTCTGTATTTCCAGACAGAGAAAGCAGTGAGCTAATTCTCATGGATCCAAACATCTCTGTGATACAAAATGCAAATTGCCTTGCATCTAAGTGTTTTTTTATCCTTTTTTTTTATATTATTTTGTTTTTCAACACATGGGATACCATGAAGTCATACAGTCATTTAAATCACAAATTTAAGAAAAAATCAATTCTAGAGACAGATAACACAAAAAGATGGAGGAACTTTCTTTTTCAGTTCATACACTCCTTGTACTTACTTTGTCACACCTGCAAAATCAAAAGTTTGAAATGCCTTTGCGCTGCTCGGTTCAAGAACCCAAGGGTGTCCCTGTGATACCTCACCTTATCTTCACACAGGAACTGTTACCCTTGCAGGTTTATTTCTCAATTTGATATTTCTTTCCCTCCAGCACTATAATCTGATTTCTAGGTCACTGAATAACTATATCAGTGTCCAGGTGACCTTTGGGTCATTTGCAATTTCCCATTTGTTACTTTTTTCTGGGATTCTTAATCCATTTCGTCCGCCTTACCTGCCATAAAAGATTAGATGTCCTGTTCGCTGTGATTGTAGACTGACCTTGACAAGGGCGAGTGCCATACAATGACAGAATCTTCATAATCATAATTATAGTGCAATAGTTATGAATGTCTGCACTGAAAAGGGGCTCTTTCTTTTTTTAACACTGACCATGGAAATTGAAGCACGTCTATCAATATAGAAAGTGTTTGCAAGCATAATACACACAGACAAAGAACATGCATTCCAGGCCTGTAGCTTTAAAAGAGGACCTACGTGGACTTTACATGGTAAAAAAACACCATTATGGAGTGACAGAGGAAACAAGACTAAACAAGCACTGTCCTTTCAGCTTTCTATATTCAAGGACACTCTAGGCTGCCTAATGTTGATCAATGCACAGCACACAGCTTAGCTTATGTGAAGGTTCATGGTCTTGTGCAGTGTCGCTTATGTAGCCTTGGTGTTGTCCAGGTTGTGCCTTTGTATAAATCTCTTCATCTGCAATAGTTAAGCACAAAATGGGTCCCAGCTTTCCTCATGGGTCACAGAACAGGGACAGTCTGTGACTCTCATCTGCTTATCTCCATGGAAACAAGATACAAGCACAAAGTCCTACTGGCCTCCATGGAATAAAACATGTTGATGAATCTACACTCCATGTACAGTCCTATTCAGAAAATCACATCTTTCTGTCTGATAGGAGATGAGGTAGATGTTATAGGGGGCAGATTTTGGTAATGGTCAGCACCAAATATCAAGTGGAATATGCTGGAGCCGCAGACATCTGGCAGACACAGTGGAAGCTATGGTCTGATCTTCTCTTGACAACATGCCAAGACTCGTCTCTCTCTCTTTCTCTCTTCCTCTCTCTCTCTCTCTCTCTCTCTACAAAAAGAAGAGTTTTTCATTTGTTGCTGTATCTGTCTGGCAGCTCTAGTAAGCGCTCCATTTCAGAGCCATAGACCAGTGGCTGACCCTCATTTGTCTCCCACAAAAAAAAAAAAAAAAAAATATATATATATATATATATATATATATATCACAGTCATGTATTCCTCAGTTTCACCAGTAGTTGGATTTGTCAAAGAGAGAATATTAGAAAGTCAGATTGCACATAGCATCACAAGAACAGCCTTTAACATTCAACATGTTACACTAACCTTATTTTCTGATCAGAGGATAGAGGGAGAGAGAGAGAGAAAAATATACTGTCTGATACCCACGTTTGATGAGGAGGTCTGATACTACTATGAAAATTTTAAATGGAAAGTAAAGGCCTAGATAGCCTTGGCCATATAACAGAGAGCTTCTGTAACTAAGAGGTATAGGGAGTTAAAGCCCAGGCAATCTTGCTTATGGCTATCTGATTTATTTTCGCCCCGCACACACAGTTTCACTCAAGACTGTGCAGAGGCCACTGCACTGAATGAAACCTCTCACAACGAGCTGTAAATAACATGGATTGGTGGGTCTCTCTCAGTTGTCTCATTCCACTGGCCAAAAGCTAAATGAAAAAGACCACAAGTAATGGTCTGTCCCAGCCACCTAACAGCACAGTATACCATTGTGATGAATGGAAAGCCTTGCATATATAAATCATTCATTGTCATTAAGTAAAAGAATGGGTGCACTGAACTCAAGCTATCATTTTAACATATATTTAACATGAAGAGATGAGAAATCACGTTCACTGAAGAGACAGTACACTGTCAGAACATACTGAATACATTGGTGTTGTAATTGCGTTTTTGAAAGGGTGATTTATATGACGTACAAAGAATGTCCCTGAGACTCCTGATTTAACATTCAGAAATACACCTCAGGTGCATAATCTTATTTGAGATTCAGTCTCATAACATTCTTTACAGGCACAAACGTTCTGCACATGCTGCACAGACAGTCAATAAGCTGCAACATGAATGCCGTGTTCAGGCTTCCAGCTTTTACACAGTAAGATATATAAAGGATAAATATATAGATACAATAGGAATAGAAGTTAGTTACATGACATTCAATGTCAAGCCTGGTGAACCAGACGCAAAGAGTCTGAGCACACTCAATAGGCATTTGTTTATTTTGTGGTGGGTGGGCACTTTGTTTGAACATTAAACCTGTTCTGTTTTCTGTTTGCTAGAAAATCTAACTGGGCAAATTCCTAGATCATGGAAAATTCATATGGTGAATCATAAAGCCATCTTTATGCACACTCTCTCTGTGTTAAGCTCTTGAAATATAGGAATATATGAATCCCAGTCCTCAGCTTGACCTCCCATGATGCTGGGTGAAGACTCCTCAGAGGGAAATTAAGACCAGACCATTTTCTGAAGCCATTCTCAGCAGGGGTTAGTTTAGCTTAGGAAAAGGATACTTCTGTCAAAAAGGAAGAAACAAACAAACAAAATCAAGGTAGTTTTGGAGCAATAATTGAGAGTAAAGTACTAGCTAATGTTAAATGCAAGACTTGGAATAATTATATTTATGAATATTTATACCTATATGTGCATATGTTAAACAATGATAAAGTCCATTATTGAAAACAGAGCTGCTCTGAATGACTAATCTGATCATTTTAAACAAGATGAGGCTTATTGTATAATATCTACTCCAAATCTCCATGCCCAGACTGACAGTGTGTCCAGATGTGGTTGTGCCAAATGTATCAGTGCCATGCAGATTTGCCTAATTACTTAATCACTAGCAGATGCTGTTAATGAATGGTATTGATACAATTAAATGCATGTGTGCATATAAAGTGTGTTCTTAATGCTGATAATTGGATGCATCTGAATGCTTCTATCAGTAAGTCACATACTGGCAGGAAAGTGCTAAACCTGACTTGTATGCATTAAGCCCTAAATGTCTTAAAGGAGGAGTTTTTGGTTAAAGCGCCCAAAAATGACCTAGAAACAGCCACAGAATGCAAAAAAAAAAACCAGTTGCGTTGATGTAATAACAATACCTGGAACAGCCTGAACACCTTTGTGTAAGATGACATTTGGTTGATCTGTCATTCTGTGTGTGTACCTGTAGTCATTAAAGACCAATGCTGGTGGTCATTGAGGGATGCAGAAATGCTTCTCAGTGCCATTGGTGACATATTCAGTGCTAAAGTTAAATACCTGCCCAAATTGTATTAAGCTATTTTTTTGCCTACCAAACGGAGGAAATTTTGTTTTAAAAGTTACACCAAAGACTTTTAATAACACAGAGTGCTTAGAGATGGCAAGACACAATAAAATGTTAATTGGGCTGCCTCACAGAACATCTATACCAGAATACATAAATGTTGATCATCTATGATGGAACTGAAAGACCTCATGAGACCTAATAGTTTTTCTACAAATTTATGAACTGCTACAGTTATAAATATACTCTAGATGAAAAACTATACTGCCTTGAAAATATGATTAAATCTGAGTTTAACAAAAAACTGTTAGCACACACACATTCATGGCATGTAGACATATGTCTGAATCTATATAAAAATAGATAAGCTGCACGTGATTGGATGCTAGGTGCTGAGGAGGAGGACTATATAGACTAGTCCATTTCATGACACCCACTCACATCAGCTGTACTCATCAGGTAAGCACACTTTGGCATCTACAACAAAACAAGTATTTAAGAGACTGATGGAGAAGTGACAAAAAAGACAACAGCAATGTTTCCTTTTGAGCGAGGAGCGAGAACAAAGCTCTAAGCCCCTCTGTTGGCATATTGTGTTGCCACCTCATTTTGTCTTTTAATAGAATCGGCGCGCTCTTTAGAAAAGGACAGGGAAAATGGCAAGCAATGACTGAGGAATCAAACTTTGATTGCGAGTGACACCAAAAATGCCTCACAATCTAACAGTGATTGAAAGCCAAATTAAATGATCTGTGTGCTGGTGTTGCAAAGGTGCACAGAAAGTAATACAATTTCAATTGGACCCCTCTCACAATGTTTCATTTAGGTCTTGGATAGAAAAGCATATTGAAATCATAACAATGCATCATTGTTATTTGCCTAGCTTTCTCAGGAACATTGAGTCCCGTTGGTCTACTATTGAAGTGGTCACAACAATGAATATCTTGGAAAATCACTATACATTCTGATAAATAAAAAAGAAAAAGAAAACTACCAAACAGCCACATAGACAGCCAGGCAACTCCAACTAAATGATCAACGCTGGTAATGTTTAAGTGTACACTTCATTCCCTTGTAGTGGGAAAGGAAAATGATACCCTATAATTATACATATATATATATATATATATATATATATATATAATTATTATTATGTATGTAATTGTACCACTTGGGGTCTGAGTGTGTGTGCAGGATACTCAAAGCTGACGGCTCTCTACTCTTTACTACTCTCAGAAATTAGCATTACATAGAATTTAATGAAGCTGCAAAAAATATTGTACACAAACAATTAGTGTCAGATCAAAGAAAAATTAATGGTGTAAGTCTTTTCAAACAATAACCAGCTCTGTGGTCTTGACGACACTATACCAATGTACATTACAGTTATGAGTACCATCAAAAGTCCAAGTGCAAACAGAATGGTTTTATCACCCTTGAAAAAGTCACAGTGGACAGAGTGGACACAAGTACCACAGCAATCCAGAGAATAATGCCATGATAAATTGTCTCCACTCCGTCCCACAAGGGAGGGGAGAGGAGAAAGGGGAAAGTAGTTCTACTGCCACACATAGCAGTGATCTAGATATTAGCTAAGAGTTTGAGAATATCATATCAAGCCATGAGGCTGGAGGGAGGAATTAATTTAGCTCCCAGTTTCACTGTCCTTCCTACCGGGAGACAATTACCAGTGCGCTTCAAAGCCCCGCATTTGGGTAAGATTAGCTGCACTTCTGGGAAAGTGATGAAAGCAATGTCTTAGCCCCCAGGTTAGCTTTTCCTTGTGACTGTGTGCCCCTGTAGTGTGTGTGTGTGTGTGTGTGTGTGTGAGTGTGTGTGTGTGTGTGTGTGTGTGTGTGAGTGTGTGTGTGTTTCGAGTGTATTTCTGTGTGAATGTGTGAACCAAAATGTGTGAAGGCAGGGGAAAAAAAAGCAATGACGTGTGATGTCTCTAACACTTGGTGCCATCTCATGCCGTTGGGCCCGGTTGCCTGTCTGCCAGGTCCTCGGGGCATCATGGCAGCCATTGGGGGTAGAGAAAAAAGGCGTCCGCGGGTGTGCCTGAGCGACGCAGATGTCTCGATCTGTGTCACGGCAGCCAGTGGATCTCACTAACGAGGCCAACGAGGGGGCACCTCAAGGCTGCGCTAGCCCCCTTGTGTTTGCTTGGCAAATTTAGCAGGGATTTCTGCTTGTCAAGGCACCATGGCTTCTCTGTCCTGGAAAAGAAAAAGCTCTTCATTTCAGCTGTTATTCTGTACTCTAGTAAAACTGCAAATGCATTTTGTGAATATCATTGCAATTTCGTGTTCTGTAATGGACAGATAAAGCAAACAGATAAACAGGAAGGATCTCACTAAAAGCCATATTTTTCATGGTGTGATAAATCAAATGCTTATTTTACTTTGCGGAAACTCTTATTTTTACTGATGATGATAAACAGCATTTATGGTAACTACTGATTTACTGTTAGTAACCACCATTCCATCACCCCAGATAATGTCTTTCCAGTGTCTTCTA
The DNA here is from genome assembly GCA_015244755.2 of Tenualosa ilisha. Taxonomy (NCBI): domain Eukaryota; kingdom Metazoa; phylum Chordata; class Actinopteri; order Clupeiformes; family Clupeidae; genus Tenualosa; species Tenualosa ilisha. The sequence goes on along the minus strand of PYXC01000047.1, from coordinate 670,508 downwards.
AGTGTCTGACTGACCTGAGACTTCATAGTGTTAAGTGCCCTTCAACATTCCTGGGACATTTCCATTCACCGATGGGTTGTATGACTACATTGTCAACAAGACAAAAATAATGGGATTTTAATGACAAGCGAACAGCTCAATGTTGTGGCTTATTAAACACTAATGAATATGCTTGGCCTTCATTACAGGCTTTTTTTTTTCAAATTACTCTTCTTTGTCTTTGAAAGATATGTTGTGGGGCATACTACATCCATCTCCATTTTAAATCTTACCTGGTTGATGTCACAAGTGATGATGCAGTCAGTTTTATGTCCTTCAGAGAAAGTCAAGGCAAGGCAGGCAGATGTTGCCACTGCAATAATTCATGATTACCTTTAATCACTGTCTTTAATGAGCTTTTTGTCCCCATTGATTGATATAGAGTCCTTCTCAGCAGGCCAAAGAAACAGCTGTCTATTAAAACAACCTCATAAATTCTGAACTTTTACCATAACAAAGCCACAGACACCACAGAGTGCATTAAACGAACTGTAATGTTCTCGAGGAATTTCTGTGAATGGCTGTTCAATGCCAAGCTTTAAGAAACAAAAGTAATGGGTGCAATTTCTCATTTTTATTTCCTCTCTCGTCTAGATGGAGCGGATAATGGCTATTCTGATGCCATACTCGGAGGTGAGTGTTAAAACTGTTCGCCTCCGAAGGTCTGCGGGCATTCGGCAGTACTTACTGCTACACCTTGAATGAATCTCCAGCAGATAGAACATTGATCTGCGGGCCTGACAAAGTGAATTGTTTAATAACACCGATATGACTTTCTCCTTTCTCCCACAGTGCAATATCTTTCCTGCTTAATGTGTTGCAATAGATTTCAGAAACTCCATTGTGAATGCAGACAAGCATAGGATCCGGTTCAAACCATAATAGATTGGCCACCTTATTGCAGAGGCAACCTAATAAAATGTTTTCACAGCCTGGCCCCAGTGACCATGACTAGCTGTTAGTCAGAGAGGTATATTTGTCCCCTTGCCATGCCTTTAATGACTCCGAGGATGTGTTTTAACTGTGCCATTTGCGTCAAAGTGTGAGAGCTTTGTGATGAAGAGTGCGCAATAATTATCCATACTCATTTGCTGAGATGCTTTGAAAGCTCTTGAGAATCCAGCCAAGCTGGGTTACAGGGTCAGGTGTGGCAAAAATAACACTCTATCACCCTTGCTCTGCCATGACCAGACCTCTCTGGTGATTTGAGTTCATTTCGATGTTATCTAGACTGGGATGGGCATTACAAAAGCAGAGGTCAGCTAATTAGCAGAAGCTAAAGAAATGTGCCATAAATTAGCTGTCCAGATTTCTAGTGACTTCATTGTAGAATAATTTACCTGAAGCCACTCAGTGTCCTTTTGTATTTCCCATTTCTCTCTCTCTCTCTCTCTCTCTCTCTCTCTCTCTCTCTCATCCTCTCTCTGTCTCTCTCTCTCTCACTCTTAGCTGTTATTGCCACGGTGGTCCTGGTCATCCTGTGTGTGGTGGTGGTGCTGCTGCGGTATATGTACCGGCACAAGGGCACCTACCACACTAACGAGGCCAAGGGCACAGAGTTTGCCGAGACAGCAGACGCCGCGCTCCGGGGCGACCCGGCACTGCAGGATGCCATGGATGAGAGCAAGAAAGAATACTTCATCTGACCTGCAACACACACCCACACATAGGCTGAAGGATGTTCCCCATCGCAAAGTGTCTCCTTAAATGCATGGAGCAGGAAAACAAGATGCTCAACACCACGTGACCCTTTTGTTCAGGGTTTAGAGTCCGGTCTGATCCGACTGAAGTGTAGTGAATTAAAAAATGCAAAAATTTCCAATGGGATTTTTTTTTTGTCCGCTCACAGAAAACCCAATCCCCTTTTTGCTGTGAAAAGGACATGAAGTTAATGATGCGAGAAGTGTAGACCAAAGAGATAATGCCTTTTAGAGAGACATTAATTACAATGTCCAGAGTTTTGTGGATGCACATTACTCATGAGGTCCTACAGAGACAAAAAAAAAAAATGTTTTCCACCAAAACAGGCACCGGCTACAGCAAGCATGACAATGGCATGGAAGTACTCTCAGGAGAGCAATGTTGTGAAGAATTAAATGTGGCATCGTGTTGCATTGGAGTCCAAGTAAAAAGTGTGGAGAACGTAAGATACTCAACCAATAAGCTATTTTTGGGGTAATCTAGAAACATAACCTAAATACCTACAAACATCAATGTGTTGACATTGTTAGTTAACAATGTAAACATTTTTTCCCTTTTAAAACTACATAATACATAATTTGTACATGTGATATAACACATAATTTGATCAGTGAAATTTGTTTTGAGTTTCTTCTCCTTGACACATAAATCAGGGAGATATTGAATTGCTCTGACTTTCTATCGTTGTTATATTTGCATATTTGAATATTTGTATATTATAATGACAAACACATCATATTTGCATTAATTCATATACATACATACACATATTTGGACTCAAAAGTATACAGAAGTGCAAAGACTGAGGGCCAGACATATTGGCCCTCCATTAAGGCTGGCAAATGAAGAAATGCAACTGGATGTGTCTCCAAACTGACTCACAGGCATTAGTTCCTTGAGGCATCAAGCCACAACAATTATCTGAAGTGTTTTGGAAATGAAAACAGGGACTGGGGAGGATGGCTGTTCTGTAATGAATTGTGTTTTTATTATGTTGTCTGTTTTGTTTGGTTCCATCCAAAGGTGTTTGCTTTTTATAGATTTGCAGTCTACTTTGTTTGAAACCTTGTTTTGTGTTTATATTATAATCAGATTGCAATCCACTAACTTCTGCTTAAAAAAAACAAAGACAGGGTTTGGGAAAATTTACAGAAGAAATGGGTTTTGCATTTATTAAATGATGTGACTGCTGAACAAAATCCAGCTAAGCTCAAGAAAAATAACCCCAAATAAATAACTAGACTGAATATCCAGCTGAAGTGACATGGTATATGTTTGCACAGCTTGTGTGTGGTGGCAGCAAAGCATTTCACACACGCTTATTGGACATTTCATATTATAGATCTGAATCACAGAGTTGAGACATCAACCTGCCCATTCTAACTGGCCTACCCACTCACGAGAGACTGGAATCAGAGACTTTTAGCGTTGATTTGTAGTGATTGATATTTTTTCTGATTCTGAGAGGGTAACAAATAATCTCATGCATGTAACCATGTAACTGTTAATCTATCATGGCTGTAATGTTGTTTGCCTAAATAAGAGCCTTCTCTGAGTATGCAAATATCAGTGCTGCTGTCACGTGAATGCTAATGCTGAATGTTCCTTGCTCCACTCCTCCACTCCTATCTCTTAGTGTGGGGTAAAATATATACTAAAGCCAGCCTTCACTTTACCCCAGTCAACAAGATCCCAGTGACAGCACACTTCCTCATATCTAAAATAAATTAAAATCTATTTATCACGCTGCTCATCCACAAACACACTTGTGATTCATTACAGTGACAAAGTCAATTATGGCGTATCAACTCTGCGAGGGACAATGTGCTCAATGAGCACCACGCCATTTCACCTTTCAGAAATGGTGTGTGAATGACGCTAAACAGAACGGAAATGCCACCAAACAAACACCTAACTGAATAGCCCTCATTCTTCATACCTCATTCTCTCTCCAGTGTCCAATTTTCTTTCCTCTTGGTAACAATTTAACATAATGGCTCCTCATACGGTACGCTTACTAGCGCTCCTCTGAACCTCAGCTTTGAAGAGGGGAAGGAAAAACAACCACACATGGAGATGACAGATGAGGAAGTCTTCGACTGCGCTAAAACGCTGTTATTGAGTACGAGTTTGGGACCATATGGGCTTCAGTTTGATAGATATTATTAGCTTTGTCAAGCAAGTCCCAGACTAGCAGAGCGGCAGAATTATTAGTTGTCAAAAGCCCCCTTCCCCTTCCCCCCTTAAATGGCATCAACATATAAATAAAGACTTTGATCTTTTCTGAACCTTGCACATTACTGCTGAAAACTTCAAAAGCAAAGAAATTTAAGCATAAAAAAATTCAAGGATAGAAAAGCTCTGAAGTAGAGATGGCTTAATGTGATTAGCCTAACACATACTGTTGATATAAACAAAAGACTTTGAACATATGGTATTTAAAACTGAAGCCAAGCCAGTATAAATAGAATATTCAGCTGTCATTTTTGTTTGAGCTTTGTGTGCAATTACTAAACAAATCTGTCACATATAAATAAAGGGGCAATATGACTCCATTCCGATCTTGACATTACACAAAGTAAAGTTAGAATGTGTCCTCACATCTAATTTCTAGAGACTGTTCCTGAAGTAACTTTCAGTTTAAAGCACAGCTTCAGACAAACATACAGCAAATGAATCAAGAAACCCAAACCATTGTGAATACCCAGAGAGTTAATAAACAGCAACCTAAGGGAAAAGACCATAAAGTTGTCAGGGGACAAAATTAAGTTTGTCGTCATTATCCAACTCATTAAAACACCATAGAATGAAGCTGTATATTTGTTGTTATGGTAATCTCACAGGGAGTGGATTGCCCTGTGCATCTTTTCGACCCTGCCATATAACAAATAAGCAATTACAGTCTTATCATTGCTATATAGAAACCTATTCATTTCCAGTGGCTTTGCACAAGACAAGACACAGAGAGGGGATGTGGAAGATTTAACAACATATCCTGTCCAAGCACCTTATACTCTACTATCCTCCACTAACACATGACATCATTTTGTTGGTAAAACTAAAATAGAATAGCAAAGCAGTAGCTAAAGCTAACCAAAGAGTTCACTGGACTCTATCAGTTAGCTTTAGCTGCATGGTATTCATTCTTTTTTCAACTGAAAGCACTCTAATGAACACTTTATATAAATGGTTGGTGTGAAACACAATTAACACACATCTGATTGTTGTTCATACGTTTACGGTATCCTGCTGATGATTCTGTGTCAACAGGTGTTACTAGTGCTGTATACCCTTGCTTTGTTTACTTGCCAACAACTTTAAGTCTGTGACAGAACTACATGGATGTCAAGTTGTTAATGTCTTAAATGGGTTTGATTTCTATGGACACCTCATTTATTGCATATCTGTAAGCCTAGAAGTAATGCTGTATTATCACACAAACTGTTAGTCCAAAGATCAGTCAGTATAGAATTTCATTTTCTTCTCACGCTGTACTGAACATCCCCTGCCCCTGAACTACTTGAAATAACTGCCACACACACAAGGCAAATCGTTGTCTTGAAGTTTATTTTAGCTTCTCACCAAACTCCAAAAGCTCCCTCTTGTGCGGTGAGATAAGGGAAGAGAGTGGGGGCTGTTTAAATGTTCCCTTTGTGTGCTGAAAGCTCAGAGCTCTGTTTGAGTCCCTGTGCTCAGCATCGTCATGGAGTGACGTGTGTGCTGGGTATTGTCATATCAAAGTCTCGATTCAATAGCGAATGTTAGAGCCCTTCTTTTTCCTCTGTTCGAGCATATTTGCCCCAATGGCAAAGACTTGAGCTCAGCTTAATACACGCACAGAGTAAAATATCAGGACGAGCTGGGTAGCAGCACTGGTGGAGAAGGGTAGGAATAGAACATGAAGGGAGTGGAGGGCCACGGTGAGAATTTATTTCAGAGCTTTAATGAGTTTTTCCTCATTTTTTCTTAATCGGTAACTCACTATTAAAAGATAACTCGAGTCTCCCCTGACTAAACTGTCAAACAGTTTTTTAGAATATTATAATGTTGTTATATTAAAACTTATTCATTAGAATTTAAGACGGTTCTTCAATCGATGATAATATCTGCATATTATTTTTATATTAGTCCGAATTATGAATTACTTATTTTATCTGTATTACAATTTGTCTTAATGGTAATATCTGCATGTTTTTTTACCGATTAGAACATAGGACATGAGTATTTACGAATTATCAACATAATTTGGCATTCAGTAATGGCCAATTTGCGTTTCTCCCAATACAGTAACCTTTTACATTCCTTGACAGGCATTCACATCCAGACAATTTCATGCTGCTTGTTTCTTTCTACGTGTCTTTATCCAAGTGTCCTTTCATAGTAGCGTTCTGTTCATTACGCCGTCCATTTCCAATCGCAGTTCAATGCCACACTTAGTGACTTCAGCTCTTGCCGAAAACAAGTGTATTACATCTCATTGAACCATATGAAGAAGCCAAAGAGATTGAAACTGAAGATTCAGTCACATTTTACAATAGCTTTAATTGATATAACAACATTAACAAACTATTATTAGCTATGAACAAATCATTTCAAGGATTTGTTAACATGGACTACTGCTGCACAACTCATTATGTATTTATGAAGGTATTTGTTGGAGGGATCCCTGAAAAGAAGACATAGGCCTGTCATTTCTAAACATACTGTAAACTGTAAATCACATTAGTGAACACATGAACTATCTTTCATAAACATCTGTATATTTTGAAATTGTGGAAGTAATGATTTGTTCATAGCTATATTACTGGTTTGGAAATGGCTTATTAATGAAAGTTATATATTAGTTTATATATTATATATAAGTGTTGTAAAAGGTTCTCTGTTCATAACTGCTTTTGTTTCCTGTCCTCAGCTCCCAAACTGCTTTCAAGTTATGCAAGAGTTTGCCTGACTCATTCAAGTGTGTTTGCAGGAGATCTGAGAAAAGGACTGCATTATTATTCTCCAAAAGCACTGATGGCAGCCACCGATCATTAGATGAGTAAGAAGGGCTGAAATAAACAGCTAATTATAGACTAGACAAGAACAGTGCTTACTGAAAACAAAGGACAAAAAAACAAACACACATAATGATAAGTCTGGTAAGATTTCTATTGTTTTAGCTTTGATGCAAATTATTATCCAAAAAACTGAGATGAGGAGATAATTGTTATAAATAATGACAAATATACAGCATTCTTCTCAGTCATACTCTCAGTTTGACATACTGTTTGTTTGTTTACCACTGGAAAAACAGGCATGTGGTATTGGTGTGGGTGTGTAGGTGCGAGGGTGTTTGGTCCCCTTGTTGACTCAGTGACATCTGTCCTCACAGGAGGAGAGGTCACGCTGCTGTTTACGATGGCTATTTTTAGCCTCTCCGAATGTCCGTCTCCAGGACAGCCGTGACACCTGACCGCCCTCTGCAGCACCGCTGGGAACAAACCAAGGGCTTTTTTTGCGTTCTGGAGTGCTGGTCAAGGTGAAACTGTCCTGCAAACCTCTATAATCTAAGAGAGCAATGGCTACTGAACACGTAAAATTAAAGTAGGTGTTGCTTCATGTTTTTCCAAAACACCTCTGATGTTACAAGTTTACTCTTGAACAGATTTGTCTCCCTCTGTTACACAGCATAGTGTGATAACATCCTTCTCTATTCTACTGACAGTATGCTGGTGAATTAGAACAGAAAGAAGCAATCCGGCAGGGCTGGTACAGTGCAAGGCAGGCACACACTTGGCAGGGACATTGACATCCATTTTCGTGTGGCAGTTGAGAGTCCAGAGCTGAGAAAATTAAACCCCTTTGCCTTGTTGGTGACACGTCATTGAGCATTGAGTCCATTCATGACAAGAGCCAAAGCCATTTTGTGAGACAATGCGCTCAGAACTGCTTATCCGGCAAAAGGTTCGGTATCCAAAGCAGAAACATATTGAATTGGAAATTACTCTGAATGGCTCGACTCTGTCCAGACTAAGTGGCGGAACAGCACCAGATTGTAAAAAAATGGGAATGAGACAAAAATGTTTATTGGCTCTGTTTGAGAGAGGCAGGAGGTAACTCTAGAGCAACATATGCTTCACTAGAAAGAGAAAATTCTCCAACATGAGAGAATTTCTGACGATTTCTTCCTATTACCATTTCAAGACTTAAGTGCCAGTAGGCTACTGATGAACTAGACCAGTTATCCAGTTACAAGTGCACCATCACAATGAACTAATTGCAGGATAATTTATTTTAATCCTGATAAAATCATGGCTCTGGCTGTGATAAACTGTAGGCCTATGTTATGGGGCAGCGGGAGTAGTGCTGCAGTGAGGACAGTTATGAGTTACCAAAGAGATTTTAGTACCTGTTCACAGTGACATATTTTGGACTGTTGAGAATACACTGATATGGAAAAATTTCTAATTAAAAATGCCAGACTTCACTCAGAATCTATCTGATTCACTGTAATGACAGAAAAGTGGAGGTTATTTCACTGGCTACATCATTGGATAGTTGAAAGAGAAATTTTCAATTTCCCTCTCTAAAACTGACCTTGTAGTGCAAATGATCCCTGAAATGTCCACATCTCCAGGTCACAAATCTGCAACCATGGCCATGAATGTTCAAAACGCATTAAGGTTTCATTTCGCTTCGACAGGCCAAAACAACAAATTACACATCACTACAAAAAAGAAAAGGAATGTATACCAGTGCCCCCAGATCAACATCTCTCTCTCTCTCTCGCTGACTCAGCGCCAGCTTCTGTCCTAATCAGTGTGTTTAGGAAGGCAATTATGCCAAGCCCAAGAATCCCCTGAAGGCACAATTACCAGAAGAAAGAGCTTGTTAATCTCCACTTATCGTGAGCAATTCCTCTATACTGAAGGCCAAGCATCAGTATCAGTTTGAAGTCTGTGTATGTCGAGTAGTGTGAATGTATGATTTCAACTTGCATCAGCAACCTGCCTGTTTTTCTCATCTCCCCCCCATCACTTTCGTCCCCAAGATACGGTAAGTGCTCTCCATCTCTCCCTCCTTCCTCCCTGGTGCATTCAAACAGTCTATCCCTATGCCAGATATATGAAGACAAGCTGGCAAAGTGCACAGTAATACCTAGGACATGCTCATCAGTATTTCTCAGAAATTGTTTTGAAAGCTTGCCATGGGTCACATATTTGCTGTGAAGCCCTGGTCAGCTAGCTGGCAATAAACTGGACCAATCCCCCCTCTTGTGAACAGACTTAATGAGCTCATGGAAAAAAGGGCTGACTGGGTGTCCTGGAATGGGAAGTTTGCATGTAGACCTGGACCCTTGTGAGCTTGCATCAGCAAAAAAACTGAAAGAAGTACCAAACCTCTGTCTGAAATTGTCTTTACGTTTGACCCGCTCATAAAGTCTGGTAGCCCAAAGATGTACACCGGACAAATTAGGCTCTTGTTCACACACCCTGTTCATTCCGTGCAGTAAAACTTTGAGGAGAGAAACAATTACAAAATAAAGTGTTAATGCTCAAAATGGCTTAATCAATTAGAAGACTAAAGAGAGCAAATGCTTTTGTGGGGCTGACTTCAACATAAAGGAAGGCTTTAAAGATGTCATGCAACTGAACTGTACAATCTTTCCTTGTCTTTTAGAACTTCCAGAATTTTTTCTTTTTAAATTCTGTGAATATGATGTTGAAACGAAAGCGTTTAAAAGCCCTGCTGGGACTCAGGAACAAGGGCATTATCTCATTTAGCAGAACAATAATGGGCGTACATCAACATCACTCCATTTCAGACGGGGATTAAGAGCTCTTACAAAACGCTGCTCTGTGATTTAGGATGAACATAGATAAAGTGTATGAAATGTAATTCTTTCATTTATATTTTGCGTGGAGCATTAGGGTGGTTTCTGGGATGTTACGCCAATGAATGTGCAGGCAGGAGCCACAAGATTGAGTGAAACAGACATTTGTGAGGAGGTATTTTCCAATTATGTGTGTGTGATAAATTTGCTCTCTTATGACAAGATTACAGCGCTTGAATGAGAAAGTATGAAAGTAGAATTAGTGGAAATTTATGACATTTACTTAATCCTGTCTGCCATTACCAAGGCTGTCTTCAGCAGTAACAACTTGTAGATGGCTGGCAAACCCCTCTCATGAACACACATTTTCCCTACAAGTTTCCTGGGCAGTGAATGGAACATGCACTGCCTCCCCACTGTCATAGAAATATTAAATAAATCCATTGAGTTGATTTATTTCTTAGAATCTCCTCAAAAGCATTAAGAATGCCTTCTGATAGGCTTTAAAAGTCCACTGCTGCTTTCCATAATGATGTGCTTTAAACTGATTTCTCAGAAGCTGTTATCCTTATACATCCATGAATTCTAATGAAAGAGGAAATATGTATTAATCCTTCTCTCTGACAAAGATAAAAAATATATATATTTTATATTGTGCAATATCAAACATAATAAAAAAATGAATATATAAGCATAGGAAATTAACTAGAATGTGATCATGGTATATGCTTAAAAGAGGTGATATGATTTTATATTACTGATAACAAATAAATTTAGACTTAATCACCCACACAACCATGACTCATGAACTGTGGCCAAAATGAGGTCTAGAAAGACGCCCAAACATTTTATTCTATAGCCTACTGTATTACATTCACCGCATTCTATTCTATTTCCCACAGCTCACCATACTATCACAAGCCACTCTTGAATCTTTTCTATGTCATGACAGGCCAATCCCTTTCCAGGGCTCGCCTGTTACATCCCTACTGTAGTGAATGGCTGAAATACTTACTATGCAGCAGCTCTGATTGAGTCATTTCCCTTACCATATTAAAAAAATGTTCAATGTCATGAAATTTTAACAAGAAGAGAGGAATTTTAACAAGAGGGGTGGAAAATGGGGGGTGACTTTGAAGAAAGTCATTCTTGAGTGTCAGGGTCTCACCATTTTCTGACTCTCTGTACAGAGAGATGTCTTTGGGACTTGGTTATAAAGCGTCTGTAGTTTGATCTCACTTCTCTCCTTTTCAGTCTCTCTCTGTCTCCCTATCTTTCTCCCTCTCTCTCTTCCTCTCTTATTCATTTTCTCATGCCCACATGGGGAAGCCTTAAGGGCCTTTTTTTGTCTCTGCCTGTGAATACTCGTCTCTTCTCAGATGCTCTCTACCTTTCAGGTGGGCTCATTATCAGCAAAAACAAATAGCTCCTTTATGCTGACGCCCCCCATTTGTTTAAGACAAAGTCATGTAATTAAAATCTAATCAGAGATGGGGAATACATGAATATTTAAGTCTGTTTGGCTTCTGAATCCTAATGAAATGGTAATTTATGAGCGCTGCGGGCCTAATTCTGGCCAGGGAGCAAATTAACTGGATTTCCAGAGATTCCCCAAAGTCATTTCCCGCCTCATTTTTATCCTCAATGTGTTTAACATATGGAAATATGATTAAAACTTCTATTTAAAGCTTACAGTGCTGACATATTTGGAGAAACAAGCCTTTGTGAATTGGAAAAGAGGGGATGCATATATAAGGGGTGTGTTTTCCCCCCCACTCGTCTTGACGTTTACATGGCTTACGGCTGGAGGGGGCTCACATATAGCATAGCCAGCAGAGCTGATAACTTAATCCACAGTTGTACAGCTGGCGTCATAAATGTCAAATGAAATGAACAAAAATTGAGAGTTTTTCGTGAGCACCTCATCTATGTGAGACAAGGAGACAAGGGAAAGTTGTTCTTTCATTTTGAACTTCTGTCATTTTTCACACTGACTTTTCTGCATCTTTCTTCACAGTTCTAATTGGTTTCCACACCTTGTGGCCACGCCTCATGCTTAAAGGGATAAAAAACAACAACATGGCAGCCTTGTGTTATTACTGTACTTTTTTCAGTACAGCTCAGAGGTGTCTATCGAGGAGACAAACCGCTAAGTAGTGCATAGAGTAAGCTTCAAATGTCAAAGCTCTCTGCAACCCTAATGCACCTGCACTTCCGGGAGGCATCTTACGACTACCTGTGTGGCCACAAATTCCAGGCCAAAACACACATGACGTAAGTTTGCTGGTGTCCTCAAAATTGCATTTTCAAGACAAAGTTTCCTGTTACATACTGTTTGTCTACAGGTTTCATATTGTGTATTCAGGACATCTAATATGTGTATGCGCCTTCACAACCAAACAAATAAATAATGGTATTCCATTAACAAATAACAAGTCTCTCCATGCTTCTATAATGTTGAATCTTCTTCTGTTTTCATTTAATAAACAATAAATAACAAATAAAAATAAAACAAATAAAAAAACAATTCCTATAAATGCAGCATACAGCACATCAATAATAATAAATGACTATGAAATATCATTTAATCATTGGCTGTTCCCTCGCTTTATTATGCCCACTGATATAATAGATACTCACAATGATTGCTCACCATTTTCACTGAATCATGCAAGCTCTTATTGTTGCCTTTTATATAAGACATGGGGTTTTATTAAGAGTGTCATGTGGATATATAGTGACATCATGCATGCACCTTAGACAGGAAATGATGGCAGAAAGTCAAAGGACTCAAAAAGCTATCAGTAATGGGTTCAGGAAACATACAAGTAAATGCACTCAAAGACCGTAGATGAGCCTTGAGGGATCTGCATGTAAGTCTGAGGTAGAAGTGCAATCACAAAATGTTCTACTACATGCATGTACTACATGCAACACTGATAAATGTATAATTTGCAGCGGTACATATGCACCTCACTATAGACTAGATGCCTGCTGTGTTTTATTTTTGCTAGATCATTTTGTTTAGGAAAAGCATATTTTCTAAGACAAATATTACTATCTAAAGCAGGTTTTGAACTGTCTAAGGAATTTGTTACTGAAACAAACCATAAGCTTATTGATCAACCCTATCAATGGTGAATACTGAGATGGTGTTTTCCAGTCGGAGACCAATACGGACCGAGCACTGTGGTCACACTGTCTGGGCCTGAAAGTAATCAAAGTCATGCAAATCTCATTTTAACTCAGCATGTCAATTATTAATTCAAAATGAGGTGTGAAATTTGATTACAGTGGTGCGAAAAGTGGGATGCTGTCAAAATGAGACTTAGTCGCCCCCAGTCCTTATGACTGTGAAATTGTATCCTGAGGGCCTCAATCAGTTTGTGTGTCAGGACTTTCCATTTTTCTTGACAAGGACACAAGGATCCTTCACAGGAAATGCCACCAAATTTAGGTCAGGTGGGTTCTTGAACAAAGACAATGTCACCTTTCTATCTAGGTTGAATAATTAAAATGTAATGAGGAAGAAATTAGTATTGCCCAGCTACAAGAGACTGTCAAATGCATTCCTCCAGGATGTCTCAAATAGAGCTAAAAATGGGACTGGGCACTGTCATTAAACCCATATTCTATGGAGGCCTTTGATGGGGATTTATTAGGGGTGTTTGGCCATTAACAAAAGGCAAGAAACTACTTGCAACAAAAAAAAAAAAACACAATAACCCAAAAGTTTGGCTATATGTATAAATGTATCCAAGTCTCACAATTTTACAAATTAGCTTGAGGCGATTTCAAAGTCAGTTGGTTTTTATGACAATAATTCATGACAGGCTACTTCAGCTAGGTCACTACCTAGGCATGCATTAAGGGAAATAAGTATGAACACATCAACATGTTTTCAGTAAAGGTATTTCCAACTGGGCTATGGACATGAAATTTAAAAAAAAGTAAACACATGAAGAATAGCAGGGCAAGGCGGGAAAGGCAAGGAAGTTTCAAGGTAATTCTACCTCCATAATATTAGATACTCTGGTGTATTTTGCTACAAAAAGCTTTTTATTGCAAAGTAATGCATAAGATGTATCTGATGGGTAAAGGCAAAGACCTCTCCCAAGACATTTGTAACTTTATTGTTGCAAATGCTTATAAATGTTAACCAGGCTAGCGCCACTCAATATTGCGTTTCGCAACAGTACTACATCAAGGAACTCTCCAAAGGCTTAGGTTCCCTTAAATATTTTTTTTTCTGAGGACCACTCAGCAACCAGAGGAAAGGCTATGTCCTCGGGCTAAAATCGATGTTATGACCAAGCGGTAGCGAATGGTTGAAGGCATGCTCTATAGTTCACAGAAAGTATCTGCCCCCCAGGAAGCAAACGTAGGCTTTGCCTACACAGAGACGCCAGATGCTTTGCACAAAGTGAAACTACATGAAAGTGTCTGGTCCCTCAGGCTATATCAATGTAACTAAATCAGTTTTTTTCAAAACTTCCATAGTAAGCATGATTCTGCAAGTTGGCAATCATAATAAAACAAGGGTATCCCACCAAATAGCCTATATTTGCATATAAAGACAAAATAAATAATAATAAAAAAAACATTGGATCTGAGGAGCCCGACAAAAGGATTGTTAACAATTTGAAGGCGCTCTACTGCCCTCTGTTGTGATCTAATAAGTGACAGTGCTCTTTACAAGCCTACTCGGGTATCCCTACTAGTGTGGCTCATTACGATATGCCAATGTAAATTATAACTAAAGCCATTTACACTAACACGGGCGACATGGAAGAGTGGACCTCAAAGAATGACCAACTAAAGCCTTGAAGTCAATACTTTTACACGTCCTAGTCTTTAAATTGTTGTATAGGCAATATTGTATTTCTCCCAGGCTATGGGGTAGATAATGAATTCCAGCACTATCAGATAACCTGTAGACTTTAGAATATTAATTTCAGTGCTGCCTCGCTATTATGCAAAAGTAATTTATCACAGTTGGCATGAGGTTATAATCGATGAACTGATGGCAGTCATGCCAAATGAACTAAAATCAGCTGTTTAAAATGAAAAAGTTGTTTAGGCTACGTTATCATCTACATCATTGCAACTGGAGAGTGTCTTTCTCCAACTCTCTACAGTTTTCAACCACAGAATGCATTCTGGGTATCGATGCCGGCAATCGCATGTTCATTAGGGTAATACGAGGCGCACAAAAGACACAGAAATTAATAACCAGTTGCACGCAGTCTGAGCTATTTCTGGGAGGCCGTCTTGCTTACCGGCAGCGCTGGCATGGGGAAGAAAACAACACCACCAAGCATATCATTGTTCGTGGAACAATAATCATCTAGTTTCAAGCGCCACACGATCTGCGCACTTGCGGACGGCATCTTCGTAATTTTGTAAAGCGAGTTTTAATTGACTTGGTTTTACTTTGAGGCTTTGTCGGCCTATGACTCTGGGTTGAATAATACAAAGTGAATAAAAAAGTAAATAACTGATCATTTTTTCTATCGCAATGAATACTTAATGTGTTATTCAACCTTAGAATGACATTGGTAACTCCACTATGTGGAGTTTCAAATGACTATTTTTAAACACATACAGAAACCTTGAATAAAATTCCATCTCAAGTGCACTTAACTCTCTGTAAACTTCTCTACCTCTAAAGTGCGCTGTCAAGCACGCTGAAGGTCACGGTGCACGGGCAACAGACAAGAAATGGATGCAGCGAATCATTTTGAAGGTTGCTCCTGACAGGCGCGCTTGCACTTTGCACAGGATAAGGCTTGATCAGCCTGACACCTCAAGGGAGCCCCGAAGATGGGGTGCGCGTGGGGATGAGTGTGGGAGGAACACTTAAATCCGACCCAACTGAATGAATTCAATTAATAAAGACACATGACACGGCGGCGTAAGTAAATTTGGGATGTTGAGATGGAGGTCACCATAAGTTTTTTTAATGAAAGAGCTTGGTCTGTCATAGAGAGCATTGGTATGATGCTATGTTTAATACGCCATCTTGCGGGCGAAATTAAAACATCAAGGGAGCATAGGTAAGAATACACTCAAATTGGATTGAAGACAGCGATTGTGAAGGTTTAGCAGGGATTAGTCAATTTCAACAGGAGTACATGGTGAAGAGAATGTGTATATTACAGGTAAATCTCGGATCTACAATGTTGAAATCAATGTGCATCTGACAGCAAATGTAAGGTATATCTGACCTCCATTTGTAAACGTAATTTTTCAAAAGCAAATACAATATTAAAGATTTTGTGTAATAGACAAGGTCCCTCGAAGCAACATCAAAAAGATGTCTATGACTGATTTAACCCTTAATAAAACCCTAACTTTGAGGCTTAGCCTCAGTAGAGGTAAAGATAAAAATTAAAGGAGACCAAGAATGGAAAACCATTTTACCTTGGCTTTGATGAATTAGGAGATGTGCATGGCCAAAGGACTATCATGAACATGAGGCGCGGTTGTAGTCTCCATCATATGTAAATCTTAAACTTAGAAACAGCCACTAAAACATGGGCAAATTAGATCAAAGTCTACATGTGATGTCAAACAGCACAAAGCAATTCCAGTTCAGTGATGGTTGCCAAAGAGGGTGTCAGGTCCATGTATCTTCCATTCATTGGATTTCCAACTGTAAAACGAAAATCGAAAATCGCTCCGTTCAGTATATCTGTATTGGCAGCAATGTGTGAAAATGGTAAAGGAGCAATTTTCCGTTTAATACTGTCCTTATGATAGAATTTCTTGTTTTCTTACAATTGATTTTCATGTATTAGACAAAACGGCAAAGGTTTAGTTGCAACAAAATGGATAATTGAGCTGATTTAGCCATATCATCCATAAGTGCACACACGTAGGCTTATGTCGGTGGAAAGTTGTGGGCCTCTTGGTCAACATTATAATGTTTAAACTACAGACTTGCATAGTCCTCGAATGCTAACGTTAACAAAGATAACGTTTTAACTAACTGCTTCAGCTTCACTGAATCCCACTGACAGCAGCATCGCCGTTGAATCGCCTCCTAGGCATAGGCGAAGGTCTTTAACTTTCAAATCGAGCGATCCCCTTCCTCGCCACAATTGACATATTCGAGGTTGTACCCCCTTGCAGTTGCGTTTCATCATCATAAGACCCGCAGGAATACACACTCGGGCTTCTATTTGCACCCGGTGCCCAAGTAGTCTAATCGCATCCACTTATTTGCGTGGACAAAGAGCAGTTCTCACCATGCCTGGCATGCGCAATGTCAGCCCCGTGAAGGTGGTAATTTATTAGGGACAGAGACTTCAACCACTGTAAAAATTAGGCTATATCAGGCAAAAACTTCTCAAGCTTCTCTTCTCCATCTCAAATCAAACTCCACGGTCTAGTCTACTTCCGAAATTGATGCTCTCAAAAAATGGGAAAATAATATTTGCAAAGAACAAAACATAATTTCACGCCCTTTTCAACAAGTTGTATTTCTTGTCAGAATATTATATATATTATTTTTGGAGTTGGGAATCCAATGAACGGGAGGTACTCGGACTGTGCCCAATTTTATATTCTATTTTAACATCCATGTCCTCTTTAAGTCTTAGGTTTTTCAATCCAGTACTCTGATATCCAGCAAGTTAAGAAAACTCTTTGACATAATCATCTATCTATATATAATAAATATACATATAATTTGAATTTTTCTAAACCTAAAGCTATTAGTAAACATGTGAACCTTTCGTGATCACTTCATACCATGCTTTCAAACTTTAATGAGCGTCAATATTTTATGAAAACCATGAGAAAATCAAGTCATCACATCCACTTCACAATTAAGCACGCTCAACCTCATCTTGGCTACGTCATAGTGTACTTTCGCAGATACATACTGGTTCTTATCCAAGTTGCACAGCATGGTCAATGACCTCACAGAACAAAAACAAGACTCAGAGAAGTGGACTTTTTTTAAATTTATATATATATATTTTCAAACAATAACAATGTACATACGCTTACAAAGACCCTAAAGTCTCTGCACATTTCATGGCCCAGTGGATCTGAGACACAGATGTGTTCAAGAGTTAGTCATCATAGTATACTGTCACAAACACTGTCTGCACTGGTGGTACTGTGGGGTTCTTCATATGGATTCTGTTGCTGTTCACTTGAAAAGGATGTTCTTGTCTCCCATGTCCGCATTGTAACCTTCTGCGTATTGCTTTCCAGGCAGCTGGGGAATAGAGTGGGAATTTTTTTAAAAGATTTTATAGGTGTTTCTTTGAGAACGACAAGCACTAGTTGGTGTGAGACAAACAAGAGTGGATCATATGTCCGGCTTAGACATGAGCTCACAACTTGGCAAGACAGGCCAGATGCATTTTTTATGTTCTTCAAATTGGTGAACTTCAGAAAGAAAATCTCTGTAAACCCAAAATATCGTCTAACAAACACAGCATCAAAATGTTGCATGTAAATAGTTATGAGTCTGTGCTTCCACAAATCGTCTCTCCTCACTAACCACCATCACATATATTGTTTGAGGCATGAGACGAGACGGGTTGGCACTGAGACGTCCTGTGACCGAAATCCGTGAAACTGCCGTAGCAGACGAGAACCCAACAAGGTTCATCCAACCTGATGAAACCTGACAAAGGCCCGCACTCTTCTAGCCTGTGTCTAAGACAATAATCACAAAACTAATGGCCCTCAGCACTACTGGTACAAGGCCAATAAATCACTCAATCTGACCAATGCAAAAGTCAAAATGATTTTAAAGCGAAGAGAAAAGCACTGACTCATCTGTACTTTGAGGCCCAGTGCCTCAAGGCTATTGCAGATAAGATAAAGTTTCAATGTTCAATTGGAGACTAGTATGTACCTAAGTAAACTGAAGGAAGCACTTTTCAAGTAATTGTCTGCAAAAAGGCAATAGCAATGGGTTTAGCCAGTTCAGTGCATTTAAGCAATTGACTGAATCCTAGTCAATAAGTAGCTCACACAGAAGATTGTATTGACATTTTTAGGTCAAATTGTACACTATATCTGCAAGGACCATACTTTCAACATACAGCAAAACTACATATCTTCAAGTTATTGTTTTTCTTAACTACATATTTTCACGTAAAGTTTCCAGACCTTTACCAAACCTATTGTTTTTTTAAATTGTAAGACCTCAACTTTTTGCAAATTTTGTGGCCCAGGCTACCACCACTAGATTGAGCAGACGCATGCATGCATGCATGCATAGAGAGAGAGAGAGAGAGAGAGAGATTCATATACAATATACATTGAGAAGAGTTGGCAATTTTTAATTTCAGTTTGGGGTGAGAACTGCTACTTCCTTATATTTGCAAGCTTCGGTAAACTTTGGTAACCTAGAGTTCTGCTGTTAGAGGACTTTATATACTTAAATTTGGTACAAAAACTGAATATCCATTTAGAAATGAGTGAACTAGCTTGCCAACACTGGCAATGTCTTGAGCACCTACAAAACACAGCTATGTGGGTACAAGCATCTGATGCCATATTTACAGGTTAGCCTGTGTATTTCTGAATAGATTTTTTGTACTTGTTTTCTTATAATCAAATGACAACAAAGCCCTCTAACAGAGCTCTAAGTTGAAATGCAGAGTTCTCCTTTAAGTCAAGGCATAGCGTATCTTTGAACTAATTTATAGGGCACACAAAACCATTACACTACCAAATCAAACTGCATACTTCAGGTGGAGAAACCCAAGAAGCTGAAACTCACAAGTAGACTTCAGGAAATTATAAGTTGATATTGTTTGATTAAAAAACCCATGTTGGGTCATGTTCAATAAAAAGTAGCTAATTTAGACATTGTCTTTGTATTTAAGCTTCTATATAGGTATCTGCATGTGGCTTCACACACTATAGTTTAATTTTACATCCATGACTGATATTTTGCCATGTCAATGGCGAGAGTCTACAAATACATCAGAGAGAAGCTCAGGCAACACTGATGCATTTGTTGATTAGTTTGATAATTAAGCAGTTAGCACTAATATTATGACTGCACGCATTTTGTTCCATTCACCCAATGTCTTTTATGCACGGATCTCAAAAGCTTAATGAAAAAATATCCGTACAAATAGGGTGGAAGCCAAGAAGAAAAACAAATCAGCTTATAAAAAGGCCTGTGTGTTGGGAGACAGATGTGTTGTGTGTGTATGTGTTCCACGCTCAATGTGTGAGTGTTTGCATCAGTCCTAAATGAGCTAAACTTACAGACTTCAATACTGTTCCCACAAGTTTACAAACTTTTCAAGGTCTGGAAAACAGCATTTCAAAATTCCATACTTTTCAAGACCTGCGCAAGCACTCTTAGGCATTTTAAATAATCACATTACATTCAGTTTACACATCACCTTAAACCTACGTGCAAGATAAACTTGCACAAACACAAATCATGATCTCCCTCCTACTTTCATAAAGCCAAAAGGGCAGACTTACTGATTTAAAGCCGTAGTACACGCTGTCCACATCGTGTCCGCTGACAGTAATCTCTGGCAGGTAGCGTGGTATGCAGGTCAGGTTCGCCACTCTCTGCTTGTCCTCCACACTAGAATGTAGACAGGAAAGAACAGGCACAGAGCTCAAAATGGCCTACTCCACACCAGACCACAATACGAAAATAAACAACAGACTCAGAATCTGTTCATTTAACCAAGGTTTTTCCAAAATTTTGGTAAAAATGATGGCTGGACTTGGCTGGGCAACATGCTTCTATCCAAAACCACATGCTTCTATCCAAAGGAACTTGAAGAACAGCGCAGATATACCTAAAGCTCCTTGGGCATCACACTCAGCACTCAGCAAAGTCATCCTAAACAGATGAACTACAGAAACACGCAAAACAAAAGGTGCTTTTTTTGGAGGGGGTGGGGGTGCCATGTAACGCCTTCAAGTTCTCTCTCACTCTCTAATCCACAACACAATACAACTCCACCAGTGCATGTGGGACCACATCCACTTTAAACAATACTAAGAGAAGCCTAAACCCTAACACAGAAACATGTTGCACTGAGATAGACTTCCGCAGGTGATGTATAGGCAACAAAGACGAGATACTTACCAAGCTAAACAGACATCTTAGAGAGAAACATGTTACACAGACACTGATTTAGGTGATGTATATGCAATAAAGAAGAGATACTTACAGAACTCTCAAGTAATGTAAATTGACATCATCTTGCTCCTTCCAGGGACCTTTGTCAAACTTCAAATACTCAATGTCTTCAACAATCTAAAGACAGATATTCCGTATTTATTCCAAGTGTTGCTTGGCAATCAATATGACTCTTTACTCATGCTGCTGTGTCTAGACTCGAATTCCTTACCTTTTCAATATCCTTGACCTGTGTTGTGTCATAGGCAAGAATTTCTGCTTCCTCACTGAATTCAAAACAAAATATAAACAAAAACATTAAATCATCCAGCTATATAGTAGGCTAGTTTCTGATATTACAGGACAATATTATACTTTTACAAGATAGTAGCTAAATTTCTAGCTAATTTAGTAGCTAAATTACCTGATGCTAGGTAGGAAAGTCTTTTTGTATGCCTGCTCAATGCTCTTCAGGTAGGGCAAGGACACATTCTGAAGGTAGGACTAAAAAAAAACACACACATTCACTGTCAAGACCTGCAATAAATGACCACTAGTTTGAGGCATCATATTAACTTGCATTACTTGTTATGAAGTCTGATAGATCTGATACATCCTGTTTCATCTGAGGTGTAGAGCATCTTTGTCTTTGAGATTAATGTGTACTGTGCTGAGAGTATGTGTGCTAAGGAATGCAATAATAATGCACTGTAACAGCATTTAACAAATATCCTCTTTAGATGGCCAGTGGAAAGATGGAGTGGAATAGTTGGGAAACATGAAACATATCTGGATGTCTGTGCTTCACTCTTGTCACAAATCATATCAATCCAACACTTTCCATCACACATGCACCCAACATAGCTTCCAATACGACACTGGTCTAATCTGACGGACACTGCTCATGCAGCATAAGGTCACTGGCCAGAGAGCACTTTCAATTTCGTTGTGCCTGTGACAGTGACAATCAGGAGACGGTAACATCTCAGCTGCTTAAAAGATTTGTGGCATGTGACATGTGAAGATTACTGAGGTTCACGGCACCAACCATTTAGAGTGACCAAAGGTGCCAGTGAAATGACTGAAATAAAAAAGGATATCCCCACTCCTACTCAGGTACCTTCAGGTGATCGCGTCTTTCCATCAATGTTATTCATAACATATTGATCTCAGTGGTGCATTTTTATCTATGTTTGGGGTGGAAATAAAAATAAAAAAAAGATTTACATAAGACAAGTCAAACTGGTGTTTTTAAAAAGAGGGAATTGTGGAAAATAAAGAAAAAAACATTGTAAAAAAAAAAAAAAAAACTTCAGATATTCCCACAAGGTGTTAGGGACCTCCTTAGGGATCATCCAAAATGATTTTTCAGACTTGTGAGGTCTGCTGTCCAGACCATGATGGAATATCTTTGTGAGAGTGTTTCTACTCTGAATAATAAAAAAAAAAAAAATCAAATTGCTACAATGGGTACAGATATGTCTACTGAAGGCATAAACATCGCCCAGCCAAAAAAAAATTGATTTGATCATGATTTGTGTTAAAATTTTAACCAATTTTGAGGGACTGCTATAGTCATGCAGGATCATCCAGACCATATTCCTTTTTATGTGCCAGTATGCAAAATTTGTCAAACTGGTCAACGCTACTTCATACTTAAAATCTTAGCAGCCTTGGCAAGCTCATGATAACCTCACACTTGGGGGGAAAAAAATTGTGACAAACGTGTGAACTAACTTGAAATAACAAGCAAGTCAAGTCATTCCAACTCTGCATGATAATATTTAATATTGGAACAACTTCAGTAAGCTCAAATGCTCAAAATATATTGTGACAAATGTGTGAATTTAACAATCAAATCAAGCCATTCCATCTGATTAAATTCAATCCAAATTAAGTGAGTTCAAGATATCCTCATACTTTAGGGAACATGTGACGGATGTGCTCATCTCTGCCAGTGTCCAGGACAAGTTTTCCAGCCAAAACACACTAGAAGCCTTTTTTTGGAAGGACATAACAGCTCTGCGCCAGACAAAGTATTGTTTAGAGCCAAGACAGCAAAGCTAGATGCTCACTCACCTTCCCAGAAGCCTTCAGTTTCTTCTGTGCATCCTCTGCAGGCTGGTCCAGGTAGATTACCAAGTGAGGAGGCAGCATCTCACAGATGCTGATGCCCTTGATCTCATTGTAGTGCTCCACACCTAGAGCACAAACAGCCATGAGTCTTGTTCAGTTTGAGGAGCATCATGCTTAGCAGTTAATGCTGAGTGGGGGGGTGTTCAATGAGCAACAAGAGAAGATTCTGTTGGTTTTAAAATCAACTGCAGGCACAAATGTGTCAATTTACAGAGCCATTTCCATAGCCTAAGCTGAATTTGCTCTGCAGGTCTATCTCACAACCAGCCACAGGAGCTTATTACCAATTCACCTAAACTCCAGAACCACCTGGATTCAGAGCCAAAAAAACAAGGCAATTCAAACCAATCAATCTGTAACCTCTATTTTCAGGTTCATGTTTTCATTACAAAACTTTGTTAGCAGGTTAACCAAAACACAAGAAAGTCATTAGAGATGAATACCTTATAAAGACCATGGGGGAAGCATGGAAATAAATATCACCAATTTGGTGGAGAACTAGACTCCATGCAATATTCCTGACTTTGTCCACAAAAGTATCAAATTCCCTGGAACAGGCTGCATTGAAATTTCATGAGTTTCCAGAAATTCTATGACCAGTGGGAACCCTGTAAAACCACTGACAACCTGAATGACACATTGGCTGCAAACAGGTATAGTAAGAATTTAATGCTTAAATTTAACTTCAAAACTCATGCTGGTTTTGCCCCTGCAAGCAGGTCAACCACTTCCTAGTGACCAGATCCTAGTCTACATCTTCACTGACCCCCTTTATTGGGTCTGGTGCTGCCATTTCCTAACATCAATGTATCCATGATGAGTGTAATTAAGGCTGGACTGATGATCTAAATATTCCTCACAATGCTAGGGCTGGAAACATTACCCAGTGGAGAGATGCAAGACTCTCTCTCTCTGCAAAGATGGGCAATGGACAATGTGGTGCATTTACTTACACTCTTTCCTAATGTATCCTTGTTTTATCATGGCCTCCAAAAACACCACATCACTGTACACAGAACGCTCCAAAATAACCCCTTGACCTACAATAAAAAAAAAAAAACAGTGATTTAATTATTAAAGTATAATTACATTAACAAAACACTTTCACAGTAGACCATTTTCATCTACAAGGTTGGCTTGTGTTGAGATGAGAAGACAAAATTCATTCTGGTGATACCTGTGGTGAGCAAGTGTTCTATGGCATCTGCATACTGCAAGAGTCGCATCTGATACATCCAGAGCTGGAGGCGGTACGAGTTCCCATCCGCTGCCTTAGGATCCATATAGAACTTCTCCAGGCTGCAACTCCCATTGAATTTGACATTCACCAGTTCCTTCTCCTTGTTCATTCGGTCCACATAGTTGGTATCCACCTCGGGCATATACAGCATGCCTTTAAAGTGCACAAAGAGTTAAATTTTACTATAGCCAATTCCATACTGCAACTACAGAGACACTGTTAACGTCCATCACTCACAAGTATAAAGTCGTTAACTATTAATGCGCTAGCAGCTATAATGCCAGGCTTAAGTGGTTGAGTTTTGAAACAGTTGTTGACAAAAGTAATGTCAGCAAACATTCAGAACACAACAGTAATTCCAAAACATTTGGCCATGTCCTTACCCAACCTGTCCGCAAGTTTTTGGGCGAAGGCCCCTTTTCCAGATGCCAAGTTGCCATCGATGCTGATGATTTTGCTGTACTCCTTAAACCTGGGAGTTGTTCTCTCGCCTAAGATGTATGCCCACCAACCATACTGCAGATTCTTTACAGTACTCGTGTGGATTCCTGCCTACATAATTTCGAAAGATCAGAAAGGTTAGACATGACAGAGACATACAAAATAGCTTACGATGACATTACTGCACAACGCGCAGTAATAAAGTGGTATATGATTTCAGGATCGGAACATAGTGTTACAAATAAAAGTAATATGAGAACTCAAGCAAATCGATGCAAATAAATCTGGCAATGACAAAGCACAAACATCTCTTCAGTGCAAAACTAACCTCAAATAACGTTAACTTAGTATAACTTGCGTTACGTTAACTGAGGTCAGGTAATATGTCACCGTGTTAATGTGTCTAAATTTCTCGTTATTATAATTAATACACTGGTAATGTTTTATATAAAAGATGACAGGTGTAGACTTCCATGAGGATCTTTAAGAATGGAAATCAAGTTCAAAAATATGCTAACTGCTAGAGTACTTGTCTAGCTAAGTACGCTAGGCTAACTGGTGAGCAGTTGTTTTGGTGTCCTTGCTGCAGGCCGTCCTAAGGTTGACAGACAACGCTGTGGGTAATAAATCTTAAACTGATATAACTTGTACCTTCTGTATATGTCCTCCTGTCTTGAGAGCCGCTGCACCTGAAGGTACAAACAAGCGAATCACCCGTAAAGCCATCTCTAAAATTCACCAAATCCCCCTGACCCCTAATGTCGGAGACCGACGGTGGCTTTCAAGATTTGTGTCGCACGAAAATGACGCTACGAGGAAAGTCTTTAACATTGCCTGACTGAAATCCCATCATGTTTATTCCAAAGACTATCCAGCTGATATCAGGGCTTACCTACTACACATTCACCATTTCGCTTAGTTATTTCGTTTGGTAGTTTTAGGATTTTATTGCTTTCTGTTGTGTATTTTATATGAGTCTTTTTTGTTGTTGTTGTTTGTTTGCATGTTATCTGTCTGACTTTAAAGGATGATTTAAAACGATGAATCGGGCTTCTGAAGGAACTATGAAATATGATAAATGTGTCTTTTTTTACACTGAATGACATGCTTTTGAAATATTAGGTAGCCTATTTAATTTTTTACTAATGAATTTCTGCGAATGACTTCTAGAATACAGGAGATGGCGCTATGGAGCTATTCTAAAAAAAAAAAAAAAAATTCATTTAAGTCGATTACGCACGAAATGGGCCTTCTTGCTTGAAACTGGTTCAGTGCAGAAACACAACCAAAAGCTGTAAAGCATCTTTTAAAATGTAGGGTTCAGAGCACAGACACTGAGGGGAAAAAGGAAGACAGAGACAAGAAAAGACAAAAGACAGCGGCAGTAGGAACAAAGATCAAGTTCAGAGATCATCAAGACAACTTTCTTTGCACTAGCCTATATGCTCTGCTGTTGCTTTTATTGTTTCTACTTGTTATGATTTAGGTCATGTGGAGACTTAAGTTAAAGTGAGAGATGTATGGCGATCCTTGTTGCCATTTTCATTCCTGCTTACAGTGCCACAATTTATGTAACAATTCCAGTCTGTCAACACCAGATCATGCCTTGTCTGACAGTTTCCTACATTGTCAAGAAAATCACTTATGTAAACATGGGCTCCTGACATTCATGTCAAAAGAGGCTCAACATATTTCCTCATATCAGGGCATGGCGTTCCCTTCATACCTTTTGAATAATTAAATAATAACTAATTGAATAATTCTTTGACAGTCACTTTCAAAAAACATAAGGACCTGCTTTGCCTGAGAAATTTTAAAATGTTGCCAAATACAGACCATAGTATCCCCATATTGATTTTTTTTAATACATGCACTTTTTGAAAATCTCAATATTATATGTGTACATCACAATCTTGTATCTAGTAGCCTTGTTTGACATTTGTTTCACTGCATCCGCCTAATCTTCTTGCTAATAGCAAATATATCTCAGTGTCAAGAATAATTGGAAAGCTTGGGTAAAGTGTGTGTAAGTGTGTGGACACATGTAAATGACATGTCAAGGTGTTCAGTTATAAGCAACTGGACTTCTTTTTGGAGCTTGAAGATGTTTTACCTTTCATCCAAAAGGCCTCTTCAGTTCTGGCCTGGCGATGGAAAGACCAGGAAATGTATCTCTGGACCCATCACCAGGGCAGAACCGGAGGGGCCTTTTGGATGAAAGGTGAAACATCTTCAAGCTCCAAAAAGAAGTCCAGTTGACACCTTGACTACCATGACCTGGATGAATGAGAATTTTGCACAGAAGTAAACAACTTCCTTGCATTGTTTATTGGGAAATGTTAAGGTAATATTAATGGTCTGAGTTTAATGCCATCTGAATATCATCCAAATAACATTTTATTATAAAGCAGGAATAAAACACAGGCATAAGGCAAGTCACATACAGAGTGTAGCTCAGCAGCATGTAAAACAAAGGCACATGAAAAAAATATTACATGAAATACCTAGTGTTAAACATGTAAAATACAATACAATATGAAGGCTTTAATATCGTGTGTATACAATATAAGTAAAATATTGTGTGTCTATAGAAGATGACACATTAGCATGGGACATTTTTTAAAGTTAACCATATTCTTTGGCAAAAAGTATGAAAGCCCTGAACATGCTTTGTGTTATACTCAATTTATATCTAGTGTACTATGGCTGCCATTTGTACATTGTTTTACAAACAGTACGTATATTAACACATGCGCACACACACACACACACGCACACACACACATATACACACAGGCAGACACACACACACACAGTCAAGAAGTATTTCTAAAGGCACGTGAACATACCATACTGTAGGCTAACTGCACAAGTGCAGAGAAAAACATGGCTTATTTCTGTTTGCCTCTGTAAAGGCTCAGCAACAAAATGAATTTATTATCTGCATTTACCTGAATGCAACATCTGCACCTGAATGCAGTCCGTTCTTCATTACTTTCTTTTACAAAATATATGTGTATTTATTTCCTATTTAATTCAAACATAAAAACTGGACATTGGTGTTGGGGAAATCTCCACAAGAATAAGTATGATAGAAATAAATATTCCTCTATTCAATAGTTCTTTTCAGGCTATACCATAAGTGCTCCTCTTTCTCTTCATTGCAGTGATATGAGCATCATCATCACACTGCCCAAAGCGTTCTGTTGAATTCACATTAATGTCCATATTTGAGTTCCCCCTTTTGCTAGTGTTTTCAGCGGGCAAACCAGGGCATCTTCAGAAGTTGTAGCAGTGTGTTGGATTGGTCTCAGAAAAGTACACAGTCCCATTGACAAGAGGATGTATGGGAGATGACTCATTGTCTTCAGTCGAATGGCACTGGATCTGAAACCAAAACATATCAATTACATACAAAGTGGTCATAATGTTATGAATCCACTGAAACAGGTTTTATGTCCAGTCCAAGGAGATGTATGTGTCTTTTTCCCTTAACGATGTATTCACACTTGTCAAACTTAGATTTCTGTGTTCTTTATAGAGTAAACAGACAGAGGATATATAGATGCACTTTTCAATTCCAAATAAATACATATTTCATAGATAACTTGGATTAAAAAGAGATGAAGACTTATTGCAAATATGAACTGTAGGCTACCTGTGTCTGTCCGTTGCAGTCAACGAACTGTTCCAGGATCATATTCGAGGTCGAGGTCCCCGATGTCACTTGGCAGGCTGGGGGGCTTATACAGGCATTGCCCTGGGGAATGGAGGCTGTGCCGACAACTGGCTTAGTGGGACTCCACTGAAAGTAGCATGATGCCTGCGGAGGGCTCTGGCTGTGATTCACCGCCTTCCAGGGCGAAGATATGGCAACAACCTTGGCCGTGTGATGCGGCGTCTGACTCAGGGGTATGCTGGGCGGGGGGCATGTCTCAAACATGCAGCTGCTGGGAGTCGAGTGCTCGCTACGGGTGACGCCTGCCGTGGGCTCAGAGTGGTACTTCTCGCTGACAAAATTTAAAAGGCTCTCAGGCGGAGAGTTCTGAGAGTTCAGTACGACATGTTGTGCTACATTCTGAGGCCACTGGTAGTGTGGGTTCTGAAATGGCATACTGACACTGTTTGACATAGTGCCATTGTCATGGGTGTTTGGTCCAAAAGCATTTCTGGGATTCATCTGTTGGGTGGAAAAGTTAGTCCCAGGGGCTGAGAACACAGAAGGATTTGTTTGATCCATTGCAACATTCCTCTTCCTGTCAAGTGAGACATGACCTGACTGATCAAAACTCTGGGGGGGTGTACTTGAAATGGGCATTCCTACATGTGGTTGACATTGCGTTTCTGGAAAGCTCTGTGGCGAACTAATCTGGTTCATTTTGCAATTGGACAAAGAATGACAATTCTGTTGGCTTAAATTGCACCCATTAGACTTGACAAAACTGTTGACGGATGCTGAGGAATGTAGACCTACACCACTGCTTATTCCCACCTGTGAGGCCTTCTCCCATGAGCTCGAAGTGGCCAGTACATTTTGTTGCAAGCTATTACAACTGTGGAGCTTTGGGAAAATTTCATCCAACTGTAGATCCTGAAGGGAGGGAATGGAATCACTTTCAGGCAATGCAATCTGTATGTCTTTGATGGCACTGTCTAGAGCAACAAATCCTTGGTGAGCTGATCTCAGATTTGCTGGCAAAGTATTGGCACCATTTACACAGCTGCCACCAAAGTTAATTTTCTGTCCCATGTGAAACTTTGGTATTTGTACACCGTTGTCTTTTCTGACACAGTTCTGAGGAAGAGCCTGATCGCAGTCAGGACTTGCCTTCACTAGGGTCTCTTCCAAGTAAGAAAGGATGTCGTCGGTCAGAATATCATCAAGGGAACTTTTATCTCCATCTTTGGTCGTTAGTCCAAGCCTTAGCAGGGCATTCTCCCAGTCCTTCAGCTCAGAATTGTCCTTGTCCATCCCTTGAAGTGCACTACCCAGGTCACTGTCGGCAGCCATCTGATCAAAGGTTTCCAACATGGCCACCAATGCATCCTTAGTGTGACATGCCTCGTGTTGCCATGAGTTGCTGGGCACGTTCATCAGGGCTCTAGTCTCCATAAAGACCTTCTCTATTGAGAACTGCGACTCACTGTCAGGATGCATGTAGGCAGAGTGGTTTTGTTTGTAGAAGGAACCCAGGAGGGAATCTGGATCCAGCTCATTATCTTCAAAGACCTTTCTGATCTTGGCTGCCTTGCCAGTGTCACAGATCTCTGAGATGTTGAGGGAAGGGCTGTTCTCGTAGAGGACACCCTCCCCCGTAGCAAAGTTGAAGGGAAGCTGCAACTTGCGCTGACGCAAATGCTCTTCACCTTCTTCATTTCTGCGCAGAGAGAGAGAGTGAAGTTCAGTTCACATTTGCAATAAAATGATATGTCATAAACATGACTGAAATGCAGGTATAGGCTTTATACTTACAACAAGACTCTCTGACGGGCAATAATGAAGTCAGGACGGCCATCTTTGTATGTGAGCTTGGCATTGGATTGCACCCATACCCAGCCACTGTCTTTGGTTAGGAGTCTGAAAACAGTCATGCCAGTTTCCCCTGTTTTCATCACTGGAAAAAAAATGAAAGTTAAGAAGTTAAGATCCACACTGGAACATAATTGAGGAATTCAACAGTAAAATCCATGCAAAAATGCTTGCGAAGTGGTTTGTAAAAGACAATCTGACAAGCCTAAAACAGATGATGTCTATGCTGATATTTACACTTTACGTGCTTTGTGCAAAATAATACCATGGATATATTGATATATTCATCTTGTTTTTGTCCAAGCACACACACACAGAAAAGGCTTTCCATGTGCAATAGAAGCAATATTCAGCAGCCATCAATCAACAACTAAGTCTATTTCATATTACACAACATAATATGAGATTTACATCAGTGAACCTTTAGTAGGCAAAAACATGCTGCATGTTGCATCTGGCACCCATAAAGGCACTCATTCATGGTGTAACATATGCTGCCACAAATGTCAATGAAAGTCTAATGCCAATGAACACACACACAACAATGGAAACACACAGACATCAAGAACTTAAAACATACTTCTGACGTGATTGTCTGCACAGTGCATCATATCAGCGGCATGGATGAACTGGTATCCAGACCCTCTCATGCACAGCTCAAATTCAGAATAGCCGAGGACAATCTTTCCTCTGAAAACAAAGGGAAAAAAGTAAATACTGAATTAAACTACCTGTAACAGTGACATACTCAAAAAATACTTACTGAAATGGCTTGTAATACTGGCATATTCAAAGCATGGATGCATTATTCATTCATTACCTGTGCACTCTTCCACATGCTAAGATTTATTGATGGGTTGCCTGCGACCTGCTGTTAATTACCTGGAGTCTATCCCAGTTGGGGTGAAGTCCAGCTTGTGTTTAGTCTGAAAGATGAGCATCTTGGAGCGAACCTCTATGATGGATGGGGGCTGCACTGGTCTGGCCACAGCAAACAGGGCCAGCTGGGGCTTGGCGCTGTTTCCATTTCCAAGGGCTGCACCCTGTCCATGGAGGAACTTCAGCCTTCCCTGGAAATTTAAAGCCTAACAGCAAGGACAGACAGATTTTGACACAAACTAGTTAATATAAAATACAAACCATGTACAAAATATACACAAAGGTCATTCATAAACAATATACAATGTACTCTTTGTATTTGTGTCTGAAGATGGAGCTAGGTTAGAGTTAGGAATGGGGCCAGCAGTACCCTAACAGATGCGTCTTCTTAATGTCTATCAACTTTAACTTTACCTTTAGTGGTGTGCGACACTGTGCGCTGACTTGTGAAGTATCATTACATTGCAATAAGGACTTTTCATACTGTATATAGAGCGAGAGTGTCCTTATGAGTTGGTCAAGTTTGAAGCGTTAGTATTTGGACCATACCAAGAAGCCAGATGAGTTATCCAGGAGGCATCGCATGCGACACACAAATGTTCTTTCCAGGAAGGACGAGTTCTCAGGCGGGATGTCCTGGGGGTCATAGGTCACGATGTTCCTGGTGATGTCACTGCTGCTTTGCATGTCTGCAGGGAGAGCAAGGCAAAGTAAATCCATGCAAAGTACCAAAGTAAGCCATCTCTCTCTCTCTCTCTCTCTCTCTCTCTCCTCTCTCTCTCTCTCTCTCTGTCTCTCTCTTTCATGTACA
Source organism: Tenualosa ilisha (assembly GCA_015244755.2). Classification (NCBI taxonomy): domain Eukaryota; kingdom Metazoa; phylum Chordata; class Actinopteri; order Clupeiformes; family Clupeidae; genus Tenualosa; species Tenualosa ilisha. The sequence goes on along the minus strand of PYXC01000047.1, from coordinate 638,787 downwards.
CAACTGTCAGTGCAGACTATCAGATGAATCCCTTTCATCTCGAGGAAATGCACCCTGGGCAACTTGTGCAACTCATACTCAAAGGTTCAGCTCTTGACTGTCAGTTTACTAACCCTCTCCTCCTTGGTCCTGGCTGAAAGGCTGTGGATTGAGGGCAAAATGAAGCTGGCGACGGAACATAGCCCTGTCTTCTGTGTGGATGAGTTCAAACACGCTCTGATGGAGCACGTCAGACTGCATAAAAAAAAAAATCAACAAAAAGAAAGGAAAGAAAAAAAAGAGACAAAAGAGGCCAAGCAAATTATTACATGCCCAACACCAGTGACAACATGTTTAGAAATAAACATCTGATTAGGCAACACACTGTATATACTAAGCTGAAGATTTTTTGTGGCACTCAGGCTGGAGGAATGGCATTACGCAAGCAGTGCTTGGTAACTATGCCAAGTAATGGAGTTGTGCTAATCTGACACTGTCATGAGGCCTGTTCTCCTCAAGTCAATGTCTGCTCCTCCGAAAACCCTCACTGAACACAGCTGCATATGGTGACTTTTCACTGTCCGCATGATTTGTTTGACATCCAGAACTCTGGTATTTAAGAGGTGTTGGGTGCCAGAGTCTTTAGTGCTGTGCAGCTAAAGTTCTGTTGTGGAATGTAATGACTGGCAAAAGTCTTTATGGATGTGGTGGCAGCAGTGCATGGTCGTTGTCAAAATAATGCTACCAAACAAACACCTAAATAAAGATCTGCGTGTAAGTACATCTAAAACATTACAATGAATTCTATGATGCCAGTTTAACATATAGAGAACCAGAACAAAGAATGAAAACATAAACCAAGTCTCCAAATTAATATCAGTACACTTTTCGGCAAAGCCACAACACCAGACTACAGACTAAATAAAACTCGTCAACAAACTCGTTCATTTGGTCTACCTATCTCAGCTCTGAAGAAAGATACTGTCTAGTCCCCTGTGGAAAGATAATATTAAGTTAAATGGACACTGGGTATCCTGCTTCAATATGATGACAGTATATTATATTATTCTATACTTCTATATGGAAACTCTATATGCTTGTCCAATCAATGTGAGTCTGGAAACAATTAGTTATCAAAAAAGTTACCCTGCAGATTTAAAGCAATACCCCAACACATTGAACACAAAAAATAAAGATCAAACAACACATTCCATTCCATTCCATTCCATTCAATGCATAAAAACACAATGTGTGTAATATCCCATAATCTGATTATATATGTTTATAAACATCTCAACTTTAATCGGGTGGAATAGAACTAACAATGACCGTGGTTGTGCTTCTTCTTTGCTTTCACCCTAAGGGACTGGTAAAAGAACAGCTCTCTAATTTGGAACTGAGGAACGTCAAAATATGCTGTTGGTCAACAGAAATATTTCTTTTGAAATCCTGTTTATTATGGTTTCATGCACCACTATTTATAGACATGGCATTGTGTGAGTCACTGGTAAAGAAGAAACCACACCAGAAAAAGATCAAAGAGCATCCCAGTATTGCAGGACTGCGTAGCTGAGTTTTCAGAGCACAAATGGATGCAGAAAACTGCAGGGATTTTAATAACAAACTGCACATGTGTCTCAACAGCCCATATATTTCACACAAACACATAACAGTAGGGATCCTGCTACAGGAAGAAAAAAATCACTAGCCCAAATTAGAAAGTACTGTAATCCAACTCATATTTACAAAAACAGACAGTATTTTCAAAAATTAATACCTCATCCAATTCAGTTCAACAATAACCAGTCAGTACTGGTCAATGGTTTCAGAGGAAAAAAAAGGCCTATTGGCCTATTACCAAATTGCAATCTTGTCTGTTTGCAAAGGGGGGTCAATTGATAAGGATCCCTGTACTCAGAGGAAGGATTTCAGCAACAGCCATGTGGTTTTACAGATACGTTATTGATTTAGGTTTATGCAATTGATAACAAATGACTGTTGGACCTAGGGTAAATATTTTTTTTCATGTTTTTCTTTCTTTCTTTCTTTTTTCATTAAAAAAATAACCCTTAAATAATTATTATCTTCCCTGTCATCATATCTCACTCTAATTGTAACATCTGTTATCAAACAACTGTATAACTGCTTTGCTCTGTCCAGTTCAGCTACAGGCATTGGGACCTCTGTGCCCCTGCAGTTAGAGCGTGTGTTCTTAGCAAATCACCAAGTGAGTTTCAGATGACTTCATGTTTACCTTTTTTGAAAATCTAAAAATTGCAAGGTGAAGAACACTGTAGGCAGTGTTACAGAGTACCAAAGGTAATAGAAAGAAAATGTTATTTGGGGAGGGGATAATCATCAAGTGGGTTTGAGCTAAATCATCTTCTTTGGCTGTCTGCATGTGTGAGTGTGTGTGTGTGTGTGTTACATAATGTTTCACATATGCACTAAGCACTGGTTAGTTCCAGTTACACTTACCTGATGGAACCCCAGGTAGTCCTGAATGGTGGGGGACACATAAAACACATAGCCCTCTGAGGTCACCACCAGCACTATGCCATTGAGCGCCTGCCAAAAAAGAAACACACTGGTAAGATAATGTTTCAATATGTGTTTCAGCTGCTCATCTTAGACTGTAAGAAACATGTATGCGGTATGCTATAGGGGTTTGCACTCATTCTGATTACAGTTTATAATGTGTGCGCGTAAATGTAACCATGTGTGCATTCATCTGTGCACACACGCATGCACAAACTCACGTACACACACACACACACACACTGAGACAGTAAAACTGTCTTAACACCTGCAGAATCTGTGTAACTGATGGATTATCTTGTTTACCACAGGTCAAAGTGTCAGGTCGGTTGAGTCGTTTCCAAACCCTTCAAGATATGAGTGCAAGTCAGACGTGCCTTGATTGGCTTTGGTCTTACATGCCTGAGATAAAGCATTTCACAGAACTCTCGAGGGCCCTGAAGCATACAGGCCTTTCCACTTTGCTGTAAGTTCTAAAAGTAAGACCCAGTGACTTTCAACCAGCCTCTGTACAAAAAGTTGAGCTGAATTAACAGACAATTCACGACTGATTCACATAGGAACACCATGAAACAGCCACCATTCACTCACAGTAATGCCACCATATCTACATATCATTGAGATCCACTAGATCAATTATGACTCTCTCTCTCTTCCTCCCACTCTCAATGTCACTCTCCCATCCCTCCTCCTTTATTTCTTAATTTCCTACCTCACCTCGGTGCTGTTTGTGTTGGAGATGTAGTAGGCTCTTTACCTGAAGCAAGAGGTCTGTCTCTGAGAATTCTGTCGTGTCCACTCTTCTCGTGCCAAAGCCATTCCCGGCGGGGAGCGCTGGAGTGTTATTCTTCATGGTTGCTGCAGAAGAAGGATTGAGAGGAGAAACACAAGACCACATTAGCACGGAAAGCTGAAAGCAATATGATCGGCCGATGCTTTTGTGATGTTCGGATAGATCTGCTCGACTCCAGTGTGCCTGCCAGCATAACACACAAAAATACAGCAAAGGAAAAAACAAAAAACAAGGTCTAAGAACTTGTGGTTGTGGTGAAATTGTTACTTTCATTTTTTGATCAGGATATTTTTTCTGGAGAAAGTCAGTGGTGCAAAAAAAATGTCACTTTGGTGGTTGTGTTTAGTGAATATCTGTTTTTTAATCCTAGGCCTAAGGGGAGAAGAGAATACATGACAAGACACAAGTAAGAGCACGCCCTCATTACACACAACCTCTGACCCTTTGTGCATTTCACAGTTTTGCTAAATGTGATTCCATCTGGAGAAATTGTGTCTTAAATAGAGCAAATAGATTGAAAACATTACTTCACATATGGCAATACTGCAACAGTGGGATTCTTTGAGTACATGCTAAACCTTGTGTGTGTGTGTGTGTGTGTGTGTGTGTGTGTAAGAGTGTGTGTGTGTGTGTGTGTGTGTGTGTGTGTGTCTCATAGCATGTGTGTACACCTTTGTATGATTCTGTGTATAAAACATGATCAAGACCACTCCACTCCCTTCCCTTCAGCTTAGCCTGTCACGACTCTTAACTCATCATTTCCCCGAAGGTGTTTCCATATACAGTAAAGAAAATCAGTATGAGGTTTTGGGTTGTGGGGGGGTATTGAGTATTAATTTCAAAATCATTATTGAAGGCCTATCTACACATCGACAAAGCTAAGACAAAGACAAAGGCCTATCTATACAACAACAAAACCTCACAAACAAACTCTCCCCATTTGGCTGCTGCAGACAACTGCATGGCTAAATTTGTTTTGTCTCTATAGCCATCTCTACACAGAGGGATTTGGAATCTAGTAACAGCTTTTAGTCACTTCAAATCACTTTTTACATTTACTTGCGCCACCACCATCCTTTCAAAGCTACGCGATTCATCAGCCTTTCCCTCAAAACAGCTGATGGCTCACCATTTATAAACAGTGCCTTTTTTTCCTGGCACACAAAGCCTCCATTTCTCGTAGCTTCAAAGTCGCCACGCTTCAACTGTGGGGCGAGTGCTAACTTGTGGGGCTGCTTTTAGTCTCTGGGCAAAGGGTTCCGAGCTCAGCAAAACTGATGAGTAGCATGTTTTTAGTTTAATTAACTGGCAAACCTTTCTGATCGGATGGGTTGAGAAGGTTTCGCTGAAACGGTTACTTTAACGGTTTCTTTCACAATACAACATTTGTTTATATAGTCCTCAAGTTTCGTTAGAAGAAGGTGCAAGGTTAAGTTAAGACAACCCAAAGTGCAAAATAGACAAATCGAATCAAATCTAAAACTATGAGAAAGACCAAATTAGCTAACTACACCAGAAAAAGTGACTGCAGAGGTGACTACTCCAATGATCCACATAAAGACATTCCCCCTTGAGGAAAAGTAACTCATAAAAGTGCCATAAAGTGCTGTGAACAGTGCTGCAGAGTGAGTAGGTCTCCACTTATTTTATTATTTTTCTCGTAAATGTGATTCAAAGCTGTTGATCATTAACAGGGACTAAAAAGCCTTTGTTACTCGCAGAAGTAGCACCAGTGGTTACTTGCAACATTGTCTCTTTGCAGGAGATTCCAACAGCATTTATCAGTTTCCTATCGAATTCCTTAAAAAAGCCCTGCCAGACTCGTTAAATATGGATCAGTTGAAGAAAAGAACAAAAAGCAGCAGATCAAGATGTCGACGTCAAGGCAAATGCAGCGCAATAAAGAGCAGTTAACAGCGGAAAGAGGAAACACAATGCACAATTCAGCGCAGGGGAGAGAGGAGAGAGAGAGAGAGAGAGAGAGAGAGAGAGAGAGAGAGAGAGAGAGAGAGAGAGAAAAAAAAAAACAATCCAGAGATGAGGCCCTCCTACTCACGCGAACATTGGGAAGAGAGAAAAAAAGAGACGTGTGAAGTTGTCCAGGTTTCAACATGATACAGTGTGTATGTGTGTGTGTCTGTGTGCCCTGTATGTGTGTTTGTGAGTGTATGCATGTGTGTGTGTGTGTGTCTGTGTGTACTGTATTTGTGTGCGTGTGCCTATGTGTACAGTGTGTGTGTGTGTGTGTGTGTGTGTGTGTGTGTATGTTTGAGTGTGTGCATGCATGTGCACTGAAGTGCATGTGACTTTGTGTGTGAATAGGTGTCTACGTGTGTACATTACAGAGATGAGTTATGGACAAGTGTGCAGGACTTTATGTGCACAAATATTTGTTCTTTTTCACACGTCTCTCTCTCTCTCTCTCTCTCTCTCTCTCTTTCTCTGTGTATGTGTGTATGTGTGTGTGTGTGTGTGTGTTTGCATGTGTGTGTGTGCATGTGTGTGTGTGTGCACTACTCTTGTATGTCTTTTCTGCACACTATCGGGGCTGGAGAGGCTAAGGGGCAACAGCCTGTATCGCGTGACTAGAGTGGACGGCCGGACCAGGGAGAGGCCACATCCTGGGATTTTCCTGTGGCAGCTGTGCAGATAAGGAAGCATTCTTGTCAGTGTTGCTTACAGAAACCCCAAGGGCCCATGCAGGAGGAGGGAGGAATGTGTATGTGTGTGTGTGTGTGTATGTGTGTGTGTGTGTCATAGATCTCTCCCGCAATGAGAAAACCTGCTCACTGGCATCAAACCAAACTTTAACACAATCAACTCTCATCAGAGCCAAGAAGTCCACTTTTAAGCCCATCCCCGTGCAGTTTTCTCAGACCACACACACATATGCAGATGGCCAAAGATGATGATTAAGCACAAACCCACTCCACGTTTATCACCTCCCCCAATAATGACCATTTTCTTTCTATTACCTTTTGTGCTTACAGTATTTCAATTGCAATTTGTAGATTTCTCCTTTCAAGTGTGGTAAACATGCAGTCATCTGAAACTCATTTGAAGATTTGCTAAGAGCACACACTCTAATTGCAGGGACACAGAAGTCCCAATGTCTGTATCTGATTCAGAGAAGGTCAGTCAGGGAGTCCAGTTGTAATCAAACGTAAGAGCTCTCTGAATGGCAACAGATATCGTTAATGTTCAGCGATGCACGTTTTTGCAGTTCAGCAGAGTTCCAGTGTTGAAATTATGCAGTTTTTGTCCCTTGTTGCTTTGCAAATGATCACTATTTACTTGCTGACTCCTTCTCTCTCATACTTGCACAAACATCAACACCTAACACATTTATTGTTAGACTGATTCATTGTTGCAATGGAGGAGTTTTACTCTACTATACAAGTACAATGAGATGTAATAAAGTAATTTTGAATCTTGCATCCAGATTAGATTACAATAGTAAAGCTTTCAGAGAGTAACAAGACGGCAAGAAAATGGCTTTTTCACACTGTTTCATCACTGCATAGCCTTTTGGTAATCATAGGTTCCTTCAACTTGTGATCTGTTTATGACACAGAGAATTTCAGCAAAAAAAAAAAAAAAGCCTTCATTATGTCTGTCTATAAATGCCTACCAGAATCTCCCTTCTATTTGCATGACTGTGACCAAAAAAAAAAAAATCTGCACCATGCACTACAATCACTGCTCCCAATAACTTGTCCAAGACTGGTCTTGTCTCACCATAACCACCATCAGAACTTAGTCTTAAACACTGAGTTAGTGTTCCAGATCCATTCACTTAAGTTTGTGAAAAGAAAAGTCCCCACAAATGAGACCTGTCAGTCCTCAGATTTGCTGGAGATGGTTTGCCTCCATGTAATTAAGTTCAAGGTTTAGAGAGCATTAACAAATGGGTAAATACATAGCCAGGAAACCACACTATCTCAAGATAATCCTCGTGAGGTATATTTGGTTTGGCTAATGGCTTGTTCATTCTCACATGTTGCCAAACAAATAATCTAGTGAATTTAAGAAAAAAGATATCTTTCTGAAAACAACACTGTAGACATGTTAATTTAACACACTGATCCATGCACAACACATTTCCCTTAAGGAGGATAAACATTATATCTGAAATATTTTGGTGTAACTACTCAACGTTTAAATATTTCTTTTCAAATTGTTGTAAAATTCCTAAAAGCCTGTTAGTTTCAGCCAACACCACTGACAAAAGGCATAAACTGTGTGTTAAGAAGCTCTGTTCTATTTCTGTGAAGGCCCATTAGTGGAACAGTGACATTTCTTTGGGGTTCTTGATTGTTTGAAATCTTCCTTTTTAATTCCTATCCTGTTCCTCGCTGCTAATCAGTGTTTACTGCGACACTGAACACAGTAGAGTGAGTCCGTGAACATGAAAATGGCAAACGTGCCTCACATCTGTCTAAATATAGCCTCTCCAAATCAGATTAGTCTTTAGTGTAGACAGAGTAGGCAGTAATCAAGATTTCGTTGACTAAGTTTTCATTTGCTGGGCTTCAGTCCTCCGATACATTCACTTAATACAAGTGTTTAGGGTTTGCCTGACCTTGGATTTCACATTTAAGCTTCATGTCACACACAGTGATAGAGTTTGTGTGGTGAACAACAGTGACTCATTTTACCTGTACATTTCCATCAGCACTGTTTGCCTATTTCACGTCAACAACTACAAGCTTTCAGAGTCTGTCAAAGGAACCGTGTTTTACAAATGTGCATCTACAAGTACATTTTGTACATGCAATCTGTGGACAATATACTAATAGGACACTGGGTCCACAGCACAGCAACTGATGACAAATTCAGGGCTTGACCAATATGACCTTGTTCACCTCAAATGTTATAAAGCAAACAGCCAGCTAAACAACTCGTCACATCAACTACCTCTCTAACAAATCCTTTGTTCGGTTCCCCTGCCATCCCCCTTTCTGCCTCCATTCTCCTGGACCTCTACATCAGATACTTGAACCTGTCCCCACATGAGCCGACCAAGTGTTTGTTTTGACTGGGAAAGGCAGTTTCTGCCTGGAGAGCTCAGCCCCTGCCGATGCTATCACCTCTGAAAGCTTCGGTGTTGTCACAGACCTACGGGACTGGAGCCTTTTGATGCCTCTGTCTGCCTCCCCAGAGATGAAGGCACACACACAAGTCATGATGGGGGAGACGCATTAACCCTTTCTTTGAAACACAGCCATGTATGAATAAGATGTGACAAGGCATCGCCTCATTGGGACACCCTCAGGGGACCATCACGAGCGCTATGTAAACGTCCAATGTACTGTTTCAGTTTGTAAAAAGGGGAACCTTTGTGAGATAGTTTTGAGCTACATTGTATAAAAATACATTTGTTATTTGTTTCCAGGCATCATATTGCTTTAATCACTAATATTTCTAATTTATATACTGTATAATAAACCATAACAACACTATCTCATTCATTTCAGTTGTAACTCTTGCTTAAGTAATCAGGGATACAGATAGCCATAAAAATAAAGAATAAGACCTTAGCATTCAGGGTTTCTAAATTCTTACCGTCAGCCTGGTAGGCACCTCGGCACACAAAGACACAGCTAAAATAACATCTAATTCGAAATTTATGGTTCACAGAATGCTTACTACAAACAAGCAGCATAAATCTCAAACAATAAAGCAAAATATTGCTGCCACCTTCTTTTTTTGTAGTGTCAACAACATGAAAGCTCTATCAGGAGCTGAGCGGCACATGGTAAACTTTTGCTCAAAGCTAACCTCAATACATAGCTTATGCCTGGAGAGTGTTCATGGTGGTACTGCAAAAATAAAACAACAACAACAACAACAACAGTTCAAGTCCTCTAACATAGCTCCAAGTTTAACTACACATCTAGTCTCAGCCTCTGTGCACGGAACACTGGCTCAACATAAACACATGAGGGTGAGTGAGCTCTGTGCCTCTGGAATCCTGGAGTTGATGAGCATGTGGGACCACACTACCCTCACCCAGTGCACTTGACCTCTTTATCAACCCCCTCACTATTTACATTGTGAAATGAGGACAGGACGAGAGCCTTCTGATCTCAGGAAGACAACACGTAGAACAACAGCATATACTACACACACACACACACACACACACACACAAAGATGAATCATATGAAAACACCTTACATGTTCTGCAGTACAGAAAACATTACAGGCTTTAAATGAATCCAAGTGATGTAAACAAGGATCAATGACAATAGATTTTCAGGTATCATGACCATTTCCTACAACACTGTTACTTAGTGAGTATAATGGGCAAGTGACCAAAAAAAGTGAAAAAAGACTCTTTGAATGTTATGCCTTTGGGTCTGTTGACACTTCACAGGAATGTAATTTACCGGTACAAAGAGCACACATAGCCAGTCAATTAATGAGTAGGTAAACAAATGTTACTGGAATGTTATTTTCACTCATATTTGAATGATGTCTTAACTGTTCAGTTCTATGCAAAACATTAAAGTGAAACAGCAATTGACACTATATTAGAAGCATTACAGTACAGTACACAAAAGACTGCTGCCAAAGGTTCATTTTTACCTATTTTATCTGCTGAGCATTGAGATTACTTCATTGCCACATGGTCTTTGTAATGAAATTGGTTCTATCATTCTTAATCCTGAATCTAGAAATGAAAATATGACATTGCATTCCACTAGCTTCTGTGGATTTAATACTGGGAAGGAACAAACTGTTTTATGAAAACCAAGAGTGTTGGACATGATTTATAAGTCAAAGAGGGAAGAGTGTGTGCACTGTGATCTTAATGTGATCTGTGCTCAGGTCAACAATTAAGAGGCTCCAAGTCGTCTCTTGTATAGTTAGGAGATGAGTCACAACGTGACTCAGTAGAATTATAATGCAGGCTCAATGTCAGTGGGACTTAGTCATTTAAGGTTTAATGTGACTAAGCTTTGTCAGTTTCACAAGCTGTTGCTCATTTTAAAGCCTGTCTGTGTTGAGCTGATTCCTGAAGGTGTGGGTCAGGAGCTGATATAAAATTCTTACCCCTTTGGCAAAAAACATTGCTGTGCATGCCAAATTAACCCTTGATGTTTTAAATGTATATTCTAAGAAAGCTAGGAGGAACACATATCCAAGGATCACCTTTCAGTAGATTTTTGATTAGGAAGTTGTATATGGTGCCACCCGTCTGAACATTTAGAATGTGCCTTTTCACAACTGAATTGAATTCCCAACGTTCTCAACATTCCTGCACGGACACTATGCTTTGAGCGCACCTCTCTACCGGTTCCATAGCTTTACAACACTTGTCTTTCTCCTCTGTCATTCAATTGCAAACCCATGAGACACTCAATGTGCTGGTGGTAACACAGACTCACGAATATTAGTCGGTGCTCTTGTGTATTTGCAATTACCTATACTAAATATATGTATTTAGCATTTTCATTGGTTTACATTTTTGCGAATAATGCTCTGTTTTATCATATGCAGTCTTTTTAGATATTTTGGGGGATTGGGGGGTATTGACAACACACTCACCATTGAAGAAGCCCTTGACCTTGATGTATGCCACGCTGAGACGCAGCACGGACAACTTGTCCAGGCGAGAGCGCACATCCTCTGAGAAGGGCAGCAGACTAGTCAGGCTGTCCAGCTCCCCGTTCAGCCGATCCCGGTGTCGCTTTGAGGGGTTGGTCTTCGTATTTTCAGGACGTGGTTTGCTAGTAGATAAAGAAGGAAAAATATGGGTGGTGACACACCGGAATACCACATTTCATTCAGTCTCTGATTCATTGCCATATGTCATTTCAGGAAAAAGATACTCTTTACAGAAACTGCTTTTTGATGAAAGTATGGTATGAGTTCATATTCCATATTTCCGTATTCTAAGAAATGAGGAAGGAACCCCAGCTAAGTTTCATTCTGACAAAAGAACAAACCAACAAAAAAAATCTTCCCAGTGTACTTATGGCAATAAAACAGATGCAGGCTTTTGCCACAGCCAGCCTGCGTTTGGAGCAGACGGAAACGACGCAACGCAACGTCAGGACTTGTAAATGTGAATGAGACACTGGGACTGTGGGAAGAAACACACCTACTCGTGTGAATCACCCCGCCTCTGCCAGCCAGCAGAGAGAGAGAGAGCAGTCATTCAGGCGAGACGGGGCTCGGCTAGAACGCCTGCAGCTCCTGCCAGGTCTGCCTTGACTGTGGAGGAGGGCAGTACAGAACAGCTACAACTAATAGAGGCCTGAAAAACTAGAACAAAGATCAGCCTCACTGTCAATCTCTCTCTTTCCATGGGAAACATTCCAAAACAAATACCAGTGTAATAGTGTTACCTATATAAACCAATGTTTATATTGGATGATATTAAATATACGATAACAATGCTCATCCTTGTTGTGAGTCATGACATATGTTTTTGAACATGAAAATAGTGGAGGAGGGAAAAAAGTCAACATTCAATATTTGCATTGAAAATTAATTCAGCTTTACAAATAACCAATGCTGAATGACATCCAATGGCAAGACTATTTCCCTAAGCAGAGAAAGCAGAACTGAATCAGCTTTTTTGTGTTCTGTGACACCTGTTGCTGACAACTTAACCTAACATAAACACATTTGTTTTTCTTTGTGCTGTACAAGGAAAGAGGAAATCGAGCAGATCATGTAATATGGAGGGGAGGGGGGGGATTTTACATTCATGGAGTATACTCAGCGTTCATATTCAGCATCAAGATATAGACAATTTTCATATGAAAATAAAAAAGGATTTAAAAAAACTGCTCTTCAAAACCCCTGCTGCTATTGCTGCCTCTCCACATGAGCTCTTGTGCTTCTGCATCACACTGTGTCCTACAGTGAACTCCTGGCATTCCTTCAAACTGAGCTCTTTTAGTCATGGCTAGGAGAATGGATTTCCTGGCCCCTTGGTGTCCAATATGGGCCTTGCTTCGAGCACTCAGGAGGTCCCTCAGCAGATTGCTAGGTCTGCTAGAGAACTAAGAATGTGATCCACTGATCCCTTACCATAGGAGAGGGAAGACACCTTTTAACCTGTGTCAGAAAACAGTGTGGACATGACTTACTGCTCTTGTTTTTACTTAGTTTGTCCATGTGTGTGAGTGTATGTGTGTGTGTGTGTGTGTGTGTGTGTGTGTGTGTGAGTGCGTGTGTGTGTGCCTGCATGAATGTGAATGTGTGTGGGTAGGCCTGTGGGTAGGCCTGTGGGTAGGTGCATGTCATACTGGATCTACACAGGAAATCATCTGGATCTAAACCAAGGAAAATATAATTGTGCAACATAGATTTACGAGTAATTGTGAATATGAGTGTAAGTATCCTTGTTGCATGAACATAAACAACTAATCAGTTTAGCATCTTTTGTCTCTTCTCAAGGATCTGACTGTGAGCCTAACAGCTTTCTCATTGCTGTAAACATTTTAAAATCATTACTCAAGCCTTTTCTCTCCCTGTGTCTCAGCCTTTACTAACTCAGTTGTCTCAGAGTCATTCTCTGCTTTGCTATTTACTTTGAAACTATTGTGGTTTCATCAAGTAACAGAACATTCCTTCTGTAAATAATATTAACAATAGAGTATTGCTGTTATTACAGAACAATGCCTTGTCAGTTTTAATTGTATTATTTCTACTCTTCTAATCCTTTGTGCAATTTTTTAAGTCCATGCACAACTCACAGCTAGGGCACAGTCTGGACAGCGATGCTAAACCATGTTTTCACATGGCTGAGTCTGTAACTAATCAGTAAAAGATGGGGGCAATCTGGGAATGTAACTTTCAAATTACATGGCAATGACTGTGCTATAAATAAATATGTAACTTTTTTCCGTTAAATAGGTCAGAATGTATTGAGGCAAAGAGTGTGTGTTTCTCCCTCTCTCTCTTACTGTCTCTCACACACACACACACAGAGAGAGAGAGAGAGAGAGAGAAGGAGAGAAGGAGAGAGAGAGAGAGGAGGCAACACGGCCTAAAGTTTTTTTAACCTACCATGGAGTTACCACAGACTTTTTAAAGTCAATCTTAAAGTCTGCTGAGAAAGCCCTCTACACGATACAAATCCACCACACCGCACCATCATGGCTATTTCATTATACTATTGCTATTTCAAGATGACTGTTTAATGTTTTGCTCATTTTTCCCACTGTTGCACAAAAGGTAATACTGATGACACCAATGATGATGCACATACATGATTTGTTTTACAAAGAGTATACAGTGTATGCAGAGTATACAGAACGCAGTAATACACGAAAGTGTCATTTACACTAGCATACAAAGCACAACTGATACTTTAAGGACAGAGAGTGTGTGTGTGTGTGTGTGTGTGTGTTGTGTGTGTGTGTGTGTGTGTGTGTGTGTGTGTGCGTATGTGCATGCGTGAGGGTGGGTGGGTGGGGGCCAGTTGTGGTACGGAATAATTAAGGAAACCCAAAAGATTTTTGTTGTTCTGAGAATTCTAAGATTCCATGTTCTCTGAGGGGTCACTATCTCCTTCATTAATCAAGCACATTGATCATGATAGGTATGTGATAATGACATAGATGTAATCGTTCAGCAGCAGTACATCAGGTAAGACCAGAATAACAAATGTGCTGAGGCACTGATAAGTGCCTGGACTTGAGTTACTCCTGTGAAAATAACTGAACCTGAAAGGTTTTAACACAAATGAAGGGATATGCAATACACAGTTCCAAGGAGCAATACAATGAGACTGCACCCATGCACCCATGAAGTGTCTTTAAATGTCTAAAAGTTAATCATATGCTCAAGAAACACTTGGACAATTCGCAAAAAAAAAAAGTTACACTCGGATGAATTCAAGTATATAAAATGTTCAAAACGTTTGCCCAACAAAACGGCAGAGAAAAGAAAACAAAGTGGGAGCAGCGCACAAGGCCGTTCTCATATGCGCAGAAAGCGTATATCAGATTACAATAACATACTTCAAGCCAGTGAGCCCGCCGCCCCCCTCCCCCTTGTAAGCATCGCGTGCGAGCGGGGCCCGACTCTCGAGCTTGATTGTGATAAATGCAGGAGTACTATTTCCATGCCAGACCAGCACTGTACACGAACAGAGATTTTTAAGGACACCCCAGATGCCTGTAGAAACTATGGATCGCGCGCAGAACATCATAGCAACGTCAAGAAATCCTCTCAGATTCGGAAATACGCGTTCCACGGTTCACAGTTTACGCGTTCACAGTAACTCATATGAGTAAAGAAGAAAGAATAAAATTTTGTTTTGTAAAGTTTTCCAACGATTGAAAAAATAATAATAATATATATAACATGTAATAATCTAATACACAATGTAACAACAACAACAATGATAATAATGATACTAATAATAACAATAATAACAATAATTTAAACATATATTTTGAGAGAGAAACAATAAGAGAAAAAAAAAACTAACTGAAAAGAGAACTGAAGTAGGCTACAAAGGCTTATTCAAGCTAGCAAGCAGTACTCTTCAACAATGACATGCATAGACCATTATTTAGGCTATCAGTCGCGTCTGACAGGTTTGTTTGACATGCTTACATTTTTTGCACGGGCTTCTTCCGCTTTTTGCTCGCGTAGGTCCCATCGTTACCCAGCATGACGTTCTCACTCGAAGAATTCTGTACACTATTCCGACACAAGTCTTCCTCTTTCAGCTCACTTAGCCCACGATAATAACAAATTACTCAAAGAAAATATGTATCCCAGGTAAGGCAGAGCCTATGTCACGATTGACTTGTGCGCGTCAAGCCAGGGTGACTCGGCAACGAAAAAGTTTCTTCAAACTTCTGTGAACAGATATAACGCTGCGAACAACTTTTACTGTATCGTTTCCGTCTCACAATCCCTTACAATTCTAAGACAGAAAAGATCCCCATGAAGAGATGTCGGCTTCTATGAGGCAACTCTGACTAATGTCAGTTTAGATCCCAACAGGGAATATTGGCCCTTTGAGACAGTGAGGGCGTTTCAGGAAATCACACTGCTTGTCAGAACCTCTTTTTAAGGTAGACTGAAGAATTGCACGACTTCTAGTTTAAGTTCCAGAATTCATAGTCTGGCCAACAGTCTTCATGGCGATTGTAGGCGCCGTTCTCTAATTAAGTTGTTTATCATAATGTAAAGTAACCTACATTTATTGTAGGCCTACTTTCGCATTGTTTGTTGAAATCCGTGTGACAAACAGTTCTTAATTTCATATTGAATGCATGTGAAATATGAAAGCATATGACATTTTCTGTGAGCTTATTTTGAGCTGTCCACCACCTGTTGCTGGACGACACTTAAATCAGACCACAGAAAGTTGCATGCTGGTGTAGCCAGTCTGAGATACAATAGAGCTTGTCTCATTTCAGTTTGGTAGACTATCAACCATAAGATTAGAAATAAATAAATAGGCCTTCATGTGTTAGGGTGAGGTTCATCTACTTAAATTCATCAAATAATAGCCTACAACCTACACATTATTCTTCGCACTTTGTGAAACGATTGTATTTGCATAGTTGAAGCTGTTTCTCAAGTAATTGCAGTTTTACCAACAGACTCCCAGATGGCGCACTTTGACTTTTTTTGTAAAGGCCGCATGGCCTAATTCTTAGTTGTGGTGTATGAGCAGAAAAGGCCATCTTCGTTTACGAGCATTTTGCACTGTATTTGTTGACTGCAAACCTGACACGAAGTCCTCATTAGTTGTCTTATGTTTTATATATGTAATATTGCGCTATAGTGCTAAGAGCGTCATTGCTAAATTCTTGCATAGAATCACTAATTTTGTCCCCAGCTAGCCCTCCATGTCTATAGGCCTACATATGTTTCTATATCTATACATGCTGTATACATCAGCTCTTATGTCTGGTATCTTGTTTGAGAATGTCACAGTCATCTCTTAAGTATTTCATTCGTACTATAATCCATGATGATATATGATATACCTCAGCAAACTCTTGTATATTTTTGCATGTCACAGGAAAAGTGGTTATCACAAAGTCATGCATGTGTTATTCTAGGGTCTATGTCAATTTTGCCTGAGACAGTGCTTGCTGTTGATTTATGATATTACTAATACATCCCAAATGTATAAATCATCTTGAGAACAACAGCTAAACCCATTTTCCAGTAGATCGCAAATTTTCAGAAGATGAGGGTCTATGCAATGACACATTCAAGTCTTCAGTTGCTGGACATGATCTGTCAATATCAACTGAATAAAAGAAACCCAGTGCTTTGGTAGATGTAGCTACTAGATGGCAGATGTCATTTTTGTCTGTCTATCTATCTATCGATCTATCTATATATCTATCTATCTTCGTTTCTTAGATGTAAACAAAACACTGAAACATTTACCTGAGGCTATTCTTTACATCATGGGAAATACCCATACACTTATCAATCCATTATTCAATGGCTTAACCCCTGACCTACATAGAGCAAAAGCCACTTAGGTTCAACATAAACGGCTACCCTTTCATCCTCCATGTGATTGGACAGAATTGGTTGCTTGTGGACGCGCTAACTCTGACGTGCGCGCCCGTGTCTCTGGGAGGTTTTTCATGTGGCCCCCTCCGACCCTGCCTGCGCTGTAAGCCGTTTTGCTCGCTCTCGCGCAAATCTGTGCTGGTTCCTCTGTCAGAGAGAATGCGTGTGCTCAGTCATAAGGCTCTGTTTGGGAGGCACTGACACTGCAGGCTCAACTGAAAAGGAGTTTTTTTTTTCTTTTGATGTGTTCTGTGGTAAATAGCAACGTTGGTTTGGATTATGGACGCATCTTGGATTGATAACAGGCCCCATACTTGTACTTTATGAACGATCATTGTGTTTTTTTTCTCTCTTCCTTTGTCATACACGTGGATCAAAGTCATCTCTTCAAGAGCATCTGATAGATAATCAATTACTGGCATTTTCACTTTCAGTGTGTAAAGTTTGATTTTCGGGAAATTTCGTCTGAAGCAGCAGAGTGTAAAAAAAGTGCGCTGTGCTTTGCACCGGCTTAGCGCAAGGCTGACAAGAATCGCCACTGAGTGGATATACACGAATTATATAATCCATGGATGTATTTACCAACCCACTTTAACTCATCTAGTTACATTGGCATTTATTGTGTGTGATTTTGAACTACAGTCATCTATTTGTGGTTCGAGAATTACAACGTGATTTGGAGCACCTGCGCTGGACATAATTCTTGATGAATGGGATACATGTGCACCACACGGTGACGTATTTTCATTAATCAAAAGGCTCTTGGTCGGGCCGAATAATGTATGCTGGACGTAAAAGGAGGAAGCCGGTTCAGAGAACGTAAGTTTTGAATGATTTTTAGTGAAAAGTCTTAACAGTTATGAGATGATGTGGGCTGTTACAAGTCACACAGAGGCCAAAGGAGTTATCATGAATTCTTGAAAAAGGATTTTTTGTTTGCATCTGTTGGATATTACCTACTGTCCATGTCTTGACTAACTAGCACCCTTAAAGAACAGAATGCATTAAAGCTTAATTAAAGCTAGATTAGATGGGCGTTTTCGTGTCAAATAAGCTCACTATCTGTTTTCAGTTGTCACTTGAGTGTTCCATGACATCATTTTAGCTTTGCAATACCCAAAACATGGTATATCCATTTATTAATGCCTTTGTCGTAGGCAGTATGAACTATATTTCAGCAAGTAGTGATGGCCTTCATGATTAGGCTGCACACATCACATATAATAATGGTGACAAATGAAAGGGTATTTTCTCATTTTTGGAAAATCATTTATTTTAGTCAGGAGAGTTGCACTTTGCTATGCAACCAGGAGAGCCTTGGCGAGTTATTTTTGGACATTGGCTGTCATGTAGCCTAAGGCATGAATTCATACCAGCTTTATTGGACACAGCTGGGTAATTCATTGTGGGTTCACATCTTCCGAATGGGAAAAGCAGCACACACTGTTGACATGCTTCTCTGAGCCATAAAAGTTATGTAATTGTTAAGATACAGTAGGCTACATCTGGTGAGATCATATTACCCATAATGGAAGCCATTTTTTAGTCATGCTTAAAGTAGTCTATAGAAATTCTTGTCATGACCATCAATGTCCTATTCATCTCCATCTTAAACAACAAGAGGAAATGGATTCAGTCAGGGAACAGTATGCCTATAGAACGGGCAAGGGTAGGGATTTTGGACACTTCATTGGAAAGATCAAAACTCCTACACATCTGAGCTTCATCTGTGCCTTCTGACTTACTGCTGTTGTTACTATATATAATTACTTACTATCCACACCTTTTGGGGCAACAGGGCAAAACCACCCCCAACTGAGGCTGTGAAGTCGAACCCCTCCAAGCGCCACCGGGACAGGTTGAACTCCGAGCTGGAGCGCCTGGCCAGCCTTCTTCCTTTCCCCGAGGACGTCACCTCCAGTTTGGACAAACTCTCCATCCTGCGGCTCAGTGTCAGCTACCTGCGAGCAAAGAATTTTTTCTCTGGTAAGGGCCTTGAGTCAACACCCAGGTGGACACAAAACAACAACCTTTCCTTGAAAGGCTTTCACACTCTGAGTTCAGTGGGCCATGTATCCAGCAGAGCTAATTGGCAACATATCCATTTTGATATTCACTTAGATCTTAGCCCATTTCAGTGAGTCATCTGATTTTATTTCACTTCTATCTATCTATACTCTATACTATCTATATCCCAGAAAAACCAACCATTTATCTATACAGTGAGCAACATTTTGCTTTGATAGGCCACTTGCAGCAGATACCAGACCACACTATGCCTGTAAATCAGCTGTAACTGTGTTTTATGTCTGTGAAGAGAGGGCCAAATAGATTACGCCAGAGCATAGACTGAAAATCTGTTGTCTCGTTGTTATCTAGTTGTTGGGGTTGGTGATTTTTTACAGACTTTACAGACAATACGCCATATGTTGCAGATATTTCCAGCCCAGACACGTTTCAATGTTATATCACTTTTTTCTCAACTTCAGAAAAATGCTTGTGGTTGGTTTTGTTTTAATGTTACAGTTGTGACTGTTAATCAAGTGGTGTGATCATCCCCAGAGCTCATGCCTGGGCTTCAGATCTCTCCAATGCTCACAACCATGTCCCAACAATAGAGCACTATGTAGCACTGCAGGCTATTTGAGGAGCCAGCTGTGATGTACAGACCTGTGATGTGGAAACCATTCCTCCTCATTACTCTCCCTGCCCAGGAAAGACTTAAGCTGTTTCACAGTGCTCCATGATGTCACCTTAAACACATTATAGCTTTGGGCTTCTCCCCAACGACCACAACCAGTGTGAGGAGGAATAAGGTGCAATGAAGATTTATCACTTATGACAAACGGAAGGAAAGGATGACACATTGTCAGCAGTGCGCTTAGGATGAGAATACTGCAGTGCGGACGAGAGATGCACTCGCGGGCATGAATTATTGATGGGAAACCCGTGAGTTTAAAGAATTTATGAAATGGAGGGGGCGCTATGTTTATTTAAGCCTGCAAGGTTTCCGAAAAGGCTGTTTTCAGACAGTGATGGGGAGGATATGGCATCTGTATCCAGAGTATGAACAGATCCAGCAAACACGTTAGTAATTGCACCGTGCTTTTGTGTCCCCAAATGCCAGAGGAGGAGTGCGGTGCATGCTCACTTGTTGAAGTGATATATTCTCCTCGTTTCAAGAACAGCATTGAACAGAGTGAGCTTTTCCATACCAGTTTTTATGTTAGTGGCTGTTGGAAGCAATAGTGGTTAATTACATACAGCACAATCTTCTCAATTGCTCTAAAACCTCTATCACTCTAACTTTTTTTTTTTTTGAATGAACACGCACCAACAAATGAAGGGAATTGCTCAATAAATTAACAGACTTCGAATCATTTACATTTGCCGGCATAGCTTTTAAAGCATTCACTTTAATCAATTTCCATGATGATTGTGAATGAACATACTCTGTGAATGTTGGTTTAACAGCAGGGTTAAAATCGCTTTAAGCTAAGAAAGCCAGCTTTCATAAATTTGCCCTATTTATCACAGATCACATTCCTGCTTTGGGAATTCTGGAAAGGTTGTTACAGAAGCCACTGTGTGTTGAATGTAAACACGTTAATTGTTCACAAGCATGTCAGGATTGTAGGTCACTGCAGGGTTACATATGAGTCATGGATGTAATTCAGTGTGCATTCCTCCTCCTCCTTCTCCCCTTCCTGGCGCTGATGTATAAGTTATTACCGTTTGCAAATATGCCATGTTGGGGGTCACTGGGTCATTAAAGCTAATGGAGCTACGTTAGATTTTATTCAAAAAGAGGAAAGAGAAAAAAGGATGAAAGCTGTGACACATACAAGGCGGATCAGAGCAATAGAAGTGGAAAAGAGTTTTGTATTGTGTCACGAATTTGTATTGTGTATGTAAACACTAGCATTAGGAGCAGTTTCACCTCAGCCTTGAGCATAGCTGGAGTCTTTTGTATATGATTTTCAGAGTGAGTAAGTGTAATGAAATGTCTTGTACTAGCAGAAAGCCATCCAATGCCCATTTAATCCAGCAACAGTATTATCCTGGTCCAGCTGCCTCCTTTCGAGCATAACATCCTGGTGTTGAACTGAGGGGATGCTTGAAAACTTCACAAAGAGGGATTTACCCTCTCAATGTTGGGCCATGAAGTCTGTCTATCGAAATGAATCACAACAATGTTAGAAAATAGAAATACAAACAGTGAATATAGCAGAATAATGATCATTGGCCATACTGTAATCACAAGCAGTCTGGGCAACATGATGGAATGAGGGATAGGATACTTCACAAACCAAACTCCCTTCAAAAGCCTTTAACAGTCTTATGTTCCAGGGTGTTTCACTCTGTCATGGCAGATCTGTAAGGGGAGCCAAGTGAAGTTTATTCAGGAATCTCAGTCAGTGGGGACTATTTAGGCATGATTCTGCTTCAGTCTGGTCTTGTCAACAATGTAATTTCTCTCTCTCTCTCTCTTTCTCTCTCTCTCTCTCTCTGTGTGTGTGTGTGTGTCCATGCGCACACGTGCGTGTGTGTGTGTGTTAATGTGCGTGCATGCGTGTGTGTGTGTGTGTGTGTGTGGTGTGACACATATATGACTGCTGTTGTATATCTGATTGTCCCCTATTTATGCTAAGTTAAGACCCTATTTATGCTAAGTTGTCCTTGTTGTCCCTACTGTGTTAATAAATGTAGCAACTCCTGAATGCACCTTTACAGTCAAATACAGTGCCCTCTTTTACATATTCAACCTAGAGGAAAACGGGTCTGGCTGTCCATTTTAGTTAAGAATAACTGTTACAGTTCAGGAGCAAATGAAAGTTGTGAATATTTGAGAATCTAGGTTAATAAGTATTTATTCGCCATTTAATCACCTCACATGTGCCATCTCAGCAGAAAAAAAAGACAAGTCAGCTAAATGCGCTCAAGTGGCAGTAGATCAAGATCATTAGTATCTCTCAGGCACGACGAGGGAGGATTGTTCCCCTCACACTGACACGGGGGGCGTCAGTTCACCCGTGATGAGGTGGAGGCTTTAGAGAAAGAGGGGTTAAAGAGTCCTGCAAGTGCTGCATGTCACAGCCTTGAGACTCCACTGAAAAGACAGGACAACTCCTGTGCAAGGATACCAGTGCTAAGCCAATTATCATTCTCTAAGGGCTCTGAAAAGAAAAAAGGTCCTAAGTCCTGCCCAGGAGTCGTGAGGAGGGGAATCCTTTACTTGATTCCTCCTGTGTTCTGCTGTCATAGTGGTATGTCAGAACCTCCTTTAGATCATTTTTTAGAATGGCTCAATTAGAAAGTCTAACTAATCTGAGATGTCATGCTGTCAAAACAGATGACTGGTAGAAATCAACAGAGCAGCAAATTTTATCCAGAACTTAATTAATACACTTCTCTGCCTTTCATTGCATCTGGCATAAAATACTACAGGATCTAGCTATGTCAAAGATACAAAAAAAGCTACAAATGTTTTGTCACTCACAACAACTCATAACAGTCTTACAGTCTCTCAGACATGCTGATGTTTATTTAGTCTTTCTGACATGTTTTGCCTGTATGCCTTTGTTATATTTTAATGATTTGTTTATGGAATGAGGAATTTTTCTGACATACTTCTGTCACAGAGTTGAACATGTAACGTGAATCATTCTGTAAGTACTTCCACACTTAGCTGCTCTAACGTATCTTCGTCTCAGAAGCCTTTGCTTTGAGCATCTTTCAGAAAACAGACACCCCCAGCTCTGACATCCTGGCACAACTTGACTCAAACCCCCTCAGTGCACAACTGGCATTGTCAGTCTCAACAATTCCAACATGCTGTAGATTTCACTTGAAAGTATATTGTTTTTGCTAAGTCAACTCAGACATAAATCATTATTGGGACACTCAGAGTTAAAGTGCAGAGACACTCACAAGGTAAAGCATGATGAGCCCACCATAACATTTATAGTGGAATTGCTTTTGGTCTTTGGTGTCCAACGAGATCGCATTAAACAACACGCTCTGTGACAGTGCATTGTGTCTGCCATTACCTGATTCCAACAGCATGCTCTGTGACAGTTATTCTGCTCAAGCTCTCTCCCTCTCCACACCCCTGTGAAGTTGCAATGTGAATGAGATGTCATCAGTGCAAGGCACACTCCTTCTCCACCATCCCTCTCTCTCCCTCCCTCTCTCGCCCTCCCTCTCTCTCTCTAATTGGGGCAATCCCCATCCCCCTCCTGGTCACAGTCACCCAGTCACTTGGCAGAAAGAGTCACAGTGGAAGTGGACTGACGAGGGCCATTGTTGTGGTGGTGCCTGTATGTGTTCTCCACCCAGGAGTTTTATCCCACAGTCTCAGATAGGCATGTGACCACGGCACTGTCGCAGAAACACTGACAAGAGTGATCTGCATCAGCTACTACATGCCATGCTACATGCAGGGTTTAAGAGTGTGTGTGTGTGTGTGTGTGTGTGTGTGTGTGTGTGTATTCTCTCATGCGTATGTGTTCACTTACCATGTGTTTCCCCCCATAGCGTTGTAGATTGCGTGTTCATTCACTCCATTCTGCGGAGGCAGAGAGAGAGCGAGTGTGTGTAACACTTTGCTATACTTATGCTCTGCCACTTTAGGAGAAAGGAAACAGTCTCCTGACACACATTTAGCTTGATTAACATTCATATACATATGCGCTCAGAAATGCACGTGCACATAAATGGGCCTGCTGACACGCACGCTTGTTTTAGTCATATATTTATTTCTGGATTTATTTCTTTATTTTCCGATTTTTTTTCAGATGCTGTGTTGATTGTGTTGAGCGATGCACAAATGCATTCTGACAACATTTGTATGTGTGTATGTGTTGGGGGTTTTCTCTCTCTGACATATCACGACACAATCCCTGAAACTAATCACGTGATTCATACGGGTCACAAGGCGGAGCAACCATCCATGATTAGTGTGACCATAGGCTCTGAAAATGTCTAACAAGCAGACCCATCCCCCTGCTCTTAATACTGCTAATGCTTGCCAAATATAGTACCATTCCGTGATTCATAGCCTTCTCTCTGGGTGATCCTACATGACATGACAACATAGACTTGAGTGATGCAATCAAAACATTGTCGTTTTCTCCCTCATGACACAGTTATGTTTTCCTTTCCTGTTTTTTTTTTTTCTATTTGCTGGAAATGGTGGCCTTGGCAAAGGGAATGTGGATGCTGAAGCGAGCCTTTGTCTGTCTTTGTTCAGGCTTCTCTACAGACAGCAAAAGAAAGGACTCAACTAATCCAGATGTGCTTTAACTATTTTCGAATGGCTATGAAAAAAACGGGAAAAATATTTTAAAAAGATATTTAGAAATTCTATTGCAGTGGTAATAGTAGAAGTGAGGAAAGGCTTTCTGAAGCTCACTGCTCCATGGTGAATGGAGGTCGGGATGACTGACCCAGCAGGGAAGTGTGTGATTGCCCACATCATGTAGACCGTTTGGTAGTGGACAGCATAGTGGGAGCCTCTGCCTCCGACCATCTTAACCTTCCATGACACTCGACGTTGCTTCCACCCACAACCTCATGCTAGCAACGAATTATGAGCCCGTAGCTCACGGCCCATGGTCCTTTCACAAGCTGTTCGATTTTCTGGGTCAGAGGTTTTTGTCGGATTTACTTAATCAAATTCTCAGCCCTCTTCTGTTCCAAGGCATTGGATTGGGTGTAATGCTTTTGTGTTATATTGTAACAAGCAAAGACACAAGTGACAAGTGCATTGTTTGAGACCACAGATCCAGTCTAATATCTACTTCATATCAAGGAACCCAAAGTGTCAGATGTTCATGCTCCGTATATACATTTGCGTGTTATAAAATTTAGAAATGTTTTGTAGTAAAATGCAGCAAATATTATCAGGTGAAAGAAACTGAAATAAAAAAAATTGGGAAGGAAGGAGATGACATATATTCAAGTGTTTTCTTTCATGTCTTCCATTTCAGAGTTTCAGAAAATGTGTTGAACAATAACCTTATAGGCCACTTCACAACAGTGGAAGCCGGCCTGATCAAAACAATTTCATCATAGCTCATTTTAACTGCACACGACATCCATATCCTGTTGAGTTCATATAGTTTGCTTGTAATAGATCATAAAATTAAGATTACAGCCTTTTATGAGAGCAGTACAAAAGCCTATAGCCTATATGCGTGGCTTAACACTGATGATCTATTTATTACCCTTAATAAAAAACTCATGACTTTGTTCAGCTACATCACACAGAGTAGGCACTAACCATAATGCCTGACCTGCAACATGACTGTCTGTTTAGTCTAAAAAGTTTAGCAGGCACTTAGTTGCTCTAGAAGTGGAAGTAAGTAAGTAAGGAAGGAAGTAAGGAACAAAAAGTTTTGTGAAACTAATTCAAAGTAACCTGCCAAGGCTGTCGGTAAAAAGTGGCTGGCTTTACCGATGAAAGATGTACAGAAATCTGCTTGTAGGGATGTTTTCACTTGTGGTTCATGATTAGAATGTTCGCCTTACATAAAAGACGTGTGTTGGCCTCTGGGACCATGCCATAGCTGACCGCATCTTCAACCTCTGGGCATTACAGCAGTTAGAAAGCTGCAGATGTGCACAAACACACACACACACACACACACACACACACACAATTAGACATTTTAGTAAAAGTATATGCAGTAACTCTCACCTTATGTTGTTCAACCTCATGAATCATGTATTTATATTATCGCGCGATTTCAAAATGTATTTGTCGAATGTGAAGGCTTTTTGCCGAGCCTCAGCGGTTTGGGGTCAATGCCAGTGCTTCTGGTGGGAACTACACAGCCATTACACATAGCACAGATGCTAGCTGGCAATGTGCCAAACACTCGACTGCCCCTGCCTCTTGATGTTTGATGTGATAAGAACTGGCCTGTATATGAGGGCATGCATAAGAGTTTAACGTATATATGTGTGCTGCATTATGCATTGCATTTTCCTCAGTGCTATATTTAAAGTCAAACCCTGTATAGGCAGCCATGCGGTTCTGTAATCGGGCACATATGTGCACATTTGATCAACTGTAGAAGCAAAACCACTAGTTTTATGTCAAACCACCCTCTGATGTCCCTGTATGCTGCACTTTGTAAATATAAAATTAGCATTGACCTTGAAAAGGGTTTTGTTTTGCATTGATATTATTCACTGTTTATACCAGCATTGAGATCCATGCTTAGCATTGTTTGGAAGAAACTTGATGTTATGTTAACATGTTATGTTACAGATTAAACAAATCAGTTCTATGCAGTAGCACAAAAACAAGTTGTATGGGAGCGAAGCGACTGGGCTGAATGTTGGCAGGCAGGCAGACAGGCAGGCAGAGGAGTATGTATAAATAGAGAGATGCCCAGAGCAAATGTCACCTTGTTTCATTCTGATGCTGCACTAATAGGCCCGCCATTG